>CAIGQZ010001336.1:8968913-8987578 GCA_903798205.1 Danio tinwini | reverse complement strand
ATATATATATATATATATATATATACACACACACACACACATGCATGTGTATTTATATACATATTAAATACACAGTACACATAACCTTTATTTTGGATAAATCGATTCATCACAATGAATCATTTGAGAGCACTAATTATTTAGCAGTATTTATTATAAAGCATCTGTTTCTTTTCATAGTGAGAGACATAAAGATAAGACGAGCCCTGAACTAAATTCCCAATAAGTTTCTTTGGCTATATATGTACTTTTTGTTTTTTGTTGTTTTAACTATATCTTATCAGTCAGACTGAATTAAAAACGGCACTTTTACTTTACATGAGACACAAAATGTCTTTCAGTATGAAGAGTTCATTTTTCTCAGCCTCATATGTTTATATTCAGTTATTTCACGTTAAAGGCAATAAAAAGAACCTATGCTTTGCTATAAAAGTGAAATTACTGAACCTAGACATAAGAGCCTAACTTCGCCATGGCTCCGCCAAGCCCGGATGAGAAAGGAGCAGGGTCGGGTGTGAGGTTAACAACCACACCCCATAAAAAGAACACCTGTTATGACACTGAAACCATGCCTCAGAACCCGAACTGAATAACAACGACAACACATGCTACGAAAAGGAAAAAGAAAAGGACACGTAATGGTAATAGCAACATGGAACATACAGAGTTTGTACCATCTTGGAGCCTTGAAGAATCTGGTAAATACAAAATTGGGTAAATACAAAGTTGATGTGGCGATTCTTCAGGAGATAAAAGGGAAGAGATCTGACATCCTTAAAACATCCTTAAAAATGATCATACTGTTTTCTATAGTGGGAATACAACACTATAAGAAAATGTACAAGCTAAAGCCGGAAGAAAGAAGACGTCCTGGCAAGCCACAGAAGTAGTTAGACGACACAGAAGAAGTAGTTAGACGACATAGAAGAAGATCTACGTTTGCTAGGAGTGCGTGCTTGGAGAAATCGAGCATTGCAGCTGGAAGGCTGGAGGGAAGTGATTGAAGAGGCCAAGGCTCTACAAGGGCCATAGCGCTGCTGGAAGAAGAAGAAGAAGAAGAAGAAGAAGAGCCTGAGAAAAATACCCCTTTTAGAAGAACATTTCAGATGACATTTAGAGGTTTTTGTATCTGAAATCTTCATAATTATAAATTCTGCTGGTCAACTCCAAACCTCAGGTGTTTTGTTTCATAGCTGAACGTGGTTATTAACACTGATTATGTATCTTCATCAGATTCTCATCAGTTCACTTTTGATCCAGACAGTGAACAACAAACTAGTGCTGTCCAAAGAAAACAATGATCGAAAACACTCAGATCAGCAGACCCCTGATCATCCAGACAGATTAGATTTCGTTTAGATGGCCTGTTTTTAAAATGTCTGGGTTCCACACAATACCTTCATGTTGTCCCAACACAAATCAAATAAGTTAACTGAATCGTTTTTTACAAATAATGAAGTCCTTAAAAAAATCATAAGAATTGCATTGTTTCAACTCATTTTAAATAAGTAGTTTGAACAAGCAGCAAAAGTCATTTTGTTGTGTAAGGAGAGTATATATACAATGTTGTCATAAACATTTAAAAAATATCCTTGTCCAAGGTTGCAGCAATGTTTAAAGTAAACAGAATACATTTCTTCCTCTCACAGAACAAAATAATGATTCATTATTTAGCTCTGACTGCTCTGTATATATGGGCAGCACAATGGCACAGTGGGTAGCACAATCGCCTCACAGCAAGAAGGTCACTGGTTGAAGCCCCGCCTGGGTCAGTTGGCAATTTTGAGTGGAGTTTGCATGTTCTTCTTGTATTCGCGTGAGTTTCCTCAGGGTGCTCCGGTTTCCCCCACAAGTTCAAAAACATGTGGTATTGACCATTTTAACGTGGTCATGTCATTGGCCCATAAACATTTTCTGCTTGTTATCAAATAATTTCATAACTGAATCAAGAGGCAATTCAATCATAATTTAATGTTAAAACAGCATAACATTATTTAACATTACATTATTTATTAATATGTGTCTCTTTTTGGATTCTTAGAAGCTATAGAAATTAAAAATGTAATACAGGAAATACATTGGGACCATTGTTTTTGTTTACATCCCTCAAAATGGTCTTTAGGTGAATTGGGTAAGCTAAAATTGACCATGGTGTATGAGTGTGAATGAGAGTTTATGGATGTTTCCCAGTGATGTGTTGCAGCTGGAAGGGCATCCGCTGCGTGAAACATATGCTGGATAAGTTGGCGGGTCATTCCGCTGTGGCGACCCCATATTAATTAAGGGACTAATTCGAAAAGAAAACAAATGAATGAATGCTCTGTATATCTAGAGTGTATGCATGTATTGTACATGCGACAGCAAGTCATGTTCAATAAACTGCACATACAGTATCTGTAGAAATCTGTGTTTTAACAATATTGTTACTTTACAAATAGTCTGAATTCATATAAGCAGAGTTGTATTTAATTCACAACCCTAAAAGGATACAAGGGCGACACGGTGGCACAGTGGGTACCGATGTCGCCTCACAGCAAGAAGGTCGCTGGTTTGAGCCCCGGCTGGATAAGTTGGCATTTCTCTGTGGAGTTTCCATGTTTTACCTGTGTTGGTGTGAGTTTCCTTCGGGTGCTCCGGTTTCCCTCACAGTCCAAAGACATGTGCTGTAGGTGAATTGGGTAAGCTAAATTGTCCATAGTGTATGTGTGGATGTCCTGGTCCTCCAGGTTGGGGGTTGAGCATTGGGCTAACATCCCACTTCATAAAAACTAGCTGGTACGAAACACCAACATGGTGTGGCTAAATATCAACTTAGATATAAATGGCCTTGGGAGTAAATAAGTAAAATGATACAAACTTTAAATTTTCCAACAGCGTCTGTAGTTTCTTTAAAAATTATTTTGTTATTTTGTATTGTAATAAATGTTATTATCCTTTTTTCCAAGTGGAAAGTTCGAGCTGTTACAATATAAAAATCACAGAAAAAACAAACAAATTAATATTTCAGAATAAAGTTAAGATTCAAGTATGCACTGAAACTATGTACTCAACTTGGCATATCTTTCACATGTATTTTCGAAGCAGATTTTTAAGAATATATTTGATTAAATTTTTCGTATGTGTGTACGCTGCCATACACCAGCCGCCAGAGGGCGCACAAAGTCAAAAAATATTAATTATTAGACACTTTATTCTCCCATTTGCACAAGCTTGATTGTGCTTTGCTTATATCTCCATATTAGCTGCTAAAAGTTGAATGTATGAAATATTTTGAATTCATTAAACATTGTCCTATGTTACAGTTACTGTACAAACAAAGGCTATGTTTAACATATCTTGCTTATTAAAACAATGCAAAAATAACTTATGTTGGTAACTGTTTTTTAATCTTATAAAACAGTATTTTTCAAAATAAGTATTTGTACTTGATCACTGTGCGCGCGCCGCTGTGTCTCGTCGTCAGTGGCTCGCATCGCGTCGCGCGCCCCCGCCCCCCCAAACCGAATACGAGAGTGCGCGCGAGAAATGCAGCGCGAGACACACACCGAACAGCCCCGTTAAACCCCGCCGAATCCAAGCGCACGGGAAAAAAGACACTGGGAAAAAACAGCAGCCGCTTCAGAAAGGAGTGACAGGAAAGTCCACCGCCGACGGTAAGAGTCTTTCACTCTTTTAGTAGATTAAATGAACACTCAGAATCAGTTACAAGATGAATTTGTCTAGTTGGAGTGCCTCTGATAAATAAGAGCAGCTCACATTTGGAGAAACGGAGCGCGCGGTATAGTGAACAGGGGAATATCTAAACCAAGCGCGCATATTAAGCATGCCATTTAGTTGGTGAATAGAGGAATAATGTATCTGAGTTAATCTGATTTCTGCGTTGCACATAAAGATGTCAATAAATTAGCCATGGAATTCAAGCTTTTGAACTGAGTGGAGAGGGGCGTGTTCTGAACAGAGAAGCGCTGTCTCTGCGCGTGCATGCTGTCTCCTTTGCACTGTTCGTTATCATCAATGAAACAAAATACAAAAACTAAATAAAAATACATTTAAGAGTACTTAATAGACGCTAGGACAACGCGTAATGCGTCACGTGCCTATTATTTAGCGCAAACTGACAAGTTACAAGATTTTCACATAAGTCATCGTTTTACACGTGGTAATAATGGGTTTGATCACGAATACATTAAAATGCTGCGTTTTCCTGTTTATACACGCGGATTAATGCCCATCGTCCTCTTTTGTCAAAGCTGGCACACATTTTGCAGCGCTGTCTAACTGGTGCACACGCTTGCGCGCACACTCACCCACCCACCCACACACTCTCACACATACACAGATATTACAAAGCTGAAGCTTATAAATAATATACAAACGATAAATCAGTTTAATTAATTCTGTGCACTTTTGACATTTTCTGATCCTAAAAATGGCCAAATATACAATTTCTTGTGTCACTCACCAACGTAAAGCAAACATGATTTAGTATCTTTTTCAAGTCTGTCTCAGTGTGCCTTTTATGGTAGTTTTCATTTTTTGTTAATTCGTTTTTCCAAGCTGCCACCGTAATTGCCCAATCCTTTGTCTCTGCAAAGCACATGCGCATTGCGCGTAGGGTGTGGATGGTCAACTGATGCTTTTACCCAGTATAGCTATCTTTACACTGGCTCATTCTGCTTTGTTTTACAATGCGCAAGTGACTGCGTATTTGATTTCAAATGCTTTTGTAACCGTCTTTATTACTATTTCGCTTGTA
This sequence comes from Danio tinwini, assembly GCA_903798205.1. Lineage (NCBI taxonomy): Eukaryota > Metazoa > Chordata > Actinopteri > Cypriniformes > Danionidae > Danio > Danio tinwini. The sequence goes on along the minus strand of CAIGQZ010001336.1, from coordinate 8,982,822 downwards.
GAAGAACCTATTTTACGTTTCACGGTGATGCCGCAGACAATGAACCGAGTGACCGCGCGCTCGCGCTCGCCCCCCGTGAGGGAAAAAAGAGCGCTCAGACCCCCGCTTATTGAAATCAGACAGTGTTAAATGTCTCCGCCCAATAATCACGTCTATGTTTTTTTTTCGGATAAGAGCCCATTTTATGGGTCTACGGTGAGTTTGTGAGAAGGAGCGGGCGGTGTGATGAGCTCCTCACGTTCACAAGAATGAGTCACGCGTTTCAACCTGGAAACATCAGCTCAAAACGAGAATATGCGCAGATTTTGCCTGACTATTTTTGTCTGTTCAAAGGTATATTTCAGCCCAAAATGAAAAGTTGCTGGTAATGTATCCTCGGTCCAAGATAGAGTCAAAAAACTAATACAGGTAAAACTAAATTAATACAGCAGTTCCTAAAGATACATTGAAGTCTTTAGAAGACTGAGACTAAACATTATTTCAACAGTCTTGTTTCTGAGCACGTTCACAATATTAAAAGCATCTTGACGCAAAATTGTAAAAAAGTGTGTGCTTGTGCTTATTTTGAGGGCTGTAACCTATAACCAGGGGCAGACTTAGTGATTTGGAGGCCCCAGGCAATTCCAGGCATGGGGCCACTCTCTTTATAGATTTTTTTTCTCTCTAGATTCAGGGTTTTTTGTAAATAAATACATTAAGTGGAACTTAAATGTAAATTAAATTCAGTAAATTCACAAATAAAAAACTAATTCACAAGCTATGTACAGTTATTAAGCCATACTTGTGATTTGTGATTAGATTTTAATATTTCCATGTGCAGTATGGAAGGAATGTTCCACTATTCTTAAGGGCCCCTGGTTTAGAAAAGAAGTAATAACATTAAAATCTTAAAGTTCATTCATTCATTCATTTTCTTTTTGGCTTAGTCCCTTTATTAATCTGGGGTTGCCACAGCGGAACAAACCACCAACTTATCCAGCATATGTTTTACGCAATGGATGCCCTTCCAGCTGCAACCTATCACTGGGAAACATCCATACACTCTCATTCACACACATACACTATGCTTACCCAATTCACTTATACCACATGTTTTTGGGGGAAACCAGAGCACCCAGAGGAAAACCCAGGCAACCCAGTATCAACAAACCCAACAGTTGAATACAATAATTTGATTTAAATTGAGTTAGAAAATAACCCAACACTGAATTTGTCCAAATGTGACCCAATATTTGGTTAAAACAACTCAGCATCTTTTTTAGAGTGTACATCTTGGATGGCCTGACATGAAGTAAAATTAACAATAATTTAATAATAATATTTAAGTGAATTATCCCTTTAAACATACCAAGCACTATCCACAAGAAACTACTGAAAATACTGGTATTGAGCATTGATTTTCAGTGAACTGGACTGATGACAGAACATTGGTATAACCGTTGCTACACCTCGGAAATAACATCTCCCTGTCTCTCTCTTCCTCAGTGTAATAGAGATAAATGAATTGCTACATCGGTTCAGGTCTCATTTATTTGTCCACTGAATTTGTATAATGCAGAAAAGCCTGAAGCCAAGTCATGCAGGAGCCACTCACCCACCAAAAACATTATTAACCCAGCATGAGTGAGCGCCAGCATTTACAGATCTGCACCTTTGCCTCTGTGAGCTGAATGAGCAATAATCTTGAATAAATTTGTGTTCTAGAATGTCAGATTTATGTCAATGTGAAATGCCCAGTTAACTTTATTTGTCCCAGTAGGGAAATTTCATTTGCAGCATAAACTCACAGAGACATCTGATATTTCACATTTGGCATTTATATAAATAAATCATTAAAAAACCTAAATTACCATGGTACCCCTGCTTTAAATAAATATCCAGTATACTGGCCATCAACTGCTGCTGAGAGAGGAGGAATTTAAAAACCTCATAAAAAAATGGATCTTTATTTTATTATAAATTTTAAGGCAATATATAATTCAAATTCATATTTGACAATAAAATAATATAAAATATATAAAAAAATCATAACAATCTATTATTAAAATGATAAAAAATAAATGTAATTTGATGTATTTTCTTTAAAAACAAAATCAATAGAAATCACTATTAAAAACACTGCTATTATACTACTGTACTGTAAAATAAAAATATATGTATAAAAAGTTATTACTATGATTATTGATTAGTAATGTCACATTTGAGAGGATTATTACAGTAAATGTACCCCATAAAAAAGCATTTTACACCAATCACGTAGGTCAACCTTTACTTTTAGAATTACATACACATATACGATTATATAGACAAATCATATACACAACAATAGAATTATAAAAAATAATCAAATTATAAAAATCAATCAATCATTTAATCAATTATTTAAAATATCTTTCATTAATTGTATACATTTTCTTTAAAAATAATCAACAGAAACCACTGGTAATAGTACTGCAATCATACTATTGCACTGTAAAACATAACAGAATCTTTAATGAATTATTTGCTAAAAAGATAATTTTTATTATTAATATAACATTAATATAATTATTAGTTATTAATTACATTTTTGAGAAGATTCTATCTAAATGTACTTATATTAAGCGTTTTACGCAAGTTGTATGTGTATACTAGGGGTGTCAAAATGAATTGTTTCTTCGATGCACTGTGATGCAGATGTGAACAATTTGGTATCGGTTCAGTATTAAATCGCAACCGGTTTTTATGTACTGACGTCATTTATCACATTTATCACATTATTTATCAGGGACAGGGAAGTACATCAGAACCCAGCTAGGAAAAAATTAAAGCTGTAAATGAGAAATATTATATGTTTTAATTTTATTAGTAAAATGTGGAGGATCCTTATATATTTGCAAATATTCTGTAATTGTACATATTCTCCCAATAAAAAAATATTTAAAAAAAGCTGTAAATGAGCGTGTCTGCAGAGTAAGTTTTCTCCACTGCGTCACCATCTATAATGGATCAGCTGATCACTGCGGTCGCTTAACATAAGTGTCCATGTCACTGTGTTTGCACTGACCGTGAGCCAATCGCAGCCTTTTTTGTTGAGCGTGTGACCAATCAGGGTTTAAGAACTTGCTCAACAACGCTCAAAAAGCAAGTGAGATAATATTGACATTAGTTTATTTGCTACAAATGCTCATTTTTTTCTGTGCTTGTACTTGAGTTTAAATTAATACATGCAAAAAGAGCAGGTAAAATTAAAGGTACAGTTCATGTATCTTACTGCTTATATTAAAGGGAAAATTGTATTACAAATAAAATCTAAATATATTATAAATGATACATTTTAAAAAAAGAATTATTGTGTTGCTAAATATCAAATTGTTTATGGAAAGCATTATCAATGAACTGTGATGCACAGAGAAATTGAATTGAACTGAATAGATGACATGATAATCGTGACCAAACCAAACCATGAGACCAGAGTAGGTTCTCACCCCTAATGTATAGACCATTTTGAGGGATGTAAACAGTAACAATGGTCCTGACGTATTTCCTTTTTTGCATTTTAAATTTCCAAAGCTTCTAAGAGTTCAAAAAGTTCCACATATTGATAAATAATTTTACCATAGATGCTATAATATCAAGTTATGATTGAATTGCCTCTTGTTACAGATTTGAAATAGTTTTTTAACAAGCAGGAAATGTTCATGGGCCAATGACATGACCACATTGAAATGGTCTACACTTTAAGGTCGTAAAATCCAAATAATTAAATGAATAATACATTAATAAAGAAAGTACATTTTATTACACCTTACTTTACTTTTGCCAGATCTCTCAATGTGATTTACAAGTACTAAATGAATAATACATGTACATTGCTATCAAGCAAGTAGGAAAGCAAGTGAATAAAAAGGATGTACTGTATATGGCAACGTTTTTGATTGAATCTATATATTTTGGTGCTATGCAATGAAATATTGAAAAAAATCTCTCCATATGTGTCCCAAAATGACAACATGCTTGATCACTAGGTAACGAATAAGTGGTTTATATGTCTTTCTGAATACATTCAATCACATGAGCATCTACACAACGAAAGCACTCCAATCGTATGTATTTTCGACTGCCTCTAGAATTGGTCAAGCTCAAAACCTTTTAGAGCGTGTTTACACATGTATTTAGGGCTGTCCACTTGTGATGGGATTGACAAAATAGCCTTTTAATCCCAAGTGTAAACAGGGCTCCGGCAATCAGATATATATGTAATGACGATCAACTGCTCAAGTGCACGAGAAAGCAAAGAAAAAACATGACTTTTCTAAAATATTGCACTTAATTCAGTGCACCAGGTGCTTTCATCGGAACGTTTAGAGATGATTGCGATCACAGTTTTCAGTGTTTGTCAGAAGAAGATCACGACAGACATGAAAGCCAGATAGAGAGAGAGAGAGAGAGAGAGAGAGAGAGAAAGAGAGAGAGAAAGGAGGCTGTGAGACAGGATGGCACTGACAGAGGCAGTTCAACCAAGCAGAGCTTTGTGTGTGTGTGTGTGTGTGTTTGTGTGTGTGTGTGTGTGCTTGTTTGAGGAAGATCATTGAAAGGGACAGATAACTCAAGCACATCTGAGACAGTCTTAAATTAGAGAAGCATTTAAAATCACATCTATTTTTGGACTCATGACTTAATATGATAAAAAAATTCTAATTCTACGCACCCATTCTGTCACACCATTGGTAAGTGCCAGTGATTAACGGAGCTTTCTTTTACTATTTGATGTTTTCCTCAGGCAGACTTGGTTTGTGTCGGCAAAACTTGATAAGTTTAAGTGTCAGTCACTAGTCAGGTTCTGTCCCGTCATCCTTTGCGGTCTGTGTGCACTGTGTGGAAAGCGATTGGTGGTTCTTTCTAAGAGAAGCTCGGAGCCACTAAAACTGATATTCTGTCACTTTTACAGTTTTACAAAGTCATATTTTCAGACTTAAAGGATTAATTCACCCCAAAATGTAATTGTTATTATTTCCCCCCTGATGATATGTGAGTTATGCTTACACTAAGCCTAAATATCAGCTATTCAAAGGAATACTTGATTTTTTTTGTTTGAAATTTTACTACTTAACTAGTCAAACAGTTGAGTTGTGCTATTTTTAATCCATTCAGCCAAGATCTGGGTCTGGTAGAAGCACATTTAGCTTAGCTTAGCATAAATCATTGAATTGAATTAGACTATTAGCATCTCAGTCAAAAAAAAAAAAGTCTCAATAATTGTCTTACCTAAAGCTTTACTATTTTGTAGTTGTATAATATGACCAATGGATAAAACTTGCTTTGCTGCCATGCCTACAGGTGTAATGATATTATGCAGCACCTGAAAATAGTCCCTTACTGGTAAATAGGCAAAAGCACTGCATAATAACATTACATCTGCTGCGGCCATGGTATAGTTTTTGCATTTTTTGAGTGAGATGCTAATGGTCGAATCCAGTTCAATGATTTATGCTAAGCTAAGCTAAAAGTGTTCCTGTCAGACCTGAAGATCGGCTAAATGGACTCAAAATTGGTCAAATGCATCGACTCAAAGGGAGTTGTAAAATTAGGCTATTTCCAAATAAATTTTCCCTTAAAGAGATAGTTCCCATAAAAATGAAATATTGTAAATTTCTTCACCATACAACATGTAGGTAACTTTCTTGTCCTTTGTCAATGTCCTTTGTGATTCATTAATTCAAATCAGTGGCTCCCGGAATTTATAGTCACAAAAAAATAAAAAAAAATAAAAAAATACAGGCAAACATATAATACCTGTGGCTCCTTGTGATACATTGAGGTCTTTGTTATTAATTTCCCTAATGCTTTTCCAATCCCCTGATACCTTCGTTCATCTTCAGATTAACACAAATACAAATATTTAAAACATTAGAGAGCTTCCTTATCCTCCATAGATAGCAATGGTCTCGAGGCATTCAAAGTCCAGAAAAGAAACCAAAAACATTGACAAAACATGACTTCAGTGGTTTAACTGTAATGATATAAAGCTCCATGAACACTTTTGTGCAGCATAAAACTGTAAATACATCTTTGCTCGACTTTATCTCGTGCGTCAGGTCAGTCACGGTGTGTATTTACTTCAACGAATTGCCCTTAGAGTTGGCTGCAGGACACACAAGTGTTGTATTTCCTGTAGTAAACGCACACCTTTATCTGGTAAATACATAAGTTAGCAAAGTTTGAAGCACCTTGTTTTACACTCACCAATGAGCAATTAATGTTTTTTAAATGCTTTTGACAGTTGAAGAAATGTTCGCAGCTGAGCATTTTTTACAACAGCGCCCACAATTCTATGAAAAAAAGCCCTTCAGTGAACACGCACCCTTAAAGTTACTGAAAGTAAATGACACAAGTCTAACAAGTTCAAGTATCAAATGGCCCACTCTCACATTAAAAATAAGGTTGATGTGATCTTGCGTAAATGATCAACTGTTACCTATAAGTAAATAGCAGCTCTGATTCCTTGACTTGGTGTTGTGTGTCATCATGGAATCTCTCTGGGTAGATGAACTGTATGAATGAGCCAAAATGACAGCTCTCCTATGGTTCCTACGGCACCAGCCAATCAGAGGCCAGACTCCCACTGACCCCACCTGTCTGCTGGACAGAGACACACAGAATTAATAGGCAAAATATAACAGCAATCTACAGAATGACAACCAATAATTATAGATACCACATTCTAGAAAACATTCTTGAACAAAAATTGTAAACTCCTTCTTGTGTTTCGTGTCATGTTCAGGACACTGACTGTACAATCAAGGTCTAATGAACAATGCCGTCGCCTCTTGTTTGGACAGCGTGTTTCCCCTCAAGAATGAAAACATTAAACATTAAACAATCTGTGGATTTGTATTTGTCCCTTTTATTTTATTATTTTCTCCCTGGTGATATGTGAGTTATGCTTAGACTAAGCCTAAATATCAGCTATTTAAAGGGACACTCCATGTTTTTTGGAATTTTTACAACTTCCCTAGAGTTTAACAGTTGAGTTTTATTATTTTTTAATCCATTCAGCCAATATCTAGGTCTGGCGGGTGCACTTTTAGCTTAGCTTAGCATAAATCATTGAATTAGATTAGACCATTAGCATCTTTCATTCATTAATTTTCCTTCGGCTTTTCCTTCGGCTTAGTCCCTTATTTATCAGGGGTCACCACAGTGAACACAATGAACCGCCATTAACATCATTATTAGATTCATCAGAGTCTTAATAGTTTTTTTATTAAATGCTTGACTATTTTAAAGTTGTTCACTAGGACCAATGGGAAAAAAGTAGCTTTGCTGCCATGCCTACAGGTGTAAAGATATTATGCACCCGAAAATAGTCTCCAACTGGTAAATAGGCAAAAGCACTGCATAATAACTGTGTCTGCTGCAGCCATGGTATGATTTTTACATTTTTTGTACAAGATGCTAATGGTCTAATCCAGTTTAATGTTTTATGCTAAGCTAAGCTAAAAGTGTTCCAATCAGACCTGGAGATCAGCTATATGGACTCAAAAATGGTAAAAATGTATCTGTTCAACTCTAGGGGAGTTGTAAAATAAGACCAAATAATAATAATTTCCAAATAAAATTTCCCTTAAAGGGATAGGTCACCGAAAAATATATAGTTGTTATTTTTTTCATCATACAACATGTAGGTCACTTTTCTTTTCCTTGTAAATGTCCTTTGTGATTCATTATTTCAAATCAGTGGCTACCGGCATTTATAGAGTCACAAAAATGATTATAATAAAAAATACAGGTAAAGATATAATACCTGGTGATACATTGAGGTCTGTTGAAGCAAAACGAACGGTCTGTGGAATATTAATCCACAACCTTGCAAATAGTTCATTACACAACCTTGGAGTGCTGGTATGCATTTTATGAATCCCCAAACACCACAATTTCAGCTAATAATCTTTTTAATATTCTACTGAAGAAAAAAACCTCTTTTATAGCAAGAGGGTGAGTTTATTAAGAGCAAATTTAAATTTTTGAAGGAACTATTCCTTTAAGTGAAACATCTTTTCAACATTTATACATCTTTTGTAACTTTGAAGAGTCTGATATGAAACCTTAAGTCCTAATATGTGATAATAGCAGAAATATGAGCAATAAAAATGTTTACAAATTCCTTACAGAATAACCACATATTGAAATTACGATGAAACACACATGAAATGTAAGGTTTTGACGCATTTTCATGTGAAAAAATTGTGTTTATGTGTATTTACTTTACGTTGTGTATTCACTATGTATTACACTTGTTTCACATGTGATTTTAGCAATGAAGCTTCGAAAATCACATTTCTTGTGTGCTTCACATTTGATTTTAACAGTTCATGTGATGTTTATTAGTTTATCCTCCACTAAAAGCATATTACTGTCCCTGAGATTAAATTTTATAAACAAAAATGTAAATTAACACCTAGAAAATACCAATACGATCATGCTGTAATTGCGCAACTAATTTGAAAGTGTTATTTTAATTACACAAAAGCTAGATGTGAAAATTGCTGTAGAAAGACAAGCAACTAGAATCCGAAATGTCAAAACATGTCAAATTGAAAATGTCATTTCCACGACAGCATGTTATCAAACACAATGCAGGATCTGAGATGGTGGAAATTGCATTCGTTGTTTCAGACGAATAAAGCATGACGAATTAAAGAAGCGCCCACAAGCTTGCAGTTCATTTATACACGAATGTGCGTTCAGGTGAGGGAGCTCACATTTCATGTTATCAAGCATCTGTCAGTTTCAAGATTTATGGATGTTTGTACTTGAAGGACGTGACACAATCAAATCTCACCCACGATCATGAAACATACAGAGCACAAGGCTGAGACTCAGGGTGAGGTTTACAAATTTTTCTGCGTGTGTGTGTGTGTTACTATCTGAGACTGGGTGTTGTTAGAAATCATGACAGGCTTAAATAAACACACACACAAAGTCACAGTGCATTTTACCATCCGTGAGCCGCTAAACAGTCATCAGAATAATGTGGAGTCTGTGCACTATTGAAGAAAGAATCTCAAGGTCTGTGTGTGTGTGTGTGTGTGAGTGTGTTTTTGTCTGCCAGTTGTGTTTATGTTCCCTTGCCGTTGTTTTCATTAGAGCAATTTCCATCCTGAGAGATGGGCTCTGTGTGTGTAGGATGAAGGATTTTACCAGGTCAAAGTTTTCACAGTTCTCAAGACACTGTCCAAATGAGTTAGTAAACCACCTCAGCGCCTTCAAATGCAGTTGTAGAAACACACTCAAGGACTGTGTATACCTTGGTATTTCTTTCTCTTTTCATTTTAACATCATTTGTCAGAGCACTGGTTGTTGGACTGTTCTTATTGCAGTGGTGTTCGCTTAATACTTTCCTTTTGTGAAGAAGTAGATGTTTTTGAGGATTGTGATAAACACATTTACTTATGCTGTAGTTAAATGTGGGTATTGTTTATATATATATATATATATATAGGGCTTTACATTAACACCCGCCAACCCGCCAAATGCGGATAGATTTTAGCTCTGATGGGTTAGACAGACACCTCCACTAGCCACTTTGGCTGGTTGGAAATCATTTTTAAATTGTAGTTTTCTTAAAAGCCAGGTTTGACAATAGAGATGGCCCAATATTTGTGCAAATGTGATCTTAGTATCGAGAAGCAGCACAAAAATAACTGTGTTTGTGCGAGCAAAAGAAAGCAGGTAAATACTGAACGAGAGGATGATCACTCGTGCGCACAGGTGATGGGATGCTTGCGCAAAGCAACCTTGCTAAGAGGAAGCGCAACTGGTGCGATCGGTTTCCTTTGAAACAGCCTGGACAAAGAGCGATGATTATGCACCCACAGTCCTGCTCAAGATAAAAAAAAAAAAAAAAAAGCTTTTGTAAGCAGCAGCAATCACTGCTTTCATTTTAATTATTCTTTGAACAGATTATTAACAGGCCTATATTAACCGTGCACATGATTATCCTTTCATTATCAAACATAGTATGTTACACCTGCTTTTTCTTTGCTTACAGTTATTTTTGTAATATGGTTTAATTATATATTTTTACAATAACATTGCTTTAATGGGAGATTACTTCCCGTTTATGTTAGCTGGTGATCTGGGACTTTTAGCCAGTACAGGTTACTGTGCATATTTTAAATACATGACAATAATTCTTTTTTTTAAATGCAATGTTTTTTAAAGAAAAGTTTTGTTGAATTAAAAAGTGCACCTATACAGCTATATTTTCCTTGTTTTTACACATTAAGTTAAATGAATCATACGTAATCATAGACTCATAGTTAAATGAATGAGAAGGCATGTGGACATAACACAACATCTAAATCAAGTCATTTTAGCATGTCAAAGTCAAATTTATGCACATAAAATATATTTTCCCAACAAGAAAAGTTTGATCAAAAAAGTTATTGTCAAGCCATGTGTATATATACTTGTTATAAATATTATGGCCAAAACTCTAACTGAAAACGTTATGCATTTTTACAGTTGGAAAATGTAGATTATTTACAAAATCTTCATTTTTTTTTTTTTTTTACAAAAAAAATTTAACCAACAGGACATTTCTGGAAATTGTCACTGAGATTACACTCGGTTCATAACACACATCTGTCTCTAATATATGATTAAGGAGACACACTTACACATTCATTCATTAATTTTCCTTCGGCTTAGTCCCTTTATTCATCAGCAGAATGAACCGCCAACTTATCCAGCATATGTTTTACACAGCAGATGCCCTTCCAGCTGCAACCCAGTACTTGGAAACATCCATACACACTCATACACTACGGACAATTTCGTTTCTTCAATTCACCTATACTGCATGTCTTTGGACTGCGAAGGAAACCAGAGCACCCGGAGGAAACCCACGCGAACAAGGGGAGAACATGCAAACTCCACACAGAAATGCCAACAGACCCAGCTGAGACTCGAACCAGCGACCTACTTGCTGTCAGGCGACAGTGCTATCCACTGAGCTACAGTGTCACCCACACTTACACACTTAGGTATTAATATTTTTTTCAGAGTATTAAACAAAATAACCCCAAAATAATGACCCTGCTACAACAATACAATACGAATAGTCATGGCACATTCTTGTCAAGTTTTATCTTGTACCATTTTCTTATTCTCATGTCATTATTAATAATGCTATTGTTTATAAACATCCTTAGATAGTAATATTAAGTATATTTAGTTTATTGTCTGCAGGATAAAAAAAAGTCTAAAAATAGTCTCATGATTTTTAACCGCATTTGTTTAAAGTCCACATTGTTAGTCTAAAGGTGAATAATAAATCTGTTTAATTTAGTTCACTGTTTTTGTAATCTTTAATCAAAATTGGACCATTTGTTTCCAAATTGTTTCCATTTGTTTGGCAGTCCTTCTAGGATGACATCTTTGTTAAAATATGCTTATCCACACCGCTCCAACCATTAGTTTGCTGGGAGTGAAGGATAATAAGAAGAGGGCAAAAAAAAAAACTCCACCCCCCTACTTAATATTCTATTTAAGTTGGAAAGATGACACCACACTAAAATAAATGTCTGCAGCAACTTCTGGTCCATGCAGACTTTTAGCAAAAATAATGTTAAAATAATACAATAAAAAAAAATTATAAATTAAAAATATTTTATTCAGTGTCAGAATTCATTGTTGATTTGCAGCTCAAGCAACATTTCTTATTACTATCATTGTTAAAATTAGTGCTGGTTAATGTTTTAGTGGAAACCTTAATAGATATTTTTTCAGAATTCTTTGATGAATAGAAAGTTCATTTTCTTTCGGCTTAGTCCTTTATTTATCAGGGGTCGCCACAGCGGAATGAACCGCCAACTATTCCAGCATATGTTTTACACAACGGATGCCTGTCCAGCTGCAACCCAGTACTGGAACACCCATACACTCTCACATTCACACACACGCTCATACACAATTTTGTTTATCCAATTCACCTATAGCGAATGTGTTTGGACTTGTGTGGAAATGGAGCACCTGGAGGAAACCCACGCGAACAAGGGGAGAACATGCAAGCTCCACACACAAATGCCAACTGCCACATCCGAGGCTCAAACCAGTGACCTTCCTGCTGTGAGGCGACAGTGCTAACCACTGAGCCACCGTGCCGCCCCAAAGTTTAAGTGAACATTTGCTTAAAATACAGTATTCAAATATTTTTGTAATCTAAAATTGTTTCATCTCACTTTTAATCATTGTTTAGCTTCATTGTTTAGTTTATTTGTTTACAGGGTCAATGTACATTAATAAACATAACTGTAAAATGTGCCAGAATTAGCCAAGAATGGCTATTTTTCATCTGTAGGCCCCTTACAATTTTCATATGTAGACCTCTTACAATCGATTTAAATTATTTTGTAATTAAAAACATATATACGTAATAATAATCCAAATGTTAGACCAATTACAAGAATACCTAAATCACATTTTTACACTGCTGCAAATAAGTCTGCACAATATATTTTGTACGTTTCAGCATCGATATCGCAATGTGATCATTCGCAATAGTTACATCGCAGAATATGCAATGTTGAGTCTAGATTATAATTGATCATTAAGTGTTTTTTGAGGCCTGTGACTGATTTTAAATCAGTTAAAATTGTGATGTTTGTAAAATTTTATTGAATTGTTTATACAACGAAGACTATGCAGTATTATGTTACATTTGATTATTCAATTACCATATTTGGCTGTTTATTTAATTAGTATGTTTTTATTTATTAAATTTATCCATGCTTGTAGATTGTTTATTATATTTTAAGCCATTCCAGGCCTATACAGAATCATCCCAAGCAATCTAAAATGATATATTTTTTTCTAAATAATTATTCAAGTCATCTGCTGAAATTGTATTCATGTCAAAATATATCGCAGAATGAAAAAAATATCGCAATGTTAGATTTTTCCAATATCGTGCAGCCCTACCTCCAAACTTTCCTGATAAAACAGGCTAAATCAGCAATGCAATCACTCCTCATATGTAAATAATGATCATTATAGACAGCTTGGTGCTTATTGCATCACTATTAAACATCTTTTTATTCAAAACTGAATTAAGCATGACAGATCATAGTAGTCTCCCTTGTCCTTCGCTCCCTAGCATTCAAAAGTGGCCTGTTAGAAGAAGAATTACAACTTGCAAATTCTGTTCATCATCAGCTTTGTTGGCATTTTTGCTACCTGATTTGCATATTTGATTTTAGCGAATTGTGCAATAGAGTATAAAACTAGATGTTTGAGAGTTTGTTCAACAGCTAGTGTGCAGTTAATGGTTGTCTCATGGTTAATAAGAGTTGAAAATGTATGCACTGATCAGGAAGAATCCGGATAGAAGTAGCAATTGTTGGACACACAAGAGTTCGGGCCTAAAAATAAAACATTTAGGCTCCTTTTTAGTGAGGGAAATACAGAAATTGAGCAAAACAGTTTACCTGTAGTGAAAAAAATCTGACTTTTTCTGTCAACAGCTACACTTTTGGTCATCTTAAAAGCACGTCCACCAACAGGCTCTTGATCTGTGTGAACATGAGTAATTAATAAAACAAACGCAATCACAATAATCATCATATGACTCATCACTGCATATTTACTCTTAAGTCATCTCGAAAACGTCAAACAAAGAACAGGAGCGTCCAGTTTCGCCGTTTGCTCTGTGTTCTGGAGTTATTCATTAGCCTGGGCTCCTGTTTACGTAGAGGCCCGAGCCCTGGCCAACAATGTGCTAGTGTGTGTGTTTTGTTTGAGTACATCTCTAGGGTTATGAGTTTGTGTGCGCATGTGTGTATTTGAGCTTGGAGGTCAGATCTAAAGTTATTACTGTGTGTGTGTGTGTGTGTGTGTGTGTGTGTGTGTGTGTGTGTGTGTGTGT
>CAIGQZ010001336.1:8932172-8946889 GCA_903798205.1 Danio tinwini | reverse complement strand
GTCAGAATTATTAGCCCCCTTTGATTTTTTTTCTTTTTTAAATATTTTTAAATGGTGTTTAACAGAGCAGGGAAATTTTCACAGTATGTCTGATAATACTTTTTCATCTGGAGAAAGTCTTGTCTGTTTTATTTCAGATAGAATAAAAGCAGTTAAATTTTTTTAAAACACCATTTTAAGGTCAATATTATTAGCCCCTTTAAGCTATATATTTTTTCGATAGTCTACAGAACAAACTATAGTTATACAACAAATTGCCTAATTACCCTAACCTTGGGTGCGTTTCTGAAAACCATTGTTAGCCAACTAAGGTCGCAAGTTCTGTTATTACAAACATAGTTTGTTGGTTTGGCATTTCCCAAATCTATCATTCCAACGAACATTCGCAATCTGCGTCTCAAACTTGTACGCTTACAACTACACCTCTAGAGCTGTAGTTAGAAGCATAGTTCCTGATTGTGTTCTATTCCCTGTTATCCCCCCTTTGCTCTATTCATTTAGAAAGTTCCAACATTTAAACTTGGAATGATTAAAAAAAACATTATAAGTCATCTCTCTTAGGTGTAATTTGCTTCCAAAGCATCTTTACGGTTTAGTTTTAACGATCTTCATATTGACAATTGCATTCCCTTTGTAGTGCACTTTGAAAACATTTATGCTATTTTGAACACAGCCATGGCTCATGACGAAAGCTATAGGTGACTTTTATTTAAAAACGGAATTTACGTTACTTCCCCAAAGCTTGTGAAAACAAAAGTATATAGCATACGTTAATGGTTTTAATTAATAGTAGGTTATTTATGAAGAAATGTATCTGTACTGTATATGACACGGGCCTGTTGGTTAGAACATTTCTGCAGTGGTTTGCATGTGTCAAATTGTAAAATAGATTTAAAAAATGTAAAATAAATAAACAATATCCTACTTAATAATAATAATAATAAATTAATAATAATAATAATTATTATTATTATTATTAAGTTGGATTTTTTTCATTTCTTAATAAATAGCATACTGTAAATTTGGCCAACAACCATAATTGATTTATATGATTTATATATGAGAATATTCAGCTATATGAGAATTTTATATGGAATATTTTTAATAATATTTGTAAAGGAAACACAGGTCTTATATGTGCCGTTTACATATATTTCAATTATTATGGAAAGCGAGCGCTTGTTTTTACCAAAACTAATATTGGATTTTTTTTAAATGCATGTGAATGTAATAATTTTGAATGATAATTTTGCACAAAAAGTATGAGGTTTTTCTCTAAAGAGGTTGTTACTTCACTCCGTTTAGAGCATCATTATGGACGTTTTATGTTATAACTAATAATTCAAACGATGGATCTGCAATAGAGAAACTACGGTTTTGGGAAACACTCCTCACTACATTGTTCTTTTCCCAAATGATGCATCATACTATGATAGTTCAGGCGCAAGTTATATCGTTGTTTGGGAAACGCACCTCTGCCTAGTTAACCTAATTAACCTAGTTAAGCCTTTAAATGTCACTTTAAGCTTGAAAAATATCTAATAAAATATTATTTACTGTCATCATGGCAAAGATAAAATAAATCAGTTATTAGAAATGAGTTATTAAAACTATTATGTTTAGAAACGTGTTAAAAAAATCTTCTCTCCATTAAACAGAAATTGGGGAAAAAAATAAACAGGAGGGCTAATAATTCTGACTTCAACTGTACATATATACACACACAGAGACAGATCAGAACCCAGAGCGATAACCATGAAAGAAAGGTCATATTTTCATCACTTACACACAACACATAGACACACACACACACAAGCACACAATTGTGAATAAAAACTGAGCACCAACATCAACATTAACACCCGATTGGATATGAAGGTAACCATGGAAACCGGTCTTGCCTAGCAACAGACTCAAATGCATACGTTGTAAACCCCGCCTACCTAAAGAAAGCTGCAAGAGCACACATACCTGCACATGCTCACACACACACACACACACACACACACACACACATACCTGCACATGCTCGCACACACTGGCTCTCATTTGTCACTATCCACCCACCTCTTGTTTTTTTTTCTTCCTGTTTACGCCCCCATGCTCCCCCACCCCAGCTCAAATCAGCAGGGTCCCTGGAGGGAAAATTGCCGGCTGTCATTGGCTGACTGCATCTCCATGGTGACGCAGCTGCAGCTGTGGTCCTGTGTGCGACAGAGAAACACATTGCATGTAAATTCCCTTCCAGCCAATAATGGTGTCAGCTCTGTAAATGAGATGCGGGTTCACTCTAGTCACCTGTGCAGGTGTGATTTAGTTAGACAGAAAATAGACCCCTTTATATTCTGCCCAGGTTTTCTGCAGCATGTTAACTCATATCTACAATATATTCAGGCTGCATCCTAAAGGAAATTAGTTTCAGTTTGTTCAGAGGTTGCTCTTTCAGGAGACGTAATGAAGATTTAGTACAAGTTCAATTTGTGAAATCAGTGTTATCAATGGTGAAATCAAAGCCTAATCAAGAGTATTAGTGAAGCAATGCTGAATTGCCACAAAAAATGGATTTAGACACCTATGACCTCATTACATTAGTATTACTGTGCCACTGCGGTCCCATGTATTATGCATTTCAGCTAAATTAGCGGTTTATTATTTATTCATTGGCGTTGAGAACTGTTTCCAAATGCAAATAGAATATTATTCAGTTCATATATAAAGCACATGTAATTACAATCAAAAAACAAAATCAAAAGAAGTTAAGAACACTTAAAAGTCCATACATTTGTCTGTATTGTGTGGTAATCACTTTACAAAAGCAAAAAAGCTCCATAGTTTACAGTGAATTTAGATGAACTAAGGCACAATACAGAGCTGTTCTAAATGCTTTATGCTACCGGTTCTGTCACGCTGCAGCCATGAACACGCTGCTGCCAAGATGGCACTGTAAAAATAGTGATTTAAATCACTTTACATGTAAATAGACATGGGATGATAACAGGTTTCAATGTGTACCGCAGTTTGGAAAAGTGAAAAAGTCTCTGTTATAAAAAGAAAATTTTTCGGTTACACTTTAGTTTAGGTCAATTTATGGTATTAACAAACAATTAACTAACAATACTAGCTTAATAAAACACTAATTAGCAGTTTATTAATACTTAGTAAAAAAGTTGGGTTTCGTTTTTAGATAGGATTAGGAATGTGGAATAAGATCATACTTTATAACTACAAATGAACAGTTAATATATTAATAATAAGCAGGTTATAGGCAGGTAGTTCATAGCATAAATTGAGACCTAAACAAACATGTTACCAAATTTTCTGTTATACAATTCCTGTGGTATATGTAAGTTGTTTTTACGTGTTGTCAGACTTGGACCTACATCCAATCATGCTCTGGACCTGAATGGCCCAGTAGCTTTTTTATAGTGTTTTTTTTAAATCATTATAATATAGTTTATATTTTTTATATTAATATGCAAAGAAAATAAAGATATCCTAAGATGCCTTTTCAAGTTGTAAACAAATCAGTGTTTTTGAAACTAATGAAGACATCAAAAGTAAAATAGTTATTAATTATTTAGCCTGATATGTTTACTGTTTTAAAATATTTTAAATGTTTTATTCGTTCATTCATTTTCCATCTGCTTAGTCCCTTTATTCATCAGGGGTCACCACAGCAGAATGAACTGCCAACTAATCCAGCATATGTTTCACATAGCGAATGCCCTTCAAGCTGCAACCCATCACTGGAAAATACCCATAAACTCTCATTCACACACATACACTACGGACAATTTAACTTACCCCATTCACCTATTCACCCAGAGGAAACTCACGCCAACACGGGGAGAACATGCAAACTCCACACAGAAATGCCAACTGACCCAGCCGAGGCTCAAACCAGCGACTTTCTTATGTGCGAGGCGACATCGCTACCCAATGCGCCACCGATTTTATAATATATATATTTTTAGATCCATATCCAAAGATATCTATGTTTTTGAAACTACTCAAGACAGCAGAAGTTAATGATTTAATAGAATTATTTAGCCTGACATGTTTACTGTTCTAAAACATTTTGAATGTTTCTGAAAATTAAATATATTGTGTTCATTTTGGAAAAAGTTGTTGATTTACCTAGACATTTGAAAAGAGCATATTTTAGAGCAGTAATCACAATACCATGATACCATGATTTTTTTTATCCAGGGTTATCAATCTTATACCGGCCCATGCCTACATGTTAAACACTTCACATAAAACTTCATGCAACATTATATGCTACCCACTTTTGCTTGTAAAGCATCTAAAACTGGCATTTACTTTTACTTTTAGTTCTCCAAAATGAAAATTCTGTCATCGTTTATATGTATTCTCATGTTGCTCCAATCCAAAATGACTTTCTTTTTTATTTTTATTGCAAGGTTATAAAAACACTGAAACATTTATCAAAACATCTTCTTTTATGTTCTGCAGAATACAGAATGTGATGCACATTTAAAATTTTACTAGGGAGAGGCTTTTCGATTTTAGCATTTTACTAATTTCTTGCATTTCAGAATTTGTTGCAAAGCTTATTGTCCAAAACAGTTTAGCTTTTCTAAAAGCTGGAATGGCAGTCACACTTAATGCAATTTCTTAAAGGTTTAGTCCAAAACAAACAAATTAAATATGACAGTTTGACACATCTGTGCCTGGAGTAACCATCAGCACAGATCTGCCTGATGTATAACCAATACCAGAGACCTCAGAAAGACGAATGTCGTCTTGTGTGTTCAGATGAGGCAGGTCAACTTCACACGTTCATGGACTGCTATGGCCAGAGGTGTAAAAATTATTTCTAAAAATGTCAAGTACACATTTAGCCATGGATCTTTGGGCAGAAAGCCATGTCTTGCTTTTTATGTCCACTAACTTTCCTAGACCTAACAAGTTTCAAAATACCTCAAAAGCACCTTAATTGTCCATACATCTTGTGTATTATACAGTATAAATGGTTCAAAGCCATAAAAGAGCTTTGTG
Source organism: Danio tinwini (assembly GCA_903798205.1). NCBI lineage: Eukaryota > Metazoa > Chordata > Actinopteri > Cypriniformes > Danionidae > Danio > Danio tinwini. The sequence continues at coordinate 8,941,867 of CAIGQZ010001336.1, read as the reverse complement.
TGAAAAACATAATTCAAATTTATCATCAACTTATATTTATAATTTACATGAACACCATGTATCAACATTTGGAGATAGTTGAAAACAAAGAGAGGAAATCTAACATTTAAATTCAAATCAAACCTACTTTGATAATACTTTATGTTATTTCTTTGGTAGTTTACTCTATAAAAAGATGATCCTGGATTTTAAAAACTTGCATGTTGTTTAAGTATAAAGGGCTACACAATATAAAAAAAGAGATATTGCAATATTTAGTTTTTCTGTGATATATGAGAGCATGCGACGAACCTTATAATAAAAAAATAATAATAATTATATAACCACGTGACATTAATTTTATGTTTGAACTTCGTATAGAGAAAGAGTTTGGGGATATTTTCGCAAGACCAAGAGCTTGCATTTTAAACATTAAAATAGCTTCACGTAAAAAAAACAAACATTTATGTCCACTAGGAATAAGGGAGATGCTGCTAGTTGTCATGTCCGCTTCGGACATTAAAAGGCAATTCCTTGGCAAAATAAGAAGAGCCGACATAAACAAACGGAAGGACAGAGTAAGGAAAGCTTTGAGGGATTAACCCCACTGGTCCTACACCACCCACCTCGCTCTGAGGTCAGATCAAACCGCTGTCTTTCCGCATGCATTTTATATATTTATTGTATTAATTTATTGTTAATAATTGATTGTTATTGCCTGTACTGTAAGGTCTATATGTTGTACATTGTTCATAACATATTTTTTATAGTCTATCTTCAAAAAAAATGTAAATATAATATAATGTTCACTATCCAAATGAAAATAAATCTTATTACTCAATATTTGAAAATATGGACTTATATGGTTCTTCGTCTCAAGGCCTCATATATTGCAATATAATTTCACCAGATGACCCTGATAACCCTATTTTGGAAAGAATGGTTAATTTTATATTGATTGGAATCATTTGTAGGGGAGTGCATCTGCATAAAATATACAAAAAATTATTAAAGCACAGATGAAATCAACAGAACATAAAAAATTACATAAACCACGCTTTATGGTTTTCAGTTGGAGTTAATCAAATATGTATATAAATATCACTGCATAGTCTTACTGTATTAAATAATTAAAATGCAATTTATTTTTTTAAAGCGGTAAAATTGACTATTTCTTGTGCCCAAATAAAACACTTTCATATTATTAGAGTTAAACTTTGCAATGACTCCACAGATTACAGTTTCTGAACTGGGTTTTCTGGTTAATTATAATCATAACTCAACATTGCAGATTTTGCCATGTGACTGCAGTTTCGCACACTACAATGTCACGAAAAAAATTTTAACGAAATATTATGCAGTCCTAATGTATAGGATTCAGTTTACAGCTTTGTATAGAAAGAGAGTCATACATCACATAGGCAAATTATGACAGAATATTCCTTTAATAACAAATTTTTGTTCAATGACTATGCATTTACTACTGAAACATGGTCAATAACCTATATTCATGTACCATGCAATGCTTGCAGGTGGCCTTAAAATACAATGATCCATCCCCCTGATAAATCAGCGAGACAGTTATGATGAACACCTCACCTACATTAAACATATCCTGTCAGCGGCCCATTCTAATGGTATTTAAATATTTATGAGACTTCATGCATTATGCAGTACCTGAGTGGTGATCCGGAGCGCTGAGAGGCCGATGGGTCCTTAGCTCCTCCCTCCTCCTGCCACAGGAAACGTGAAAACGGATTCTGGATTTGTGATTAAGAATGGCATAAAGGATGATCAATATGGACTGCCATCTGCTGGAATACACACATGTCCAAAACAGCTGCACAGTGGTGGGGGAGGGGTCCTCTTCTTGTTGCCAGGACAACAGCAGATACACCATTTCCAAATTGTGACTGTATGGGAGAAACGGGAGACAGATAGAGTTAAACATAAAATAGGTATTTCTCTGAGAATGATGATCATTCTCATCATCATAAGCAGTAAGCAGTTTCCTTTGAATATGCAAGACTCCTGATTCATCTGCCTGTAAACTACAATAACAAAGACCACATACAGGTCATGAACACACTTCAGCTAAATTTGTTTGTCATGTTTAAATGCTTAATTATCGCTAGTTAGTTTATTTATAAAATGCAATAAAACAACAGTTGTTGACCATTGTGCTGTACAAACAATTGTAAAAGCTAATTATCAAAAATAGACAGCAACACATAAAATAACATAGAATACAACCAACATACTTCACAGCATCAACAATAAACAAGACACCAGATTTACTCCAATTTGAAGGCTCTTTCTAGGAGGTGTAGTTTAAGTTTCCCGCTGAACAAAGATTTATTGAAAACTGTTCTAATAGCCATAGGTGGCCCCTTCCACATTTTAGGACCTACTACAGAGAAAACTCTACTTCCTTTTTTCTTCAATTTGGACCTGGGAACTACTAGCATTTTCTGGTTTGATGACCTTAAACATCTGCCAGATATTTTTAGTTTAGTTTTGATTGGATTTGATTTATTTCGAACATAAAAATCATACACAAAACAATTCTTTAAACAAAATACATTTCAACATGGTCGATATGGAGCGGGATGAAGCACAAGCTTAATGTTTTCCCCACCCCATTACCACACACATCATTCGTCTATTACTTCAACTCATTTCTTAGTTGTAATAAGATTAGAGAGAGAAGTCGAAGACTGGCCATTTCATACCTTAAAAACATACATTAAAATTTTAAACTCAATTCCAAAACATATTGGCAACCTGGGAGCACAGGATGGGGGTAATGTGTTCAAACTTGTTGGTGCCAGTAAGAAACCTGGCGGCTGCATTTTGGACCACTTGAAGACAATTTATATAAGATTGGCCAATACTCACATAAATTCATTTACAGTAGTCCAAGCGTTATGATATAAAGGCATGAATTAATCTTTAGAATTTTACATAAAAGTTAAAAAAAGTTAAAAAGCCTTTCACTTTGGCTAATAAAATCAGCTGGAAAAAACAAGATTTAACTAATGCATTTACCTGTTTGTCAAATAAAAGGGCAGAATGCAGGATAAAACCTAGATTTCCTGCAGATCATTTAATGCAGTCGGGTAAATTGTCCAACATTTGATTTAGCTTTCCCAAGCCAGCTAGAGGTTCAAAAACAATTGCCTCAGTCTTCTCATTTAGTAAAAAAAATATTTATAACATCCAAGCCTTAACCTCTGACAAACAGGCAGACAGACCCCACTCTCATTTTGCTTGAGAGGCACATAGATTTGCGTGTCATTAGCATAAAAGTGATAAGATAGACCATATTTCCTAAATATTGAGCCCAAGGGAAACATATACAAACAAAACAGAATAGGGGCAAAAATAGATCCCTTGGGAACCCCACAAGTTAATCGCACTTTCAATACATCAATCAACATCCATTGTATATTCTGTACACACAGTTTACTAAAAAGAACTACATTCTACAGGCAAATTAACTCTCAAAAATGCATGTACTGACAACTGCATAACAAATTTCTATGTATTGACTATGACCTAAACTGAAATGGACAACTAATTATTATGCATTTCAGTGTAAATCAGATTTATTTTGGTTCTCTACACTGAGGATTTACAAGTTTTTTTTTTAAGGTAAGTGTTGCAAACAATGTATATGGGCTGAATTTAAACAAACAAATTAAGTTTAACATTATTAATTTTAATTTGTTTGTTTAAACTCAGCCCATATAAATTGTTTGCAACCACTTATCTTAACAAAAATGTGTATATCTAATAAAAAAAAAATTCCCCAGTGTATTTTTCTGCAAGAAATTAAAGGGAATGTCACATTGACTTATTAGTGTTGCCAAATCTGGCTAGGAATGAGAGCAAATATATAATAACCAATCCAAAACAAAATCCTTATTATTTAATCAGAGATACAATAAGCCAGAAATGAAACTATTCTTATATTTGTTTACTTTTCTTTAAAATATTTATTAGTATTTCTATAAACTGGGTGGCTTATGCCTGAAGGCTTTAATAATGATTACTTATACTAAGTGCACATGGCAACATTGTGAAACTGTGAAGCATTTGTGAAAATGGTAACACTTTACAATAACAGTATATGAATAATGATGTATTAATATGCAAACTAAACATTAATTTATTATGAATTAATGATGATATAAATCATGCGCTAATCATAAACTAACTTTAACTACATGATTCACATGAGTTCATGTGCAAATTACGGCTAACTAATTAATAGTTACCACATGTTGTTAATTAATGTATTAACATTTAGGTTTAAGCTAAATGTAACCAACATGAACTCATGAGCTGTTAATGTATAATTATGTCATGACTTTACTTGAAGGGGCACATCATCATTAACTTAACTATTCATGAACTTCATGTTGATGTTGACAACACTTTTCTATTGTTATTCGGTGTTAACGCACTAGTTGGTAGTGCATTAAGAGTTCATTAGTAGTTAAGAATGGGTTAATGATGATGTTCACCTCCAAATAAAGTCATGATAAAATTATACAGTAACTTATCATGAGTTCATGGTGGTTAAATTAAGCATAAACTAATTAATACATTAATTAACAAACAATCATGTCCTAACAAATAATTAAGGTAGCGTTTCTTCACACATAAACACAGTTACAGTTAGTTTATAATTAACGCATGTATTAACTCATCATTATTTCATAATATTGTTTAGTTTACATATTAACACATCATTATTCATGTACTGTTATTGTAAAGTGTTACAAAAAAACTAAATGCCTCTGCTGATGACCATCATGAATTTTGGTCACTATAATATCACAAAACTTCCTAGACATTAAAATGTTGCTATGGCAAGCATAATGTTGATTATTTCAATTGTTTAAGACTGCACAATATTGAAAAAATGTGACATTGCGATATATTTATTTTTCAGCGATATACTGTACATTGCGATATGTATACAATTTTACCAGATGACTTTAATAGCTCTGTTTGGAATGAATTTACGCATTTAGATTGATTGTGATCATTTTGTAGAGCAGAAAATCATGTGACTTAAATATAATAAACAAATTAAAAGTATTAGTGGTTAGGGTTAGAATTAAAAGCATATATAAGGGCTGCACAATATATCGTTTCAGCATCAATAACGCAATGTATGCATCCGCAATAGTCACATTGCATAGATATGCAATGTTGAGTCAGGATTATATTTGAGCAAAAGTCACAGTTCAGAACACAAGATTTGTGGAGTCACTGCAGAGTTTAACCACAACAAAGTGAAATGCTATAGTTTGCATGTTTTTAAGGCCTGCGAGAGGCAAAAGTCCCTTTGCCAACTGGAAGTTTAATAAAGAAAAATTTTATTGCATTACTTATACAATGAAGACTTTGCGGTGTAATTTTTACATGTATATACACAAAACCACAAAGGATACACTGCTTATTTCACTTTCATTGCTTTATTGTGTTTATCTTTGCTTGTAATTAGTTTATTACATTTTCAGCATCATTAAATTCCCTACAAAATCATCCCAATCAATCTAAATTAATACATTTGGTAACGGGACCAATGCTCACTATTAAATTATTGCTTATTAGCATGCATGTTATTGATATATTGGCTGCTTGTTAGTACTTCATTTATTCATTCATTTTCTTTTCGGCTTAGTCCCTTTATTAATCTGGGGTCACCACAGCGGAATGAACCGCCAACTTATCCAGCATATTTTTTATGCAGCGGATGCCCTTTCAGCTGCAACCCATCACTGGAAAGCACCCATGCACTCTCACATTCACACTCATACACTATGGACAGTTTAGCTTACCCAATTCACCTGTACCACGTCTTTGGACATGTTAGGGGAAAACCGGAGCACACGGAGGAAATCCACGCGAACATGGGGAGAACATGCAAACTCCACACAGAAATGCCATCTGACCCAGCCGAGGCTCAAAACAGCGACCTTCTTGCTGTGAGGCGAGAGTGCTACCCACTGCGCCACCGTGCTGCCGATTAAAGAATCTATTATTTACTTTTTTTTCTTGTCTTACGGCTGTGGGCGCTGTCAGCTGTGAAGCAATTGGAAAGTAGTCTTTAATAAAAGAGCAATGCAAAACTGCACACAAGCCTTAGACAGAGAAAGCAAAAGTTGAATCCCGGACATTTTAGGAGATTTAGAAACCTGGGAACCTCGATTGCGGACGTTTGGTTATATTTAGGGGATACAAAAAATTGTAAATGGATGTTAATAATAATAAAAAATTAAAAAATAATAAAAAGTGTCACTAAATAAACTTGGTTGGCCGTTAATATACCTGGGCGGCCCACCCAAGTAAAGTTTATGTCTGGAAAGCACTGCGGTATATCGCAGAAAAATATATCGTGCAGTACTAATAAACAAAATAGAGCAAAGATAAAAGTGAAATAAACAGTGCTTTAGGGCTTTCTGGGGAGTCTGACAGTATTCAGATACAGAAATTGAACAACTGTAAAATAACACTGTACAGTTTATGGTATAAATAAAACCATATAATTTCTTCTGCCTGAATGCTTACAGTCACATGCTTTAAAAGCACAGACAAATGATAAACTTTCACTTTATTATCAAGCTTTAGTCTTGTTTTAATAAAAAAAAAAATAAATAAATAAAAAAAAAAATTATCCAATATACATACCAGGAGTAACAATTACATCCTATTACAGGAATAAATCCAAACAAATATATCTTTGTGTGTATAGGAAACATGAATCACTCCCGAATTTGTGATGATTGACATGACATTAACCATGGCAATGTTCTGATTTTCAAAGTAATATTAACAAAGCTAAACCCTCATTAACAGAGACATTGTGTTTTGCTCATGTTTGGAAAGCTGATTAACTTGAAATGTTGACAAGTCCACATTTTTGAAGCAATACTTCTAAGCATATTTTGGGCTTAAGCCATCCAATTTGGGTTAAAGTAGGCAGGTACAAGTTGTGATATTTTAGTGAGTGTCTTATATCTTATTTTAGTGAATGTCATATCTAACCACATGATTTTATTGTTTTGTTCTCATTCACTGTTTTATTTTTTAGGAAGATTTGGCGACACTAATATGCAAGACCTATCTGTGTGATTTGTTACGCCATGCCTAGGGAAGGCAAATTACATCTACAGTATGTGTTAGGGATTTGTAACTATCACAATTGTGTGTTTGCAATAGTCACATCGCAAGATATGCAATGTTAAGTTGGGTGTCACGCTACTGAAATTGGGTACCAATTGATACTGAAGTTTTAAAAACATCCATTTCCTGCTAACATTTGAGCGCTACTGAGCACGTTCTTAAACAGCACTGATTTGCCATTGTGTTCACATGCTCAACAGAAATGAATGTGATTGGCCGTGACGGTCATCAGTTCACCAAACTCACCGCTGTTTGTAAACACAGATACAGGGACACTGGAGTGTTTTCAAAGTTACATCAATCAGCTTTAAAATGCTCCAGTGTCCCTGTATCTGTGGTTACACTCAGTAAAAAGCAGTGAGTTCGGTGAACTGATGACCTTCACGGCCAATCACATTCATTTCTGTTGAGCATGTGAACACAATGGCAAATCAATGCTGTGAAGAATGTGCTCAACAGTGTATCGTGCAACCCTGGATTATAGTCGATCAACAATTAGGAATACATAAGATTTGTAGAGAATGAATCTTTATCATATGCATGTATTTTAAAGGCATTTTAATAAAGTGTAAAGCATTCGGGAACAATAACAAACAACATTTGTAACTTTAATGAAGAAAAATTTTACTGATTTATTAACCCAATAAAGACTATACAGTGTTATTTTACATTACAGTATCCCATTATTTGTATTTGAATACTGTTTGACCCTCTGAAAAACCAAAAAGAACTGTTTATTTACTTTTTTCTTTGCTCTATTGTAATTATTCTTGCAATTTTTTTTTTGCTAAACTAAAAAAACAAACAAACTAAAAAAAAAACATTACTTTAGAATTGTTTTACTTAGAATTCTTTACATTACTTAAAATTGTGTTGGTCCAACTACCTGGTTAGGGTAGTTTCCAGTTTGCTTTGCTTGGGATTGAATTAAAAGAGGGAAATGTTGACAATAAAAATAAACCTAGAAGTTTAAAATTAATAGAATGTTTTGTTAAAGTTTAATCTTTTTTTAGTTTGAAGATTTAGAAGATTTTCATGTAATGTTGGAGTTTTGAGATTACCACCTTGAAGAAGCACTCATGTTGGTGTTGGCAGCTTAATTAGCAAACATGCAGTTAGTTGCTTTGCTCAGTGAGCAATAACTGTCCTAAAATTAGTTCTGAGACTTGTTAGTTTAGTCTCACTCAACTGTATATGTAACTCATAAAATATGCTTAAAATGGCTCTTTTAGTTAATTTAGGATAACTTAAAAAAAAACTAATGAAATATATAACACATAATAGACATACATGATATTAACAGACCTTTGAGTTTAAGTATTAAACTTTTATGTAACTATGTATTTAAACTTTTATTTGATAAAATCACGTTGGACCAACTCAATTGCTTTTAATTGTGTTATAGTTTTTTTTGTTGGTGCTAAAGAAATTTACTGGATGAAAATCCTGCCCTCAATTAAATTAAGTTCATCCAATGAGTGTACAGTTGCAATCAGAATTATTCAACCCCCTGATTTATTAGCCCCCCTATTTATTTTTTCCCCAATTTCTGTTTAACGAAGATATTTTTTCAACACATTTCTAAACATAATAGTTTTAATAACTCATCTCTAATAACTGATTTATTTTATCTTTGCCGTGATGACAGTAAATAATATTTGACTAGATATTTTTCAAGACACTTCTATACAGCCTAAAGAGACATTTAAAGGCTTAACTAGGTTAATGAGGTTAACTAGGCAGGTTAGGGTAATTAGGCAAGTTATTGTATAATGATGGTTTGTTCTGTAGACTATGGAAAAATATATAGCTTAAAGGGGTTAATAATTTTGAACTTAAAATGGGTTTTAAAAATTAAAAACTGCTTTTATTCTAGCCAAAATAAAACAAATAAGACTTTCTCCAGAAAAAAATATATAATCAGACATACTGTGAAAATTTCCTTGTTCTATTTAACATCATTTGGCAAATATTTAAAAAAGAAAAAAAATCAAAGAGGGTTGAATAATTCTGATTGCAACTGTATATGATTCACATTGACCCTTACAAAATCAACCCAACCCAATCTAAATTAATGATTTATTTTTTCACAAATAGAGCTATTCAAGCCATCTGGTGAAATTGTATTCATGTCGCAATATATATTGAGCTAAAACAAAATATCGCAATGTCAGATTTTTCCAATACCGTGCAGCCCTAGTATGTGTACAGACATTTAAATACGCTATTAACAACTAGCTCTGTTTGTTTCTGTAAACACTGTATTTTTTTATTTTTATTTTATTATAAAACATAAAAAGCATAAAAAAGAGAAAACTACCTTTTACATTCATATAAATTATTGCAAAAAAAACGGACATGTTATGTGATTACTACACGTATGTAAGCATCCAATGCTGAGGGAAAATCTGCAAACTGTTCACAGATGGCTTGTCAAGTAACAAACACATCATCACACACACACACAAACACACACACACACACACACACACACACACACACACACACACACACAC
>CAIGQZ010001336.1:8912464-8932162 GCA_903798205.1 Danio tinwini | reverse complement strand
CACACACACACACACACACACACACACACACACACACACACACACACCCTACAGTGCCACAGCTGAGGTCGTATTTGTGCCAGTTTTCAGGCATTTTAACTCTTTGATCTTTAAACAATAATTTTATCCCTCTCTCCCTCTCGCTCTTCTCCAATCTTTTAAAAATCCCGTGTCACATACCACTGTCATTCTCAACATCAAAGCTTTGCACCCATTACCATGGCAACTGCCTCCATTCAAAAAATAAAAAAATAAACAAAAAATAAAAAATAAATGAAATAAATCACACCACCCCTGATTGGCTGTCAAGGGTGTGACAGAAATGATGTGATTATTAGCCACGCCCACACGTCTGAAATACAGTCAGAAGCATGTCCGACTGACATGATATGGAGATCTGTTTCCATGGAGACAACACCTACGTAAGAGAGTGGGATGAGGAAATTAAAGAGAAAAGGTAGAAAAAAACTGATGAAACAGGAATATTAAAATAGTAAATATATCAGGAAATCTCAATTTCATAGGATTAAAAATAGTATTTACTGCTATTGGTATTTACTATTATTAATAGTTAAACTGGAGCCTACACAGCACACTCACTGTATCGTTTAAACCTGTTAATCTGTAAAAAAAAAGACAAGTTAATTTTGAGCTAACATCCCCCTCTACAGGACAGACATGCACTTACACCTCAGCTCTCTTCATATACAGCAGCTATGGAAAAAATTTATAGACCACTTGAATGTTGTTTTCATTTGAATTTTCAATGACTTTATGAGGTGGGTTTGACTAAATTTTAATATTAAATATATCTTCCAAATTTTGAGTAACATTTTTTAGAGCATTCCTTTAAATGACAGTTGGTCTGAATAACAAACGCTGTCTAAAATGATAATCTGTAAACATAGCATTTTTTATTATTTTAAGCTGACAAAATTTCAAAATCACAAAATATGTTCCGAGTAAAATGTTGTTTTCTGCATATAGCCTGACATTTCTACCAAATTAAAAATAAAATGTTGTCATTTGCATAAACAAAGAGGCGTCCGTATTAATTTTTGGACAACACAATATACAAATGTTTTATGTTTGAACTACAGAAGAGATAAAAAAAATCAATATTTGGTATACTAATTCAAATTTTTAATCACATCAAATGAAAACATTTTCTAACCCAACCAATAACAAAAACCCACTAAATGGCATTTTAAAATCTAAAATATGGATGAAATACTATAATAACAAATCCACAGAAACAGAGGGTCTCTTAATTTTTCCATGCATAAGTGTGCTTCAGATTTGTAATGGACTCATCAGTGCACAAGTCTATAATTATTATGACATAACTCTAACTAAACCAAAAATCTCTTTCACTATCATTAAATAAGCTTTATGTCCTAAAATATCAGCATACAATATTTTTTATGAAGCTAAAACAAGCTAGCTTTGACGGACACCGCAAACCTTCAAGGTATATTTCTTTTCCATTTTAAGCCATGGCTGCAACCTTATTCTCTAAATACACTTTTCGGCGTTAAAACATCTAATGTTATGCCTATAGAGCTAGGAAATGCAAAATCAAGATTGCTATACTCAATTGTTACCTTGACGTTTCCTCGACAGGCTGCTTCAGGCAAATATACCCAATATAATAAATAATGATCTCCAACAGGTGATGTAAATCACTTAACTTAGGTCATGTCCAAAAATAGCCTTTCTCGTCGAAGACAATAATGATAATTGCTTACCTGTAAATAAGAGTTAGCCTATGTTTTCCCGCGTGGCCGCGTTCCAGTTCGTTGTGCATTCGCGCTCTTTTAAGCAGGATGGTTTCTGATTGGCTGTTAATGCTAATTGTTACTCAGCTTGAAAAATGTGTCCTTAAAGCAAACGAAATCAGTTCTGACTTTACTCGCTCATTACCTCACTTACTTCCTTCGTTATTCACTCACTTTCCTTTGGTTTGATCCTCTCTTTATCAGTTGCCACGGTGGAATGAACCACATCTGCACATATGTTTTACCAGCGAATTACCTTCCTGTCCCAACTCTGAGAATATGCTACTTGTGCTGGGAAACCCCCACACAATGTCCCATTTACACTAAATTACACACTATGGGCAATTTACTTGGTCCAATTCACCTTTACTACTAGTTCACATCTTCTCATTGGAGTTTTTCAAAACACTTTTGAATGCACCTATGGAATTGACCATGTTCATTGTACAGAATGTTTAAGCTGCAGTATTCTGCCTTCTGCTATCGACAACCCAGTTCAGTATTTTGGTTTGTCTCTGGGACAAAAGCTATGCTGCATGAATGCTAAAGTTTGAAAAAAAAAAATGAAAACCAACAAACAAATTGTGGTTAATGTTGTCACAGAATTTACCAGTATTTTGGAATTGATGTCTGAATGGTGCTTTTCCAGATAAAACACAGAATGTTGATGATGTGAACGGCGCATATTTAACAGCGCATATTTAACAGTAAAGCTGTTGAGGTAATTTACCAGTATTACTTTTTGAAAGAGGCTGATTGTCTTTGATATAGGGGCTAATTTTTACAGCAATAAACAATAGAAGTGATACAAATTTGCTGTTATGAAGAAATCTGCAGATTATCAGCATTGCCACATCAATTAATACAGTTACTTCAAATAGAATAACAATAATGATGACATCATAGTTCTATAAATTGTTCACAGCAAAATTTGGATCTAAATGTAAATTGCTGATGACTTTTTAGAACAATTATTCCTCAGTCTATTAATGATAAAAACACTGAAAGTTAAGCTGAATCCTGCTTTAAAGAGCTTGAAAAAATCAGTTCATCCCAACATTTTTCAAATTTGCATTCCAAACGGTCATAAACATGCACAGGGAAACTTACAAAGGCTGTGAATAACATTGGTAAATAATTTTAAGTTTCATGCACATTATTATTGCATACCTCGATGTATTGTCAGGAGCTAAAAATATTTATTTTGTTTTGCTTCTATAAAGTGTTGATGTCTGTTGATTAGTATTTTATGAATCTTTAAGGACCATGGTTTCACATTAAAATCTTTTTAATGTTGTACTGATGAAAAAAGTCACCCACATGCACCTTGGATGGCCCTGAGATAAGTAAATTCTTCAATTATCCCTCTAATAGCATTATGAACTGACAATGATCTCAATGGATTTTTAAGGTGATCAGCTATTGTTGACCATTCTCATTCATTTATTCATTTTCTTTCCGGCTTAGTCCTTTTATTAATCAGAGGTCGCCACAGTGGAATAAACCACCAACTTATCCAGCATATGTTTTACGCAGCGGATTCCCTTCCAGCTGCAACCAATCACTGGAAAACACCCATACACACAATCACACGTCATGGACAATTTAGCTTGTTCAATTCACCTATAGCGCATGTCTTTGGACTGTGGGGGAAACTGGAGTACCTGGAGGAAACCCACGCGAACACGAGGAGAACAAGCAAACGCCACACAGAAATGCTAACTGACCCAGCCGAGGCTTGAATCAGTGACCTTGCTGTAAGGTGACAGCTCTAATCACTGCGCCACCCGCAACCAAAATTTTAAAAGTAAAAAAATATATAAACTTTGTGATATAAATCTGCTCTTGTGATGAACATTGGTTAAACTCATCTTTGGCATCTTTAGTAAAACAGCTCCATATGAAGCACATAAGACAGAAACAACGCATCCTATTTTACAAAAGAAGTTAGGAGTTATACTAACATGAACTAATAATGAACAATAGTTGCAACATTCTGAGCCAAAACTGTCGGTTGGGTTTAGGGAAGTGGGTGGGCGCCGCTTTTGAAAACACTATTAGTTGGGTTAAGGGAAGGAGGAGGGTGGGTCAGTCGATCAGTCAGTCATTCAGTCAGTGAGTCAGTCAGTCAGTTGACAGCGGCCTCTTGTGGATTTACATGAGAACAGCAGGCGTGAATAGCACTTGCGAGACAAATTTGAGATCTGAAAAAGCGTACACAGCAGCCTCTGGTGGAGTCTCGAAAACAAAAACTGCAAAAAAACGTATCCCTGGGACGTATTTGGCCATTCCAGAAATGTATATAGTGGTACATTTTCACAATGAGCCTGGGTTGAATACTTGTACAGCATTTACCAATCGTAGTTCAACATTCACTAATGCATTATTAAAATCCAAAATGCTTGTTAATATTAGTTAATGCACTGTGAGTTAACGAGAACTAACAACTTTATATTCATTAACTAACATTAACAAAGGTGAATAAATACTGTAATAAATGTATTGTTCATTATTGATCCATGTTAGTAAATACATAAACTAATGTCAACTAAGGAAACCTTAATAAAGTGTTATTGAAGTTAGCTGTGCATAACTCCTATTGCATCACATGCTTATAAATAATAAATTGGATATTAGTGTGTGTCGGTGTGGACAATACTATTGCTACTGTTCTTGATGTTAATACAATAATAGCCCCCTTTCACAAGATGCTTGATGCATTTTGATGGTCATCAGCATCTGAAAGTTTTTAATATTTAGACTTTTTAAATGGCGACGCAGTGGCGCAGTAGGTAGTGCTGTTGCCTCACAGCAAAAAGGTCGCTGGTTCGAGCCTCGGCTGGGTCAGTTGGTGTTTCTGTGTGGAGTTTGCATGTTCTCCCTGCGTTCGCATGGGTTTCCTCTGGGTGCTCCGGTTTCCCCCACAGTCCAAAGACATTCGGTACAAGTAAATTGGGCAGGCTAAATTGTCCGTAGTGTATGTGTGTGAATGAGTGTGTATGAATGTTTTCCAGAGATGTGTTGCGGCTGGAAGGGCATCCGCTGCGTAAAACAAATGCTGGATAAGTTGGCGGTTCATTCCGCTGTGGCGACCCCAGAATAATAAAGGGACTAAGCCGAAAAAAGAAAATGACTGACTGACTGACTTTTTAAATACAAGTATGTACATTTATAAAGCTTTATGTTATATTATATCATCTTTGCATCCAATTATAAAAAAACGCATATGTGAGGTGTTTCTAACACAGCAAATATGGGCGGGAAAGTACATTTGACATTGTCCTCTCTTCTGGCTGCTGTTATTAGTCTAACATAATTTTTTCCTTTTTTGAAAGTTGTGAAATCGCTATCGTAGAACTTTTCTTTTTTTATTTGGGACATTAGGCAGTGTTGAGGGTAATGCATTACTTAAAAAAAGTAATAATTTTTAAATAACTTTAAAAAATATATAACGCAAGTTACTATTTATTTTAATTAATTCTCTTTTAAAAAATATATTGCTGGACTAAATAAACTTAGTAACATTGAATCACGCAGTCGGTGATAGAATGCATTTATTATTTTGAATGCATCTAAGAAAAAGAAAAGGGGATTGTCCCACGATATCTCACAGCAATTTGTAACTTTTTGATTGAGTGGCTTTTTGAAATTCGTATGAAATTTGCTTATCCCGCAATAACTGAACTCATAGGAATTAGCCACTAAACTGATCAAACAAATAGTTGTTTCCTCGTGAGATCAGGCTGGATTGTTTCAATAAACAGCGATTTTACGTAAGACAAAAAAGTACAAAAGTAGCAAACACAGTGCTTTAAGTTTCAATAGTATCTGGCTGCAGCCTTTATAATGCAAGCTGAGATTGCATCGCACAGAGATGCAATGTCAGACACAATGCACTCAATGGAGCTAGTGACGTCACTGTGAGATGTAGGGTTAGGGGTACTGCACTGGGGTCAGGAAGTGCTCCGAAGATAACATTATCCTAAATTATAATTATTTTATGTTTTTTTAAAGGTAAATAAAGGTTATACAATGAGTTGTTAATTGCAGAGCTCTTCCATTTAAAAAATGTAATAAATTCTGATTTATTTCAGAATTTCTGAAATTCTGAAATAGATTAGGATGTGAAATAGATTAGGCCTCAGCAAAGGAAAAATAATGCAAAAGTAACTAAAAAGTAATGTAACACATTACTTACAATGAAAAGTAACTAAGTAACACAACCAGATACTTTTTTGGGAGTAACTCAATATTACAATGCATTTTTTTCAAGGGTGCTTTCACACTTGGTTCAATTTTTTGTTCTGCACCCCAGTATGCTTGTGTCATCAAGCTGCTGTTGTGTGTACAACTGTCACTAGGCGACGGCTACGAAAGCCAAGACGCCAAAATGGAAAGATGTACGCACATGGCGGTCATTCTGCTTTTACTGATTCTTTTGGTTTTGATAACATACACAGAGCAACTTGCATCTATCTGCCGCACAAAATATTGAAAACATTCAGAACATAACGCAATGTCTGCAGAAGTTGTTTTTGGAGGAGACAAGCAGACATTATCACTGTTTGCACTGAGTCAGTCTCACTTGTCGCCAAGGTAACGTTAAGTGTTACACAGACAAACACACGTGAATCAACGTTATGAAAACTAAAGGTTGTTGTACAGTTGGCGGTTCACCTCTGTTATTTGGTGTGATTGCATTTATATAAAAAATGAACCGGAACAGAGGTCGCCTGAACTGTGCCCAAGACTAGGGCTGTTCGATTTGGGGAAATTATCTAATTGCAATTTTTTTGACAGACATCGCAATTTCGATTTGATTTGCGATTTAATTTTGTAGTCAAGCTTTAGCTCAATAATCTGTATCATAGCTTCTTACCGCTAAGTGAAGTTTATTTATAAACTAATTTCGAGAGGATCACGTGATTATGATTGAACACGGCTGGTCATGCATTAACCATGTATGACCAACCAATCAGACGATTTCTAACCCTCTATAAAGAGCCAGGGTTTCTTACTACAGTCATCTTCGTTTGAAGAATCCCCCCTTCCACCCCTACTCCTCCTCTTTTCCTTTCATAGGGCGGCACGGTGGCCCAGTGACTAGCACTGCGGCCTCACAGCAAGAACGTCACCGGTTCAAGTCCTTTAACAGACTGGCTGTCGTTTCTGTGTGAAGGTAGCATGTTCTTCCCGTGCTTGCGTGGGTTTTCCCAGGGTTCTCCGGTTTCCTCCCACGTTCCAAAAACATGCACTACAAGTTAATTGAACAATCTAAATTTAGCACTAGTCAAACTTTCATCCATCAGCATATCTCTCCGTAGCAACTATTTTCTGTCATCAACTCTTACAAAGGGGGGAGCTCTCGAGATCTACCTGAGCTCAAAGCTCCCCTCTCGCCCTGCAAACGGGAGGGAGTCCAGGGCTCAAGGACCTTTTGGGCTCAGGGCTCTCTCCCGGGACAGCATGCCAAACTTGCTTATAATCAATCATCAGCTAAGTGGGAACTCTTGAAAATGCAGTGAGTGTTAGTTAAAAAAAGAAACTGAAAAGATACTCCAAGATTTTTTCAAATTAGTTTTTAAATATTCCGAAATTAAATCACTCGTTTTTCTCTAGAGCAAACTGTAAGCACAAATAAAATTACCTTACATGTTTGTGAACAAGTTCAACTCAAATTAGGGAGATAGTGTGGCTTATAAAAATAAAAAAATACAGAACACTCAGCAAACTGACATGGCTGAAACAACTCTGAAGTTGTACTTTGCTGTTGCTTGCTACTAGATTGAGCAAGTAGATTAAGTAATTGAGTGTCACAGGCAATGCTTTCAGTTGACTTTTTAGCAAGATGCTCCTCATATAGCTGCCTGTGGTGCTTTTTTAGGTGCTGCTTGTTGTATTTCCTTGTGCTGTGGCAACTATTCTTAAAAATAACCTGTTTTTGTTCAGTGTTTGCGACTTTGAAATTAAAATGTTCCCATAATACCGATGTCCTATTTTTCTTTGATATATATTAGTCTGTTAATGCTTCAGAAGCAGCAACTGTCATCATCCCGCACTCGTCACTTGTCCACGATTTCCTGTTTGTTTGTTTTATTGTGGGCATTCTGCAGAGCTCGGTTGCGCAATCCTTATTGAGCAGAATGAAAGTGTGCTCACTCGATTGGCTAGTAAGACTGTCACACACAGACTACAGTCACGCATTTGCTCTGGATGGGGGAAATATATGTATACATTTCATATCGCAGCCTCTTGCGGTTAGCTAATCGCCACGTTTCAAATTGTGATCAGGGCCGGAGCAAGCCGAACTGCGGCTCTAGGCAATGGACTAGCACGCCGCCCTCAACCCGAAAGTGAAAACGAACCTGACCAGTTCATAAAGTGAGGACGGGTGGTTGATGTTGCGGATGAGTCAGTACGTCGGGTTGGGTGGCGGGGAGCGTTTGCCACCCTCACTATTATGCCAGACCCCTATTATGCAAGTGTTCTGTTGATGTTGTGAATTAAAGTCAATACGTTGGGTTGGGCGGCGGGGCGCGTTTGCCGCCCTCATTATTATGCCGCTCTAGGCGGCTGCCTAGGTCGCCTCTATGGACGTGCCGGCCCTGATCGTGATTGCAACTCGATTTCGATTAATCACACAGCCCTATCCAAGACCACCTCTTTTAGGTGAACTCGGATACAGTTCTTGGGTGTGCACCCAAGTTTAGCTTGTTCACACTAGCTAAACGTGCCCAACTTTGAAGTAAAATGAACCTAGGCGCAGACCAAAAGTGCTAGTGTGAAATCACCCCAAAAGCAACTTTCCCCAACACTGCAAACAGGAATGCAAAACAATGTAATTGTGGTACTCTTCTATTCACTGCTCTCCAAGTTTCCCAACTATGACAACTTCAGGTACTGAGAAACCCGTAAATGTGAAAAGGGTCAAATCAGACTAGCACAAATGCACTGTCCAATCCAACGATTCACTTGTGCTTTTATCAAAATTAGGCCCAGACCTTCTTTAAAAAAATTAAACCCCTTTATTGTTTCTCAAATACAAAAGAAATACAAAAAGAAACACAGACAGCAAGAGAGACAGTCAGTGAGCGGCAGCAGTCTGGAGTACAGCTCAGTCTTTTGGTTAAGTGCGCGGTCCATTTTAGGCCAGATCGCTCTTGTCCGTGACCTCGGCATGACTGGTGTCTGAGCCGCCCGGCGCCAGCAGAGTCCTGCGGTTGTAGTGGCCCTTCATGATGCCTGAGTTGTTGTTTTCGTTGAGGATTTGTTTCTGTTTCTGCCGGTTGAGGGACTGCACCAGGCCGAGCACCACGGCGGCGAGTGAGTACTGGCCTGTGAGCTTTCTGGGCTGCAGGATGAGCGGGTTGGGCTGCACGCGGCCCGTCAGGAAGTGTGTGCGGATCTTTCCTTCCTGCTCGCTGATGCCCTTCACGTAGATCTCGCCGCGGTACTCGAAGGCAAAGCCGCGCTCGTTCAGGATGGCATAGGTCTCTTCTGGGAGCTGGATCTTACCGCTGACGCCTGTGCTGTCCATGCGACTCGCCAGATTGACCGTCTTTCCCCAGATATCGTACTGTGGCTTTTTAGCGCCGATCACTCCAGCCACCACAGAGCCATGTGCCATACCTAAGAAAGAGAGCAAACACTGCGTTAACACTTCACACTGTCAGAAGCTGATTGCAGATTTTTTTAAAGGTCCCATGAAATTAAAATAAAGTTTTTTAGATGTTAGTATCAGTATTGATAGTTTTTAAGATATCTAAAAGCTAGTGTGCTCCAAAACAGTGACAAAATTCACATTTAGAAGATATAAAACAGACATCAACATGTAAAGCTTGTAGTTTGTCACTTCCGCCTAAATGGATCAACGGTTTTTCTCACATCACCTCATTCTTCAGTTTCTCATCAAATCATAACCAATCAAATGCTCTCTAGTATTAGCCATGCCCCACCCCCTTCAAGACGCTTCTTATTTGTTTGATGCACTTGAGCTCAACCACCCTCACTGGCAGAGCTGTGATAAAACAAAACGCTATTGGGTGTTTTTTTTAAAGCGGAGAAGCTACACTATGTCCCACCCTCTCTTTGTGTTTCAGTTGAGATTACATCAGGGTGTCCAAACTCGGTCCTGGAGGGCTGGTGTCCTGCTGAGTTTAGCTTCAACTTGCTTTAACACACCTGCCAGGAAGTTTCCAGTATATCTAATAAGAGCTTGATTCGCTGGTTCAGGTGTGTTTGTTTAGGGTTGGAGCTAAACTCTCCAGGACACCGGCCCTCCGGGACCGAGTTTGGACACCCCTGGATTACGCCAAACATCGAATAAAAATGCATATTTCAAAACATTACTATTATTAGGCATATTAAGAAATATATAAACCAAACTTATTACCAAAAAATGCACAAGGTAAAATGTACAAATAATTAAATGACAATAAATAACAACAAACGTAAATTTGGTTCAAAACATCTAAAAATAAAAATTGTTATATTTTGAGTGTTACATTCTGGAGAAAAATAGCTTTAGGAACAAAGGTGGCTCTCCTTCTCTGAATTATGAAGCCGTTGTCCAGAGAAGAGCCATTCAAGTGCTGAATGTAGAATATGTGAGTGGTCCTTATTAATCTTGCTTGCTAACCTGAGAGTCTGTTAATTATATTTGCATGAAAGAGATCTAAAAAGCAAATAATCCTAGAGCACACTGTAACAGCACTCTGAAGTCATTTTCTATTCTGTAAAGCAATGTTTTTCAAGGACGTTCTTGGAGACCCAGCAGCACTGCATGTTTTGGATGTCTCCTTTGTCTGTCACATCCATTACATGTTTTTCAGTCTCTTCTAATGAGCTGATGATCTGAATCAGGTGTGTCTGGTTAAGGAAACATCAGCTGTTTCTCAATATGCCTTCTTCAGCGATCTTGTGTCCTTGTGTTCTCATGTATCGTCAGCATCAACTGTCAAAGTTCAGTTCCAAAACTCAAGACCGAAAGAACAGAGGATGTGTGAAAGTTCCCGGATGCGATCTTGATATCGAGGATGCGTGGATGCAGACTTGAGAGCAAAACTTGCTCGAAAAGTCCCAGAAGTCATTGTGGCTGAATGAAGGAATTGGGAAGCGCAGCATTCTATACTTGTTTATTATTAAAGTTTGGAGATATAACTTATTTATCTCAGGGGTTTCCCTAAATGAAACGGTGTATGTAAACATTAACATGAAAATCTTAATAAAGGCATAAAAACTTTAAGGGTGTTTATTTGCTGAAATTCATATTAAAATCTGTTTTATTTGTATTGTGCAAAGTATATTTGTAAGGTTTTTATGCATGTTATACATACATATATATATATATATATATATATATATATGAAAAGGGGGAAAACAATAAGTTAAAAGTAAGATTCTGTAGAAAATCTGTGAAGGTCATGTGAACTTCAGGAAGAACACGGCATCTCATTTATCAAAGGACATGTTCTGTGTTCTCACAGTCTCCTGAGTTCATTCTTCCGAGGTAACTTGGCAAGCACACTCTCCACTAGAACGCAAATCTGTTCTCTATGTTCTTGGAATTGAGAAACAGCCATGGAAAATGTGCAGAGATGGTGGCCATCCAGAAACGTGGTTGAGAAACACTGCTGTTAACTAATAGAATTTAACCAACAAGAAATGGAGAATGTAACAATACTCTCTATGAAAGAGTAATAAAAGGACAACAGAATGAAAAAACTGTTTTTTTATGAGTAAAAAAATCTGATAAATAATAATTAATACATCTTTTAAGAAGGAAAAATTGCAAGACAAACATAATAAACTATTTATTAGAATATAAAAAACTTGTTTTTTTTAAATACACAATGTTTATATAAGCCTTCAAACATTTGCAAAGTTTAGTTTTATACCTAAAACAATGTAATTTGTACATTTAAAGATTTTATTATTGTAGTTATATTATTTTAATGTATTTTAATGTATCTTTAAATTGGAAAATATCTTTAAATACTTTTACTACTGACTGTGGCTGATTGCAGCTTTTTTAATGAATGAATGAACAGTTTTTTAATGAGTAAAAATCAGATTAATAATAAATTACACCGTTTGAGAAGGAAAAAATGTGCAGGACAAACATAATGAACTACTTATTAGAATATAAAATATTTATAACATATTTATATTCTTTTAAAAATAAATTTTTTGCAAGTCTTCGAACTTTTGCAAAGTTTAGTTTTCTACCTAAAAACTATGTAATTTTTACATTTAAATATGTATTTTTATGTATCTTTAAATTAGATTTATGAATTCTTAAATACTGTATATTCAAAAGTATGAATTGGAGTTATTTACTGAAAGATAAAAATTCAAATTTAGATTTGTAGGTGCACTCAGGATAAAAAAAAACTGTAACTAAAAATAAAACAATATTGACCAATCAGAGAAGAGTAAAAATGGAAACAGCAAAAGACGTAAGTATCCTGACACGTCAAGCTGCTTAAATATTTGTAAATGTTTAATTTAGCAATAAATAATCCTTAAAAAAACCCTTATGTCTTTCAGACCAATTTTTGAATCAAATGTTGGAATCATTTAAAAGAGGTTGTTTTGATTCTTTTGAAATGCCTATTGAGCATGGAAACATAATGTTTTGAACCCAGAGCTGATAAAAAAATTCACTGTCAGTCACTGTTGCACTCTATTGTCACTTTCAAGTGTGGTTTAAAAAGTCATTAGAGTGTAAATGATTAAATGACTCTCACCGATCCTGAGCTGGAAGTTGTTAAACGAATGCTTGTTGATCTCCTGAATGCTTTCATTCAGAGCAATGGCGAAATCGGCCAGTGCACACAGATGCCCCCATTTATCCTCACATTGCTATGGTAACACACATATATAGAAAGATTAGTACACAAACACAAACCTTTTTACAGATCTTAAACTACAGGTGCTAGACATTGATAAAAAGACATCAGATAATCTCAGATTTAGCATGTAGAGCTGTGCTTAGAACTGTTTAATCATTCACTGATCTCTATACGGTGCAATTGAGTCTCAAAAGACGAAATGAAAGTGAGTGAGAGAATCTGGATGGTGATACATACCGATCCTAAACCTATCCTATAGCCTATAAACATCTAAATTAGAGCTGCACAATACGTATATCATTTCAGCATCCAAATATGCAATAGTCACATTGTAGATTCTGCAACTTTGATTTATGGTTTAACTTTAACCGCAATAAAAAATAGCAAAGTTTAACCCTACTACAGTGAACAATTTTACTTTTACAGCATGTGTAAGATTTCAAGCTAATTTCAACCATTTGGGCACAATAAATGATCAAATTTGGAACCTAACAAAGATTAATTATATTTGTTAATAGTGTTTAGTTTAGTTTATTTGTTTACAGGGTCAATGCACATTAATAAACATTACTGTAAAATGTGCCAGAATTAGCCAAGAATGGCTATTTTTCATCTGTAGACCCCTTACAGTGTTAAAAAGTCACACCTAAAATAGAAGCACAGCATAATAACAAAGTACACTATCATATATAAAATACAATTTAAAAAAAGCAAAAACAGATTGATGGCAGCAGAAAAGGACAAAAAAGCCAAAGACAAACAGTACAAATAAGTGTCAAGAAGACAGTACTAATGCTGACAATGCTGATTTGCCAATAACCAATTTTTTACATGAAACTGAAAAGAACGAAAAGTAAGTGATCTTCTTATTGTTGGTGGGATGGTGTTCCATTCCCTAGCGGCTTTAACTGAAAATACCGACTGGCTGAATTTACTTTTTTTTTAAAGGAATTAATACAATCCCCTCTTTCACCACCTCTAGTAGTTCGGTGAGCAGTCGATCTAACTTTTACAAGCTGATTTAGTGGTGAAGTCGGGTTATGTAGGGTCTTAAACATTAAACAAATATGTACACATTTAATTACATTTTCCCAACTAAGCAGCTTATGTTTCTTTAATATTAAACAATGGTGAAATTAAACTGATTTCTTATCAAGGGTTTTTAAGGATTGTTTGTATAATGATTCAAGTGGCTTCAACGTAGTAATGCTAGCTTGGGACCAAGTGGTTAAACAATAAGTGATATGAGAGATAATCATGGAGTGATAATAGATTAGGGCAGCCTCGCAGGACATCTGATCATGAATAAATCTAAAATTTGCTAAACTGAATCTGACCCGGTTATTAACCTGTAACTTAAACAATAGTTTTGAATCTATCAAAACACCAAGGTACTTGTACTCAGATACAACTTGTAATCTTTCCCCTGATACAAATACATCTGGTACTTCACTTAACCTATTATTCTTAGAAAAGAACATACACACTGTTTTAGAGATGTTCAACTGTAAACAGCACTGTTCTAACCAGGCTGAAAGATGTACCAGCGATTCTGTAAGTTTGTTTGTGACTTGCAACACACTACTACTATGAATAAACATAACAGTGTCATCCGCATACATTTGTATATTATTATTATTAGGACAAATGAATGGAAGATCATTGATATATAAAGTAAAAAGTAAAGGGCCCAAAATAGATCCTTGTGGGACACCAGTGGATATACCTAATGGGGCAGATTTGTAATTCTGTATATTAACACACTGTGTGCGACCAGACAGGTATGATATCCATTTTAAAGTTTGTTGGGAGAAATTAAAATCTGCTAATTTGGACATAAGAATTATATGAAGACGAAGTGTGAAGACTATACAGTGTTATTTTATATTTGATTGCATTGTTTGAGTACATTACATTGTTATTTTAGATTTTAACTCAATACTGTTAGAATATCCAGAAAACCATAAAGCATTATTTAATTTGTATCTTTGTTTTATTGTAATTATTTATGCTTGTAATTTGTTTATTTGTATATCATTATATTATGAATTCTTTCCAAACAGAGTTGTTTAAATCATCTTGTGAAATTGCATTAATATTGCAATATATAGCAGAAAAAAAATATTGCAATGTTTTTTTTCCAATATAGTGCAGCCCTAATCTAAATCATACACAAAAAAACTAATCTTGATGCTTTTCAGGTCATTTGCCATTAAAATACAGTATTTCATATTTATGTTTATAGAGCCGCTTTTGCTTTGAGTTAGACATTATGGGTATGGGTATATTTGGTCATCCACATTTTCTAAATGACCCTGTTATGGCTGTCCAAGTGCAACTTATTATATAATAGGCAGTTATAGGCCTTATACGTATATAATATAGGCAGTCCAGAGATTTGTACCACAAATATTAAACAGACTGGCAGAATTTGTTCTTAGACACACACTCTTAACCCAAATAGATGACTTATTACTAGATAATAACAATTACAATTACTAACAAATACAATTACTAGGAAATTGTGTGGAAACATGTTGCCCTTTAAACAAGATTAAACGAAACAGCTCAAGTGGAATTATCATATAACATAAGCCTCTATGCAGTTCTATATTAATTAAATTAGTGCTGTTTAGCTTCAAAAACTGAGCAGTTTAAGGTAACAGGTATCTATGTAATTTGCTAGTGAAGTCGACTATTTGGGTTAAGAGTGTATTACTTCAGGATGACCCTTCTTTACATTTATGGCGTTTGGACAAAGACACTGCATGGCAATTTTTCATGTCAAGCAAACAAACAGTTGCATAATTACAGATTTTTTTTCTTGTTATAACACCACCATGTGGTTAAACTTTGCAATAATTCTACTGGGAGCAGATGAAATGTGTACTATGATTGATGTAAATATCTCATTCCAATCAAGATTAATTGGCATTTTAGTCAAAGTGGACACTTTTATTAAACATATTAGCATTTCATCGTAAATATTAATAGAAATATCCTCTCCAGAGAACTATTCTGCACTAGTTTGGTTCAGATCTGCTGAAAATTCTAAAACTAGTTGGCAAATACTAGGCTTTTCAAAAAATCCAAACTATCAGAAAATTTGACCCATGTGGTGATCAAATCTAGCAGCAATGCTACACACTTGAATTATAAAAACTTGAATTATCAACAACATTATTCTTCCAGGATTTTGGAAGAATAAAAACTGGACACTCAATCTGACTCCTGATGTTTTTTTGTTGTTTTTTTTACACTTTATTGCCATCTGGCTTTGAATTTTAAGAATTGTGACATCAACAAGTGTACATGAGATGTACACCAAACAACATAGATTGTTGATATAAAGTATAATTTATGGAATGTCATTTATTTACTACAAAATGCACCCTAAACCCTCTAAAGTGCACTATAGGGAGCATTTTCAGACACAGCTTTGGTTTAAAAAGGGGTGTCTGAGTGTGTGTATTTGTATATATGTTTTATGAGGACACTCCTTAAAGATCATGTATTTTATACTGTAAAAATTAGTTATTATATGGCTTTACCTAACCCTACCCCTAAACCCAACCCTCAAGGTATACCTGTAGCAAATTTAGAATGTCAAAACACCTCATTAAGTATGCTTTTAAACGTTTTTAATTATGAGGACATAAGGCATGTCCTCATAAATCACCCTAAAAGATCACAACTAGGTCATACCCATGACATAATACAAATTTGTGTTCTCGTAAATCACATAAACAAGTATGCATGCGCGCGCGTGTGTTTGTGTGTGTGTGTGTGTGTGTGTGTGTGTGTGTGTGTGTGTATGTGTTTTCATACCTGTTTCTCAGGAGACAGTCCTGACACAGCCATGTACGTGCTGCCGATGGTCTTAATCTTCTCGATGTCCTGAAATCTCTCCTCCCCCAGCAGCTGTGCAGAACCACAGTCTTTAAGTAGGCTACCACAGGCTACGGTACATATGTGGTATTAAACTTTCATCACCAGCTTCTGAGCAAGTGTGATGGATCTTTTTGATCAGAATGAACTGTTGTTGAATTTTCAGCAACATATAGGTGAGTAATTATTGGAAGATTTTGCTTTTAAATTCAAGTGTTTGTGTTTTGGCAGAATTCTGACCTCATCAAAATCGGCGATGATCTCGTTGAGCAGCCGCAAACACTCCACGCCCTGGTTATTCATCTCCGTCTGAGAGTAAAAATCAGCAAAGCCTGGAATGGAGGCGAACATCACTCCCACCGCGTCATATGACTGTGAGTAGAGCTCCTAGCAGATGGAGATCACACAACAGAAACTTCAGGTGAGTCCAGTTTCATTTCACACAACTGAGATTTAAATCAACAGTGAAATGTGGCTCTAATAAACTTCAAAACAGCAGTCCAGTGCATGTTTATGCAGAATATGTTGACTTAAAAAAAAACTCTCCACAAGAGGGCAGTGTTGCTTTACATGTAACACGACTGACTCAGAAGTGTCAGGCAAAACAGATGCATCTGATATTTTATGTATGTAATGACAAACAATATATTTTTAAAATATGTATGGTTACAACAAATACACAATTAATTCATAAGAGGAATAAAACTAAAATTGTAAAAATACATTTTTGTTGCTTACAATAAACTAACTGGAATTTCTTTTTACAGACCATATTGAGGGATGTATACAAAAACAATGGTCGCAATGTATTTCCTGTTTTACATTTTTTATTTCTATAGCTTCCGAGAATCCAAAAAGAGCAACTATTGATAAATAATGTTATGAGAGCTGTTTTAACATTAAGTTATGATTAAATTGCCTCTTGTTACAGTTATGAAATAGTTTGATAACAAGCAGGAAATGTTCATGAGCCAATGACATCACCACAATTAAATAGTCTCTAATAATTTTTATAGTAATATCTATTTATAATATATATTTCTCATTTTCATTTACTCATTTAGTAAGTGAAAAATGAGACTAAATTATAATTTAAAAAATCAGCAAAATATTTAGTTACAATATATGTATATAATATGCAACATATAAACTCACCAGCCACTTTATTAGGTACACCTGTCCAACTGCTCGTTAACGCAAATTTCTACTCAGCCAATCACATGGCAGCAACTCAATGCATTTAGGCATGTAGACATGGTCAAGACGATCTGCTGCAGTTCAAACCGAGCATCAGAATGGGGAAGAAAGGTGATTTAAGTGACTTTGAACGTGGCATGGTTGTTGGTGCCAGACAAGCTGATCTGAGTATTTTAGAATCTGCTGATCTACTGGGATTTTAATGCACAACCATCTCTATGGTTTACAGAGAATGGTCCGAAAAAGAGAAAATATCCAGTGAGCGGGAGTTCTGTGGGCGCAAATGCCTTGTTGATGCCAGAGGTCAGAGGAGAATGGCCAGACTGGTTCCAGCTGAAAGTAACTCAAATAACCATTTGTTACAACCAAGTTATGTAGAAGAGCATCTCTGAACGCACAACACTTCGAACCTTGAGGCAGATGGTCTACAGCAGCAGAAGATCACACCGGGTGCCGCTCCTGTCAGCTAAGAACATGAAACTGAGGCTACAATTCGCACAGACTCACTAAAATTGGACTATAGAAGATTAAAAAAACATCTGATGAGCCTCGATTTCTGCTGTGACATTCGGATGGTAGGGTCAGAATTTGGCATCAACAACATGAAATCATGGATCCATCCTGCATTGTATAAATTGTTCAGACTGCTGGTTGTGGTATCATTAGCTCAACTGGTACCATTAGTACCTACTTGAGTATTGTTGCTGACCATGTCCATCCCTTTATGACCACAGTGTACTCGTCTTCTGAAGGCTACTTCAACCAGAATAACACGCCATATCATAAAGCGCGAATCATCTCAGACTGGTTTCTTGAACATTACAATGAGTTCACTGTACTCAAATAGCCTTCACAATCACCAGAACTCAATCCAATAAAGCACCTTTGGTATGTGGTGGAACAGGAGATGCGCATCGAGGATGTTCAGCCGACAAATCTGCAGCAACTGTGTGATGCTATCATGTCAATATGGACCCAAAATCTCTGAGGAAAATTTCCACTACCTTGTTGAATCTATGCCATGAAGGATTAAGGCAGTTCTGAAGGCAAAAGGGGGTCCAACCCAGGACTAGTAAGGTGTACCTAATATAGTGGCCAGTGAGTGTATATAATATAATATAATATAATATAATATAATATAATATAATATAATATAATATAATATAATATAATATAATATAATATAATATAATATAATATAATATAATATATGTAAAAATATAAATGTACATGTTTTATAGAATTTATCACCATAATAATAAAAAAGTATTGTAACAACAATCATTTTCAATATAATAAAATTTTAAAGGATCACTTTCATGTTTCTTTTAAATATTTTAATAAGGTTAGAATAAGTATTTATTTATATGAGCATTTATTATGCCTTATATGTACATAAAACATATTAAAATAAATAAAATTTGATGTGGAATCACATATTGTCCAATCTTCCCATATAACACATGGTTAAGGTCAGACCTCTCTCTCACGCACGCACGCACGCACGCACGCACACACGCACGCACGCACGCACACACACAAACACACACACACACACACACACACACACACACACACACACACACACACACACACACACACACACTATGTAGCATTCCTCAACCTTCTGACTTATTACCTATTGCATATAAGCTCTAATGCATGCAAAGAGCTACCATCCCCTTTAAAGAAGGAGCTGTGATCAATATTATGGCCAATATTACAGCAGGTTAAATACAGCCTAAACATTCAGCACCTCACTGAGACACCCTAATGACGCATGAAGTCATCAGCACATGCCGATACTGCTAACTGACAACATGGGGATTAAAGCCAGTTAAAATTGAAGACAAGTGCAGAAAACAAGTAATCATATACTAAATAACTCTTAGACACTAAACCAAATGACTGCAGTGCCCTTCAAGACTGGCAGCATTATGTGTGTGTGTGTGTGTGTGTGTGTGTGTGTGTGTGTGTGTGTG
>CAIGQZ010001336.1:8902364-8912364 GCA_903798205.1 Danio tinwini | reverse complement strand
GTGTGTGTGTGTGTGTGTGTGTGTGTGTGTGTGTGTGTCTGTGTGTGAAGAGGGATAATTTTCTCATCTTAATAATAGCAGATGATGACGCAAATTATGGTTCACACACTCAAGTGCAGACGCACACACACACACACACACACACACACACACACACACACACACACACACACACAAACACACACACACACACACACACACACACACACACACACACACACACACACACACACACACACACACACACACACACACACAGATAGGCACACACACACAGATAGGCACATACACATTTAGTGTCACCAGTTAAATCATCTCTTAATACTCCACCTGATTATAAATGAATGGGATAATTAAAGCAACTCAATACACACACACACACACACACACACACACACACACACACACACACACACACACACACACACACACACACACACACACACACAACAAGCTTAATGAATGCATTTTTTTTATCCGTGAGTTATACAGCTCCATTATTTAGCCTCCCTATTGTCTGATTGAATGACAGCGGAACATTCCAGAAATAAACTGAGGAGTTGTGTCAGGACAACAGAGCACACAAACACACACACACACGCACACACGCACACACGCACGCACGCACACACTGCCTGCAAAATCAAAAGAAAGGGCAAAGGAACAAGAAAGGAGGAGGAAAAAAAACAAAACGTCAAGGTGGAGGATGATCTCAGATCCGTAGATTTGCTGGCTGCACATCTATAATCCCGTTTTATCACATCCCAAAGGTGCTCTGTTGGATTGAGATCTGGTGACTGTAGAGGCCATTTTTGTACAGTGAACTTATTGTCATGTTCAAGAATTCAGTCTGAGATGATTCGCGCTTTATGACATGGTGCGTTATCCTGCTGGAAGTAGCCATCAGAAGATGGGTACACTGTGGTCATAAAGGGATGGACATGGTCAGCAACAATACTCAGGTAGACTGTGGCGATGACACAATGCTCAATTGATACTAATGGGCCCAAAGTGTGCCAATAAAATATCCCCCACACCATTACACCAACACCACCAGCCTGAACCATTGATACAAGGGTCCCATGAAGTGGACAGTAATATGTTTTATTATTACTATTATGATTATTTACAAAGGACAGAATACTAATATACATTAGAAAAAGCTCCAAATAAATTAGCAAACAGTTTAGCCTAATAAAATTAATAGCTATTATAAAGACATTGAATTAAGTTATCAAATTTCATTAACCTTTTCTTCACTGTATAATTTAAACATTCTGATTAAAGAGCAGTGAATGAATCTCTCATTTAGATTTTTCATTTGATCACATTATATAACAGATGTCACTTTAAAAACGCACACATTTATACTGAAAGCATTCGATAGCTTTTCTAAATTCTATGCTCATTTAAGACAAAAATTAGTTGTGTTTAAAAGAAAACCCACCAATATCGACATGTTTAGATATTATTATTATTATTATTATTATTATTATTACTTTATTAATTTATAACTATTAATTATTATTATGTGCATATGTCTGTTCAAACATGCACCCAAAATCCAGAAGGTCCACTTTGGCTCTGCTTTAAATCGCGTATACAGAACCAGTTTGGGAAACAGCGTCTATTTATTACTATGGAGCGCGTCTGAGTCATGTACCGCCGTTTTGAGGATTGCATAAAAGGGGCAACGGCACCTGTAACGAAAAGGAAAGGAATCCTGCGGTTTTTATATTTATTTCAAAGTGTTTTCATGCCTAAATAAAATGACAGCACAGAACAGATTCACATTTAAGAGCAAGGGACGTCCCCTGGTGGTTCGGCGGTATGGGTTGCATATAGGAGGATCGGCTCTTTAATGTTTATTGCCACCCTTCCCAGAAAGATTAAAAATACGGGTGAAATATGGGAACACCTTTATTGGAATGATAGCTGGATAGAAGTGTAAAATCCAGGAGAATCCCGGGAAAAACGGGAGGGTTGACAGGTATGCTAATTGGAGCTACACATAATTTTTCAAAACAAAACAAATCAATCATTATCGAAAGCATTTCAGTTTTTCAATTTCAACTTTCATTGAAACAAAAATCTAGACCATTTCTTTCAGAGTGCACTGACCTTACCAAATTTGACTGATTTACTTTTGTCACGCATACTCATTAGTGATTTATGCATATATTTTAATTGGTTTTGACTTGCGCAGCAGAAGCTGTTTTAAAGAGAGTTGACTGTCATGCTAATTAAGAGGCCAGAGAGTGAAAGTGGCAGTGATTCATCGTCTCCTCGCATGTTCTTGCTGTCTAAGTGCTGCCATGTTTTCCCTGTCAGACTGAAGGAGTGAATCTGTCTCTCTACCTCATTGTCTCTGTCTTTCTCCAGGAAATGGCGAGCGACGTGGCTGGGAAGAATGTTCCGGAGCATGTTCTCATTGTGCTCACGCAGCTCTCGCATCTCATTTATCTCTTCCTTCGCCTGCACACGCCATAGGAAGTCCAGACGAGCCGTATATTCCAGCTGAGAGACAGAGAGAATAAAGCCAGTCAGACAACAGAGAAGAAAAAGCACCACAAGATGCATTCAATCAGCATAAACAAGCAAAAACACAGAACAGGACGGTCAATCAGGGTTACAGTCCTATACAGCAGCTTTTTTACAAAGCCTCAAAGTCCTTAAAACAGGTCAGAGAAAACACCAATACACACTTATCATCGCAAAATGTTTGTCAATATTAATGCACAGAATGTTTAGAATTTGTCTAGCTATTAAACTCAGAACAGACAGTGACAGAAAGAGGAGAAAGTAAGAGAAGGATGCATTCATTAGCTAAAATAAAGCAATTTTTTGAGATTGTTTTTACAATTAAAAGTATCTTTTTTCTGTTTTTTTTTTCTAAAACCTTAATATGTTAAATAAAAAATAATACCTTTTAAACTTTTATTTAATGTTTAAAATGCAAATCCAATTAGATTTACTTTATTTGGTAAACAAAGCATGTCTCTCATATAATATATCTACTAAAAGACAGAAAATATGACTGTACAAACTGCATTGTACATACATCAGATGAACATTTTCATATTAGTCAATAATATTACTGTAATTAATTTAAAAACTGAATAAATATAGATTTACACACATTTACTCAAGTAAATAAACAGAATTGATGACGGGCTAAAAATCTGCAGAAAATCTGCGGAATTCTGCATGCGCAGATTCCGTGTGGGCCTACTCATGATCCTTTACACTATAAAACCCAACAGTCAACTTTATCAAAGGAAATAAGTGTAGTTAACTCAATATTTACTGAAAGTTAATTCTACTTATTTGAAAAGAGTTTTGAACTCAGTGTTGAAAGTATGAGTTCATTAAATACTTCATTACTTCAACTTAAATGGAGTAAGTTCATGGTACTCATATAGATTAGTTTTTTTTTTTAACTCAAATGGTTTGTAGCAATTGGTTTCCTCAAACAGTTTGAGTTACCTTAACTTATTAGATTTTACAGTGTAGAAATCTTGTTAATTTATTAATTTTTTGTTAAATAAATTTATTATTATCAATGTTGATCATTCATTCATGAAAAAACAGCATTTATCAGAATAGATTTTTTAACATTATAAATGCCTTTAATGCAGCTTATGTTTTTCTTTTGCTTTTCTTTTTACTAAACCAAAGTATTAACTTTCAAAAAATAAAAGATGGTAGCGTTAATCATGTTACAACCTGTTTCATGTTAAAAAAAGCTTTCCGTATCAGATAAATACTGTTAGTTTAAATTATTATTTCACAAATATTTATAGCAGCTATCATTTTAGCCCTGAAGCTTTGGCTTTGTTTGCTTCCTGTTCTTTGTTTTCTGTAAATACAAACTTTTCCCCTTTTTCTCACAATAAAAGAACCAGGTTAAAATCATAACCTGCTTCTTTCACGTATGCTTTAACCCCAGCCCCAGACATTCAGGGTCGTAACAAGTGTCATATTAACCTTCAAAAATCATTTTAGCGTAGCAGTTTGATCCGCAAGAAAAAAAAAATTGCATAATTTTTTGTCAAAAAATACTTTTTTTATTTGCTTAAAAATTTGTATAATATTTATAAAAAAATTGTATATAAAAAATTTCAATACAGTATTTGAAATATATACAGTATATATATATTTTTTATGTATTCATTCTTTATTCATTAGGGGTCACACAGCGGAATGAACCGCCAACTTATCCAGCCTTTGTTTTACACAGTAAATGC
Organism: Danio tinwini; assembly: GCA_903798205.1. Lineage (NCBI taxonomy): Eukaryota > Metazoa > Chordata > Actinopteri > Cypriniformes > Danionidae > Danio > Danio tinwini. The sequence goes on along the minus strand of CAIGQZ010001336.1, from coordinate 8,908,117 downwards.
TCTTTCAGCTGCAACCTAGTACTAGGAAATATCCATACACACTCATTCACACTCATACACTACGGCCAATTTAGTTTGTTCAATTCACGTATAGCGCATGTCTTTGGACTGTGGGGGAAACCAAAGCACCCGGAGGAAACCCACATGAACATGGGGAGAACATGCAAACTTTACACAGAAATGCCAAATGGTCTAGCTGAGACTTGAACCAGCAACCTTTTTGCTGTAAGGTGACAGTGCTAAGCACTGAGCCACTGTGCCACCTTCTTTTGCTTTTCTTCTCACTAAATGAAAGTATTAATTTCTTTAAAAAAATAAAAGATGGTAGCGTATTATGTTACAACATGTTTTATGTTGAAAAAAGCTTTCCGTTTCAGATAAATGCTGTTTGTTTAAACTATTATTTCACCATTACAGCTGCTATCATTTTAGTATTTAGTTTCAAATGATCTTGGAGAAATAATTTTAACATGCTGGTTTAATTCTCAAGGAAAATGGATTATTATTATCATCATTTTTGTCAAAAAGCTCCAATGTGCAGGACTTATTCACAAACCCTTACTTAAAATTTGTATTATATTTATAAAAAGATTAGATATATAAATGACAATACAGTATCAGACTTTTATAGAATCACATATTTAAGTTAATATAGACTAAAGAAAGGGGCAAAGAAAAGGCTTTATGTCTTAAAGGAGAAAATTGAAAAATGAGAAGGTATATCTAATAACTGTCAGCAATACTAGGTAGATAAATAGCGAATACGCACTCAGCAAACACTGAAATCCAGTCACTGGAAAAAAGGCACACAAAACCTAGCAACCAGAGAAGGAAAGCATCCGTAGGTAATCAACGACAGAGGAGATGCAGAGAAGGGCACTTTCTCCTTAGATGTGGAAAATAACTCATATTAATGCAGGAACAAAAATGTACAAATGTTTTACCCCATTGTTTCCAAAGAATTTGTATAGGTTCATGTTTAAAGCCATTCAGAATTCTATGTAGTGTGTCATTTTGTAGTATTTTTGTTACTATTTATAGTGCCACACATTTGAAACAATAACAATCATTTCATTCTTCAGTGCTTCAACTTATTTTAAAGAAGCTTGTTTCTGCCATGGAGTAATTTTTCTTGCTGTTTTGAGTATTATCAGCCTGATCTTATGAGGAAACGTAACTTTTTTTACGCTGTGTCAGTTCAGAGTTCAGTTGTGTGAAAATGGATGATCTTTAAAACTCTGCCCCTAAACCCAACTGTCATTGGGGGCTGTGCAAATCATACTAAATTGTATAAATTAGATGGTACAAATTCATACGAATTTGCCACTAAATCTAAAAGTTATGAATTGCTGTGAGATAGCGTTGGTATTATTGGTGTAATGGTTCATTGTTGATAAATTATATGCACAGACAATCCCCCACAATTAAGGATGCATGTGATCTACAGATTAATTGAAAGGTTTAACTATCATATGCATTGCCATTAGTCACACTGAAAAAAAAAATGATTTGGGTTTACAAAATTATTTAAAGGTAAGTGGTTGCAAACAATTTATATGCAAAACAAATTGTTTTGCATATAACAATTTAAACAAACAAATTGGGCCCTATCATACACCCGGCACAATAAGTCGCAAGACATGTTTGCCCCGACGTGTTGCTATTTTAAGACCATCGCAACCTTAATTTTCCCATTTTGTGCCATGTTGTTTAAATAGCAAATCCATTTGCACCACTTTGTGGACTCATGGGTAATCTGGTCTAGAAAAGAGGTGTGTTAAGGTGCAATGTTGGCGCGTTGCTACTTTGACAAACTAAAATAGACTGCAATAGACCAGCTGAAAGCAGGTCTAAAGTTCAGCGCGTTAGTTGTGTGCCTCGCTTACACATTACTTAATACACACAGGATGTACACCAATACACAAATATCTTTACAAATGAAAAAGAATTAAAGGAATAAAATATTACAAAATTATCTACATAAATATAAAATCCACTGCCTCCATGCATTTACCTCTTTTTTTTTCAATTTATTCATGACAACTTGCTTTTGTATAATGTTATTATTAGTAGTAGCATTATTTATTATATGCATATTTATATTTGTTTTATTAAAAACAAGCTTAAATTTGTCAGGTTTTGGACCATATGGGGCATAGCATGTGTGTTTGAATATAACTATTTTTTGACCACACTTCGTTATTATTGTTCATTAATTTGTTTGCTAGAAATTAAAACTGAATTTAGAAATAGTTTTGAAACAAATCTTTCCACTTAACAAACGAAATTAATTATGTATGCTAATGGATGTCTTCAGTGGACTGTTTCCTTATCAAAGAAAGTGAAAGTAAAGGCCGATTGGAGGCTCATTCTTTATCCTCACGCTGCAGATGGTCTGTTTTCTTGCTAGTTAAGCATTGAGTTTGTCCACTTACAAAGTTCGCCATGTAAATAACAAATGCACCATGGCGCGAGCAACTGAATCTTAAAGGAAATGGGAGATGAGACTCTGATTGGTTTAATGCACATTATGCTTAAAACACACCCATAACTCAATAAGAGAAAAAGCTCAACCCTGTTAGACCATGCGCCGCAGCAAGGAGCGTATTTTTCCGTCCTTAAAACAGCAAAAGAGGATTCAGACACACCCTTAATGCTTTTAGACTCTGCACCTAGATTGTTAACATAGAGCCCATTAAGTTGAACATTACTCAATTTTATTTGTTTGTTCAAATTCAGCCCATATAAATTGTTTGCAACCATTTACATTTAAAAATTTTTATAAATACAATGAATTATTTTGCAGTAAAGTTCATTCATGTTGTGGGAAGAAGAACACATGGTCAGAGATAACAGGTCTCTGTTTATTATTTTTTTGATTGTGCTGGTCACTAGGTATGTGTGTGTTTGCGTGTCGAGTCCATGTTCTCAGGCTCTCCTCTCTCTCAGCTGCTCCTTCTCCTCCTCTTATGAGGGTGTCTCTCAGGCTAAATCGCTAGAAAATACCAGTGTTACTGATTATTTATGATTGGACCCCTGACCAGCTGCCCGTGTCTTCACTTGCTCTCCCCCCTTTTTGGGTGATCAATCATGCCTTCCCCACCACACTTTTTTTCAGTGCATGTGCATTCCAACTTAAAGTGATTAAAACTGTTAACCCAACAACAAAAGTCAGTCAATAGCTTTTGACTGCAGAACTTAACATTAATAAGGATTATGGTTATGGGTTTATTCAAAGTCCAGATTTAATCAAAACTTATATTTACAGTATTAGTTTTGACGTGAACAATTAATCCGTGCATGTAAATCAATTGGAAAAAACAAAAAACTAAATTTGGTCTCCACGATATTGGAATAATCGGACATTGCGATATTTAGCTTTTCTGCAATAAACATTGCGATATACCGTAAATACAATTTCACCAGATGACTTGAAAGCTGCTTTTCGGAAGGAATTTATTAAATGAGATTGATTGGGATAATTCTGTAGAGAAGTAAATGATGCATAAAATGTAATAAACTATTTACAAGCATAGATGAATACAAATGAGCAAAGACAAAAGTGTAATTAAATAGTAGATGTAAAATAACAAGGCAAAAGTTTTTTGTATATACATAAATCAATAAAATGATACGTTATTAAAGTTACAAAAGCGGTAAAATGTCTTGTACCTAAATACTTTGAACTCAGGCCTTAAAAACGCATGCAAAGGATAAACTTTCACTCCATTTTTGGATAAACTATGCAATAACTACACAATTCTCATGTGTTCTGAAGTGTTCTCCTGGTCAACAATAATCATAACTCAACACTGCATATCCTGCAATGTGACTATTGCGGATGTACACATTGCAATATTGATGCTGAAACAATATGTGCAGCCATAACCAAAATATAACAATTTCCTTTGGCTCTGAAATGGCAGACCTTTCTGATGATGATGTTAGAATGACAGTTTTTGCGAAATATGCCCAGCCAAGCTCACTCCAACTGTTAATGTGCTGTGAGTGAACAATAATAAGAGAAGCGCAAAAATAAAATCGCATCCAACACAACACTCATTTCAATGCTTTTTTTTCACAGGACCCCTTGAAAGTTTTTAATATTTATATTTAAAAAAATGTATGAACATTTATATGTATTCATGTATGTATTATATCATCTTTGCATCAAATTACAAAAAAACAATTGCTTGTGGGAAGCATTTCTAATTCAGCGTCTATGGGCGGGACAGTACATTTGATGTTGTTTTCTCTTCTGGCTACTGTTATCAGACTCTCCCGTTCACTCCGCTCTAAGTTTACCCAACTATGACCACTTCCACTACTTAGAAACTCGGAAATGTGAAAAGGGTCCATTGTAAAAACCTCATCATACTGAAACCAAAAAATATATAAATCTGCAACAACTTCTGATTCTGATTAGCTGATAAACAACTTTTATGGCATGCAATTATTTCCAGAACAAATGCACAGCTGAAGTTGTTTTAAGCTGATATGGAGCCCCACAGCAAAAAGCCACCACCTTACAACAAACTGCACTGCTGTTATAATCCATTTTAGATACGTGCAGCACATATAAATTCAATTTTGTCTGGTTAGGCTGACAACCTGATTCTAACATCCATCTCAGGTGATCCAATCACAAAGCGGTCAGCACAGATGCATTAGGGTTTCTACCTGACATTAACATACGTCCAAATGTATCTCTTGTGACCATTTGTGTTTCTACATCCATTTTTACCTCCGAAATTCAGAATTGAAGTTATGCGGCTTACAGTACAAGCAAGCAGGAATGAAATGACAAGGATGTGGTCGGCAGCTAAGATTTTAATCGTATTCCATGTGTTTTGGTGCAGTGCAGTATGAATGCCCTGTGTTGGTGTGCTTTTTTCACAACATGTCCCATACCGATCATCCAATAAAACCAAAAAAAAAAGTATATATAAAAATTTATTTAATTATACATTTGACTGCAGTTTCTAGGTAAAATGAACACTAGGGGGCAAAGAAATTTTGTTCCTTTTCACACTAATGGTATTTAATGGACATTATCAACAAATAAAGGATTATTTTTGTGCAGTTCTTTGCACAACACCAAATAAATACCACAAAACAACTTCTATGTTTTCTATGTTAAACAACACCTACTTCTAACAGTGTTTATGATTTGTAATGAAATACATTTGCCTCATTCATCTATCTCTTTATGGACATCTTTTCTGCAGTTGTTAGTTTGCTCGGTAGCGTACTATGCATGGCATTGAGCTCAGGTTGGAGCTTGGTGAAGCATTGTTTCACAAAAGTGATGAAAACAAAGTAAAATCAAGGTAAAGCTGTCTGGTTGCTGTGAACTTTTTTTAAAAACTTGCTTTCGAAAAAACACTATTGGTTGGGTTAAGGGAAGAACTTTTGTGAGTAGTTTGCTAGATTATCTGTATATGACAAGCCTCACCTTCTCATGGATGTGTACAATAAGGACATGTATCTGAACCTCACAACAAAATGTACCCATAGTAACTAGGGGTGTGAACCTACACTGGTCTCACGGTTCGGTTCAGTTACGATTGCCATGCCATAGATTCGGTTCAATTCGATATCTCGGTGCATCACGATGCATTGACGATGCTTTCCATACATAATTAGATTTTTTTCTATACAACACAAGAAAAAAAAACGTATCAAAATCTATAAATATGATTATATTTATATATTATTTGTAATACAATTTTGTCCTTTAATACAATCAGTAA
>CAIGQZ010001336.1:8875463-8886477 GCA_903798205.1 Danio tinwini | reverse complement strand
CACACACACACACACACACACACACACACACACACACACACACACACTAAGATGAGCATAAATAAGAAATGATCAAATCACTGTCCAAGAAACGCATGCCAAGCCCCAATCCATAGGCCAAGCAGTGCCAGTGGCACCACCTGCCTAAATGACACTCTGTTGCCATGGACACGAGGGGAGGGGGTAAATATGGGCTAGCAGTTTACAGCTGGACACAACACATGGCGCAAGCACAAAGACATTTAGAGACTTAAAGAGGTCATATCTGCCTTATTTATTTAATATTTTCTCTGAAGACCACTTACAATTTGATCATCAGTTAGGATTAAAATTATTTAAAATGAACAGGCTGTTTTCTGTGAATAGGTGTAGCTGATTTTAGACTTTTTTAGACACATACTCCATATGTGGTGAGTTTGGGGTACGTATTATTTTTTCATGGCCATGTTAACAGCTTACAGCATTCACACTTATGTTGTTTTTGCTAATTATTGTGCAACTTAAGCAAAAGTGATACTATAAATTATTTACCCTTTGTTTTTGTAGTTTTTGAATATGTGTTGTAGGCTACATTTAAATCCTTTAAGTTCATTTGACTGAATATATAAAAAATGTGGATGTTATGAATGCACTTATTTGATAAAATTGCTATTTTTCACTATTATTTATTTTAATTTTTGTTATTTACAGGGTTTTTGGTCATGACCAATGCATTGTCACTTTAATTGAGCGTAAGCAGCACTGCAAAAATAGACTTGGTGCCAAAACGATCACAGATCACAAAACTCCTGCTCCATGCTACTGTGCCGTTTCTGTGTGCGCTATGAAAGCTCCCACCAAAAATGCTACCCTTATGCGTGTGAAAGAGGTTTAACTCAAAAATGAGCTGATAAGGATGATGCTTGTCTGGAGGAAAAACACACAATTCCTCATGACCTGCAGATTGTGTTGTACAGTATATGTACAAAAATGTGAACGGCAAAAAGGAAAAGGCAAGCTGCTGGTGTCATTAGCCACTTTCAAAATGCTTTTAAAAAGTACAATGCTTCATGTATTTAAATTTAAATTAATTTCCTTTGGCTTAGTCCCTTATTTATCAGAGGTCACCACAGCAGAATGAACTGCCGGCATATGTTTTATGCAGCGGATGCCCTTCCAGCTGCAAACCAGTACTGGGAAACACCCTTACATTCAGCATTCACACACACACTCATACACTTAAGCCTATTTAGTTCATCCAATTCACTTATACTGCATGTCTTTAGACTGTAGGGGAAACTGGAGCACCTGGAGGAAACCCACGCCAACATGGGGAGAACATGCAAACTCCACACAGAAATGCCAAGTATGAAGTATGTGTCAAATAGGCATCAGATGTAAACGCGTTATGATTGGCTATCAGTCTGCATACTTAAACACTTTCAAAAGTGAAACCCCAATGTAAACTTCAACATGTGTGTCTGACAGCTGACCTCCTTCACAGATGGACTCTGCTGTGATTCAGGATATACTCATAAATAATAAGCACATATGAATGATCCATAATAACAAATGAGCAATAGAGAACACATTAAAACCAGTTACTCACACTTGGGTGGTGCGACACTACGTTTGGATCTATTTTAGTTGGTACAGCATTGTTTTTAGTTTTAATCTTTCAGAAAGTTCAGTGTCCAATGGTGTCATATATTCATTCATTTATTCATTTTCCTTCGGCTCAGTCCCTTATTTATCAGGGGATACCACAGCGGAATGAACCGTCAACTTATCCAGCATATGTTTTACACAGTGAATGCCCTTCCAGCTGCAACCCAGTACTGGGAAACATCCATACACACTCATCCAGACACACACTCATACACTACGGCCAATTTTAGTTTATTCAATTCACCTATAGCACATGTCTTTGGTCTGTGAACATTCACGCGAACAAGGGGAGAACATGCAAACTCCACACAGAAATGCCAACTGACCCAGCCAGGACTCGAACCAACGACATTCTTGCTGTGAGGCGACAGTGCTAACCACTGAGTCACTTTGTCACCTGTAAAATGGGGTCTTGTTTGTAAACACATTTCTACAATTGAAGAATACAATACAAAACAGAGGATCATGTGACCTCTACTGACACTCGTATTGACTTTTGCTAAATCACTGGTATTGGTATATTTGTGGGGTCATTTGGTCTCCACGGTGTATGTAAGGAATACAAGGCGCGCACACACACAGAGACACACACAAACACAGCTTTCTCAGACTCTTTCCCCTGATCTACGGCATCAAAGACAACAATCAGTAGAGTGAACTTAAAAAGCTCCACACACACAGTGCGTCAGAGAGAGCAGGGCTTTTATATATCAACTGTGAGACCTTATGAAGCAGCCAATAACTTGCCTCGGTTTCTTAGAAACCTGACATAATAAAAATAGGAAGGGAATGGCCCCTGATCTGCCATCAGCTCAGCGTGTGTGTCTGTGTATGTGTGTGACTGTGCTTGTGTGTGTGTGTGTATGCGTTTATGCGTGCACTGAAAATAAATATTCTTTGGATTTACTTTTTTTTTAGGTAAGTGGTTGCGAAAAATTTATATGAGCTGAATTTAAACAAACAAATGAAATTAAGTAATGTTCAACTTAATTTCTTTGTTTAAATTGTTTGCAACAACTTACCTTAAAATAATTTAGTAAACCATTCATTCATTCATTCCTTTTTTTTCTCGGCTTAGTCTCTTTATTATTCAGGGGTCACCACAGCGGAATGAACCGCCAACTTATCCAGCATATGTTTTACGCAGCTAATTTTACTTCCAGCTGCAACCTATAACTGGGAAACACCCATACATTCTCATTCACACACATACACTACGGCCAATTTGGTTTACCCAATTCACCTATAGTGCATGTTTTTAAACTTGTGGTGCAAACTGGAGCACCCGGAGGAATCTCATGCGAACACGGGGAGAACAAGCAAACTCCACACAGAAATGCCAACTGACCCAGCTGGGACTTGAACCAGTGACATTCTTGCTGTGAGGCGACAGCACTACTCACTGCGCCGCCTTTAGTAAACTAAATAAATACATTTTTCGGTGTGTCAGTGATAGTGTATGTACATGGGTCTGTGTGTTTGTGTTCTTGTTTTAAGGTTTTACAAGGATAGTTTTTGCATAATGGCATGGGTATGACATCTTTATACTCTATTACGGTGGTTTACAAGGACATGCCTGATGTCCTTGTAATTCAAAACACTTTAAAATTATATGTAAGGGGGTATTATCACATTCAAAGTGTGTTTGTGTTTGTGTGTTACCTGCTGGCCGTGGTAAAACACAGCTAGGAGGAACATGGCCATGAGAAGCAGAGACGTCTCCTTGGTCCCCAGGAAGCTCTTGCTGTAACCAGAGAAACGAGACAGAAAGTCTCATGAGCTCCAGAGCACATTTATCACATTTATAATGTCCAGAGTGCAGTTAGTTAAGAAAAACATCTGTCGTGAATGTCATCAAGAAAGCCTTGACGTTGTAATCTCTGTGTACACTGGTTGTTAAACACTTCTCATTGATCTCTTGGCAAACAACCATTGGTTTATTCTGAAGAATGTGGAATACGATGTCTATTTAGTTCTTATTTAGGGGTTGTGAAGTGTAATTTGGTAGATAGCTTTATCTATTATTATTATTAGTAGTAATATTACAGTGTTCTTATACAGAGACTGTAGATTAACAAGTAAAGTGCATAATGGGTGTACAGAGAAAAACTGAACATTGTATTGTAAGTGCTTGTAGCTAATATGTTTTGAGTTTACAAAATTAATGGATGAATTTAAAGTGCACCTATATTACCACTTTTTTAAAAAAGATTTAATATACGTCTTTTGTGTCTCCAAAATGTATCTGTAAAGTTTCAGCACAAAATCTGAGAATTTACATCTGTTTGGGCATTGTAGCTGTATTTGTTCCCTGTGCCATTAATGCAAATGAGCTGGTTCTCCCCGCACACCATTCCCACGTGCGTGTCAGAGCCACAAAGATCTCTCAGTATTTCTCTGATGCGTGTAGCCTTCACGAAGATAAACAGCACAGTGACAGACAGGAATGAAGCAGATCTTCCTTACTACAGTAAGAACGTTCCCAACTGTTATTTTATATATATGTTGTGGAGTTAATTCAAGCCTTTCTGCAATGATAAGTCACACACAATGTTGTTATAAAGTTCACACACGTTTAGCTTTGCACTGTTTTTGCATGGTAAATGTGACAAGATACAAGTTAATATAGACTGTTGTCTGAATATCTGTTATGGTAATGTACAAAATAAACTTGATTTAACGTCCACAAACTGGGATTAATGCGTCTTCTTGTATACTGACACTGAGGCTGATGAATTAAATATCAATTTTACTGTATTTATTATGAACATGCACAGTTTAAAAAACGTTTTAACTTGTAAAACACATTGTTGAGGTGCAGATTACCACAGAGAGCTGAACAATACCTGTCAACATTGGGATGTGAAAATAAGGGATATGCCCACCATAATAAGGGATCCCCCCCACCAAAATCCCCACATTACTTGATTTGGAGCTGTTTCATTGTAAATAAACAGTTAAATGGTCAGTAATATGTTTTATTATTATTATTATTTACAAAAGAAAAAATAAATAGTATACATTAGCAGCAAATACATTAGCAAACAGTTCAGCTTATTAAAATTAATAGCTAGCTATTATAATGAAATAAAATCAAGCTATTAAATCTCATTAGCCGTTTCTTCACTGTATAACTTACACATTCTGATTAAAAAGCAACAAATTAATCTCTTATTTATTTACATTTTTTTCGGTTGATTACATTAAAAAACGTGTCACTTTAAAAATGTAACCATCTAACGTTATAAAGAAAGCATTTGATTGATTTCCTAATTTTTTATGCTCATTTAGGACGAAATTAGTTGTGTTTGAAAAAACCCCACCAAGATCGACATCTTTAGATATTATCATTATTAATTATGTGTATATGTCTGTTTAAACACGCACCCAAACCCAGGCTTTCGCTCCATTTCAAATCATGTGTACAGAATCTGTTTTGGAAACAGCCTCTATTAATCACTATGGAGCACGTCAGCTGACAGTCATGCACCTCTTTATGACTGTTTTGAGGATTGCATATGAAGGGGAGACAGCACCTGTAATAAAAGGAAAGGGAGTCCTGCCGTTTTTATATTCATTTCAAGGTGTTTTCATGCCTAAACAAAGCGAAAGCTCAGAACAGACTCACATTTAAGAGCAAGGGCTGCCCCTGGTGGTTTGGCGGTATGGGTTGCATATAGGGAGGCTTAGCTTTATTGCCACCCTTCAGAGAAGGACTGAAAATACGGGAGAAATACGGGAAAATACCTTTACGGGATGATAGCGGGATAGAACTGTAAAATACAGGAGAATCCCGGGAAAAACGGTAGAGTTGACAGGTATAAGCTGAACAGATCTTTTACACCCAGTTGCTTTGTGCACATCCTGTCTTGTTGATATGATTATACACATTACTATGGAGACACCATAACCCGAATCAATTTGGAGGCGGGGAAAGCCGCACTCCTACGTCACGTTGCGTTGGGCCTCAGAATGGGAGGGATTTGGATGATATTTTAAGGTCAAGAAATAAAAAAAAATAAAAAAAACGAGACTTATTGTGTTTCTATCACTGCAACACGACTGTGGACACACTATACCTACACACAGCTCTGTCCAAACAGCTTACAAAATTAGATTTTTATCATAGGTGCCCTTTAATATTTAATACAAATGTCTCCCCGAAGTTTTCAGATGGTTTTGGAACAAAGATAACTAACATGAAATATGGTGAAAGATATGATAAACATCCATTAAGATCTTAACAATGAACTGTCTCATATATTCATTATTCATTTTTTATAGTAATACTTGTTATTATTATTTATTAAAAATACAAAATTACTTCTGCCTAATTAAAAAAAAGAAAAGAAAATCAAAACTATGGGTTTTTTTATTTAATGTTATGTCTTTGTAAAAATGACTATATATATTTTTTACATACTAATTTCACTATTCATTAGTGGCTTATTTTGTACCAATTTGGCTGTTTATTGGTACTTATAAAGTACATATTCTGTATGATTTTATTTTACACCCCTAATACATCCCTACATAATACCTAAACCTAACTTCTGCCTTAATAAATGTAGCTTTAGCGCTAGTTCTACCAGTAATGTCACGTCACTCATCACAATCAGTTCCAACCAATAATAAGAGGACTCAAGGATTATATTAGCTGTCCATTCATTTAATTCATTTGGTTGCAGATACTGATGCAGACGTTCACCCACCATCCTCACCACCACCACCAGGTTGGCCCTGTCCAGGGGGGGGTAAGCTCCGCCCTTGCTTTCATCCTCAGCAACCATTGCTGGATCTACAAACTTTCGATTCAAGTTACGGACGGGGCCTCCGCCAAAGAAATCCTGTTTTGTTTAATCATACTTTTTTGTCAAACGATACTCATCAAATAAATGTAATTCAATTTCGTATTTATCTCCCTGGTCTTAGAACTTAAAGCAGCAAATTAGGAGCTTATTTATGTAAAAGTCAAAGTTAATAGGTTATTATTTATGTTGTAGCTTAAAATAAAGTGTGACCATATGAAGAATTTATTTGCAAAATCAGATAACAACATTTTTACATTTCAATTTTTAGACATCATGTTTTAATATTGCATATTGAAGAGTTCAATAAAAAATATGATATAAGGAAATTACTATTTTTTTGCAAATTGCTACTTTGACAAATGCAAATAACTCTAACTAAAAACGGTGGTTATCTGTGCAAAAAATTATTAATATATACAGTAAATCTTTAGGTATTTATATAAATTATATTTAAATAGTTTAAAAATAACACCTAGTGTTTTGAAAGATCAAGTGCTTTGCAAAGTATACAGACACTATTCTTACGCCCAATTATATTTTAATAGACATGATGAAAATATATGTTAGTCGTTATTCTAAAAGATAAAACGAATCAAAACACATTCTAATGTAAAAAACAAAGTATTTTACTTTGATTGTTTTCAATGCTTGAAAACAAACCCCAAATTCATCTGTGCCCCACATGTAGAAATCAGGACAAGTTTGGTTTCTGAGACTGTGCTTTTCTCTGAATCTGCGCACGTCACTAAACGGCACACATTTTTGACCACCAGGCCACATCAACCACACTCAGAAGACAGTTTGTGCCCGTGTGACGTCAATAATAAACCTTGCACAATCTATTAAATCCTTCACAGACTGCTGCTTGAAAAATAGCATGACATTTATTGCTCTTATAGCTGCTCGCTCGGCGTCATCTTACCAACCTGCTTGAGTCATCACGAATACGACTATTGTGTTAAAGTGTGATGTATAATTATGCTCATTATAACTCGATGTAGGAGTGTGTTTACACTCAAAAAATGCTTTTTGCTACTTGTTCTCTTAATTAAAATGAGCTGAGATAACACAATTCAGATTTTTTTGGAGATAACACGTTTTAGGTTCAATCAACTTAAATTTGTTATGTTAACTTAATCAATTTGTGTTGTGTTAAGTGTTTTTTTTTTTTTTTTTACAGTGTACGTACCTCTGATTGAGAGGCATCACGTATACATTTATAGTGTTTAAAGTGTGATGTGTAATTATGCTCTTTATAACCTGATGTAGGAATGTGTACACTCAAAATATTATTTATGTTGCTCGTTCAAACTACTTATTTAAAATGAGCTCAAACATCACAATTCTTCAAATTTTTGGGGGAATAACTTAATTGTTTTATGTTCAATCAACTTAAGTTTGTTGTGTTAATCGATCTGTGATAACAGAGATAACACAATTCTTGAGATTTTTGTGGGATAACATAATTGTTTTAGGTTCAATCGACTTAAAAATGTTAACTTAATCGATTTGGGTTTTGTTGTGTGTGCATTTTTTACAGTGTATGTACCTTTGATTAAGAGTCATCATGATTACTTCTATAGTGTTAAAGTGTGATGTATTATGCTCTTTATAACCCGATGTAGGAGTGTGTGTGCACTCAAAAAATGATTTTTGCTGCTTGTTTACACAATTCTTGAGATTTTTTGTGGATAATGTAATTGTTTTAGGTTCAATACACTTAAATTTGTAATGTTAACTTAATCTATTTGTGTTGTGTTGTGTTGTGTGTGGAACCCTGCGTTTTATAGTGTACATACATCTATAGTGTTAAACTGTGATGTAAAATTAAGCTCTTTATAACCCTGTTATGATTACCTAGCGTTTGCAGATTGCTGAAGAGCTACACATCTGCCACTTTACCGAACTACAAATCCCACAATGCCCGGCAGTCACACACCAGTTCTAGATCACCCCTTGATTTCACGCACACAGCTGCAGATCATCCTCGCTGATTACTTGGACTATTTAAGCACCACAGACACATTCATTCTTTGCTCAGTATTGTTCCATGTTCCTTGTTTCAATGTTTTGCTCTGTCTGATTATTTGATTTTTGGACCGTTTTTGGATTCTGCCCCGACCTTTGCCTGTTTCTTGGACTACTCTTTTTGTATTGCCCTTGCTATTAATGTTCTGTTTCTGTTTTGATCCCTGCCTGCCTGACCATTGACTTAACAAAGCTGCACGTAGAACTCCATCTCTGTTGCCTGCATCTTTACAAACTTGATGTAGGAGTGTGTGTACACTCAAAAACAGATGTTTGCTGCTTGTTCAAACTACCTATTTAAAATTAGTTGAAACAGCACAAATCTTGAGATTTCTGGGGGATAACTTAATTTTTTTGTTCAATCCACTTAAATGTGTTATGTTAACTTAATCGATCTGTGTTGTGTTAAAAGTATTTTTTTACAGTGTACGTACCTCTGATTTAAAGTCATGAATACATCTACAGTGTTAAACTGTGATGTATAATTACGCTCTTTATAACCTTTTTATGATCACTACACAGCTGCCACTTTACCGAACTACAGACCCATCATGCCCGGCAATCCCACACCAGTTCTAAATCACTTCTTGATATTTTGACTATTTAAGCACCACAGTATTGTTCCATGTTCCTTGTTTTCATGTTTTGCTCTGTTATTTTTTATTTTTGATTGTGATAGTTTAATGTCTGCCCTGACCTTTGCCTGTTTCTTGGACTATTCTTTTTGGATTGCCTTTGCTATTGATGTTTCTGTTTTGACCCCTGCCTGCCTGACCATTCACTAAATAAAACTGTATGTGGGACATCTTTGTTGCCACACCTGTGTCATTACAAACCTGATATAGGAGTGTCTGTACACTCCAAAACAGATGTTTGCTGCTTGTTCAAACTACCTACTTAAAATCAGCTGAAACAGCACAACTCTTGAGATTTTTCTGGAAATAACTTAGGTTTTCTGGGGATAACGTTTTAGGTTCAATTAACTTAAAATTGTTATGTTAAGTTAATGGATTTGTGTTGTGTTGTGTCATGTGTGCATTTTTTACAATATACGTACCTCTGATTGAGAGTCAGCGTGTCGTAGCGGATGAACAGCGGTGTGTAAAAGGCCTCAGTCAGGACGGCGTAGATGGCAATCATAATCAGAAGGATCGCCAACTTCAAAACTGAATTCAGTCGGAGAAAAACCGCACAGGTCACCATCGCCAGAACTCCGGTAAACACGAAATACTGTCAACAAACAGCCAGACGACCTCTCCATTAACACCCATCGTGCCACACACACTGAATCAATTGATTACAAACAGTTTACACAAATGCTGGAATTCTGTCAGGCCTTTTAACAGGCTGAGATTGGCAAGGAGAAGCTGTGGATATGTGTGTGTGTGTGTGTTTGTGTGGTTTGTGTGTGTGTGTGTGTGTGTGTGTGTGTGTGTGTGTGTGGGAGGCGGCAGATGAAAAGACCTCTGGGTAGAAGCAGATATCTGGGATTGAGGCGGATGCATTAAACGTCTGGTTCCTGAATGAGCCCGATTTATCGAAATCACACCAAAGCTGCAATACAGAAGAGAGAGAGAGAGACAAAGAGAGACAGGGCAAGTGTTTGAGAAGAGCTGTACAGTGTATATGTATAAAGAGTAATATAACTGCATAGGCACTAACTTTGACTGTTAGGGTTGTGCTATTAGTTTGATAGCTGAAATTTAAATACTACAATAAATCATTCAATTACTTATAATTAAAACATTAGACACATGACTTTTTTAAATGCTGCGATATTTATGCATGGCAACATAATAATATCAAAACAAGATTATTTTACCAACAACAAGAATTGTGATAGCAAAAGTAGTCAAAATGTAAACACTGGGAAAGTTATTACTTTCAAAGTCTGGAACAGACCTTCTAAAATACACATGGGAACCCTGTAATTTTGGCTCTATAAAGTTTAAATAAATTCTGCTTACATACAAAAGTTACCAGTAAGGCTTTAACACTTTATACTGTATATTGTTAATATTAATAATATAAAGAATATTACTGTAGAAATAATATTACTGTATATAATAATATTATTTTTCTAAATAATGAGTAAACTAACACATTATTTAAATAAATTAGGTAATAATATCTTAGTTACCTTTTTTAAAGGTGTAATGCGAGTAACTTTAGTTTAAATAATTAACTTTTAAAAATAAATTGCTGCATTAAACTGAACATTGACACAAACAAAGAAAAAAAACCCAGCAAGTTGTGAAAGAGATCAAACCTGTTAAGAAAAAGTAATGCAAAAGTAACTTAACAGTAATGTAACGCATTATTTACCATAAAAAGTAACTAAGTAACTAGTTACTTTTTTGTTAGAGTAACTCAATACTGTAATGCATTACTTTCAAAAGTAACTTTTGCTCACTATATTGAGTAATCCAAAATATAACCCAAAATATAAAACATAAGGTTTGCTCACTATATTGAGTAATCCAAAATATAACCCAAAATATAAAAACAAAAGGTTTGCTCACTATATT
>CAIGQZ010001336.1:8862035-8872078 GCA_903798205.1 Danio tinwini | reverse complement strand
AATTCAAAATATAACCCAAAATATAAAATATAAGGTTTGCTCACTATGTTGACTAACCCAAAAGTAACTCAAATGTAATGTATTGCATTACCCACCATAAAAAGTAACGAAGTAACGTTACTAGTTACTTTTTGGGGAGTAACTCAATTCTGTAATGCATTACTTTCACTTTCACAACACTGTTGATAATGTGCAAGAGTACAGAAAAAAAAAAAGTTTGCTCACTATGTTGATCATGGCAGCCAGGAAATTGATGAGGATGGACAGGAAGATGACGACGTTCCGCGCAGCGTAAGTTTCGTTCACCCAGCAGCACGCTTTACGCAAAACCAGCGGCAAACACTTGTAGTCCTCGGCTGTGGTCACAACAACAAGGCAGCAGTGCAGCAGGATGAGGACGGAGAACTGGATCAGCATCGTCACCATCCTGCGCACACAAGAGAACACACAATATAAAATATTCTTGAGCTTAATCAAATTAATGTTTTAGTCATCTTAATGTACAGGTTTTAAGGTAAGGGGTTGCAAACAATTTATATGGGCTGAATTTAAACAAACAAATTAAGTTGAACACTACTAAATGTTTTTTGTTTGTTTAAATTCAGCCCAAATTAATTGTTTGCAACCACTTACCTCAAAAAAAAGTAAATCCAATGAATAATTTTTTTCAGTGTAGTTCATTTACTTAATCATTTTAAAGTATAGTCAACTAATGGCTTTTTACAGTGTGTGAAACATTCAGTGTGACACATTTCATTAAAAACACCTCAACTACTAGAAAAGTAACCCATGACTTATATCTAATTATATATTTGTGGAAAGTATATATAAAATATATAGACAACACTGCATATTTAAAAGGTTTTAGTGTTTTTTTTTTATTGAAATGGCCATTACAACACCCATACAACTAATTAAATATCTGCAAAGTCATGATAATGCTCAATAAATCTTCAGTTGCATATGGCATGGAAGATCAATATTATTGAAGTTATCATAAAATATATTGACAATATGCCAGAGAAATTTGCTGCTGTATTTTCTGCAAAAGGTGAATATACAATATCAGATGTGAGCTGTACTGTTTTTATTTACTTTTACTGTAATATTTAGTAAATTACAGTTAAAAGTATAAAAAAACAGTAAGACACACTTCATCTTATATCTGTTATGGTCAGAGCAACCATCTGCATGTTTCATGAACATTATTAAATAATATTTGTAGATATTCTAAAGTTTTTTTTTACTTTTTGTATTTTGTATTATTATTATTTGTTAGGCACCTAGGGTCTGAGAGTAACAAAATTTTGATTCTCTGTATGTCCTGTACATGTGGTTGAATTGACAATAAAGCTGACTTTGACTTTGACTTTTTAATAATTTTGGCCACCACTGTATATATACACCACTTTATGTATAAATTAAAATAAAATAAAGGCGACGCAGTGGCTCAGTAGGTTATGCTGTTGCCTCACAGCAAAAAGGTCGCTGGTTCGAGCCTCGGCTGGGTCAGTTGGCGTTTCTGTGTGGAGTTTGCATGTTCTCCCTGCGTTGGCGTGAGTTTCCTCCGAGTGCTCCGGTTTCCCCCACAGTTCAAAGACATGCGGTACAGGTGAATTGGGTAGGCTAAATTGTTCGTAGTGTATGAGTGTGTGTGGATGTTTCCCAGAGATGGGTTGCGGCTGGAGGGGCATCTGCAGCTTAAAAACATGCTGGATAAGTTGGCAGTTCATTCCGCTGTGGCGACCCCTGATTAATAAAGGGACTAAGCCGAAAAGAAAATGAAAATAAAATCAAATCTGATTTCAACTGTATGAAAACAAACTCCCTAAAAATATTAACAAAAAATTGCATTAAAACTGTATTAATCATTAAAATAAGTTTAAATAACATTAAAACATCTGCTGTCATGACATTTTGTCAAATAATTTTTACATGAAGTTCTTGTGTGTACTGTAAAAAAGCAATTACTTAACAAATGAATAAACCCATTGCCTTAAAAGTGATAAGTTAATTTTACTTAAAATACTGTATTTAAATAATAAAACTAAATCTTCAAAAAATATATATATATATATATGTGTATATAAAAACTATAACATAAAATATAACATAAAATATAAAAAAATAAGTAAAAACAAACTAATTTAAACAAACTAATTAAATGGAACATTATGAAAAATAAATTAAATTCTCAGAAAATCTCAAAACATTCTTAGATATGATTCTTTGGATCTGCTATTGTTTTTTTAAGTTTAGTGGTTGCAAACAATTTATTTGGGCTGAATTTAAACAAACAAATTAAGTGGAACATAACTAAATTTAAGTTTTGTTTAAATTCAGCCCATATAAATTGTTTGCAACATTTTTGCAAAAATATTTATTTTCAGTATAGATGATGTATTTGAGCAACACATAATATTTGTTGAATTTTGTAAATTACTAATGAAAGTTCCTCCAAAATAAAAATAAACGTTAACATTTTTCTGCATCCAATTTGTAATTGCTCAAAATTACAAACAAAAAGCAGTGTTTAAGATGTTTATATAAATTTTTACAAAAATACAATATCTGTTCTAATATCAGAAGAGTTACAAAATCAATATTCAACAGGATAACCCTGATGGTTTTTATTTAAATACCAAAACTTTAACATTTTACTAGCAATTCTGAAGGACATTCAATTGTTCCCCACCCATACACTGTAAAAAAAGTTGACAACTTAAATGTTTAAGACAATCAGTTTCTGGACATTTTTTTTTATTTTACTTAAATAGGGTCAAGTGCAGTACTTAAGTTGAAAGTTGAGTCAACTCAAAAAAGCTCTGCAGCAAGTTGCCTTACAATTTTGAGTGGAGTCAACTTTTTTTTTTAAGTGTAGCTGTATATGTACACAATTGTCTATACACATATGTATATTTTACCTTGCAGAGGGAAGTAAGCTCTGTATTCCAGTGATGAAGAAGAGAACAATGAAGGCACACACTAGATTTGACTTAAACACCTCATCTCTCATCTGGGAATACTGCAAAGAAAATACACACACAGAAAAGTAAGGAGAAAAAAAAACATCCTCTTCATATGCGACCACACTGACCATGAAAGCAATGCTGACCACGTAGGAGAAAGCAGGGTAGGCGCTCAGACACACACACACACACACACACACACACACACACACACACACACACATACATACATACATACATACACATACACACACACTCCTGTGCTTTTTGGGTTAGTGAGAAGATGTGCGATTTTAAAGGCTGGAGAGAAAGTCAAGCACAAAGGGGCACAGCCAAAGGCCAAGCAAGGGCAAAGATCAACCCAATGAGCAGAAATGAGGTGAGGGAGAAATAAACAGAGTGAAAAGTGTGTGTTTTTTAACTGCTGTAGGATGACAACATGCATGGATTTGGATCATGAGTAATCTGAAGGCCCTTCTGTGGAGACGTCCCAGTCGCTCAGGATGATTTAATGTTCACGATCAACTAGGTTCATCAGTGATGGTGATTAAAACCATTCACTTTGGAGGCCAATCCAATCAGCCAAATTTATGAGGTCATTATCCTAAGTGTTGATTGGGATTTACATTCTTTTTCTTTGTCCGAACTGGCTGAGCGGATCAGAAAACACCCATTTTTGTTAAGACTTTTTCCATTCCGTTAAAAAATCCAGCTAGAATTGGTGGCAGAGGGTTTTTACATGGTCATTTGTTTGGTTGGTTACACATTTTCTTCCTCAGTATGCTGGTGCTTTGCTGAGGAGGATCTCTATAATTCGTTTACATCTATCCATGGTCATAAAAAAATTCTTTGTAATATCAATTTTAGCTTCAGCTCCTTTCTCAAAGTGTCTGAAATGGTTAATTCAAGGCTCTGATCTCTTGAAACTACTACTTCTGACAGCTACTATGCTCTGATTGGGTCAAAGGCTCAGATGGTTGGGATTCGGTCGTCTCTTACAGCGAGTGTCACCCATTTCTACATCTAAAGTGTTTTTGTTATGTGATAAAATATTGCTTTAGATACTGAAATCGCATCTCTGTATGTCACTTTGCATAAAATTAAATGACTAAAAGCACATTAATGTACACTACCTGACAAAAGTCTTGTCGTTGATCCCAGTTGTAAGAGCAACAAATAATAACTTGACTTCTAGTTGATCATTTGGAAAAGTGGCAAAAGGTTTTCCGATGAATCATCTGTTGAACTGCATCCCAATCATCACAAATACTGCAGAAGACCTATTGGAACCCGCATGGACCCAGGATTCTCACAGAAATCAGTCATGTTTGGTGAAGAAAAAAATCATGGTTTGGGGTTACATTCAGTATGGTGGCGTGCTAGAGATCTGCAGAGTGGATGGCGACATCAACAGCCTGAGGTATCAAGCCATTTGTGCTGCCCATTACATTACAAACCACAGGAGAGGGCAAATTCTCCAGCAGGATAGCACTCCTTCTCATACTTCAGCCTCTACAAAGTTCCTGAAAGCAAAGAAGGTCAAGGTGCTTCAGGATTGGCCAGCCCAGTCACCAGACATCAACATTATTGAGCATGTCTGGAGTAAGATGAGGGAGGAGGCATTAAAGATGAATCCAAAGAATCTTGATGAACTCTGGGAGTCCTGCAAGAACGCTTTTTTTTTCCATTCCAGATGACTTTATCAATAAGTTATTTGAGTCATTGCAGAGATGTATGAATGCAGTCCTCAAAGCTCATGGGATTCATACACAATATTAATTCTTTTCCCACTGCACCATGACTTTATATTCTATACTGTATATTATTTCTGTTAATTGACAAGACTTTTGTCTAACCAAATCAAACCTTGCTGTCATAATTAAATAATAAAAAAACCAAGGCATGATCATATTTTATTTTGGTAAAATAAGCGTAATATTTTGTTTCAGTTCAGGCTCACTGAAAATATGTGCCTTTGCCTAGATTTTTACAAAAAATAAAACATGTTTCTATGGGTACATATCGTTTCATGTTTCAGATGACAAATCCACTAGAGAGCGCGGTCTAGGTTTTTGCAAATCTGAAATACATCACTTATGGTACATTTTGCTGTACATTTCAGATGCATGTCTATTTATTTTTGTGCAAAGAACTGCACAAAATAGTACTTTTTCGTCAAAAGAAGTGTCCCTGTAAATATAATTAGTGTGAAAAGGAAAAAAAGTTGGTTGCATCGTACTGCCTGTAGCATTCATTTGACCTCAAAACTGCAGTCAGACATATGTTTAAGTACGTTTTTTGTGATTTCATAAAAATGCAGACTGAAGCATGTATACCTAATGAGCCTTCAAACCAATTTTTGTAGACAAAGTTTGAATTTCATCTGGGTGGCACGTTTTAGACTAAATAGTTAAGAATGACGTCGATAGGCAGAGAGTACAGTAGGAGTCTTTAGTGGCTGTTCAGACGCATTTGACCACATGTGTCTACATCAGTGTTTCCCAACCCTGTTCCTGAAGGCACACCAACAGTACACATTTTCAACCTCTCCTCATCAGAACATTAAAAGAGACTCCAAAAGCTGAAATTAATGTGTTAGATAAAAGACACATCCAATATGCACTATTGGTGTGCCTCCAGGAACAGTGTTGGAAAACACTGGTCTACATTATGAAAGCAATCCAATTGGATCTCTGGAAGTGTTTAAAAAAAGGAAAAGCTTCAAACATTTAAGACTCCATTTATATTGCAATACTGCCAAAGAGCTAAAAGAAATGACCATCTTTGACCAACAAAAAAGCAGCCACCATTCTCTTCCCAAAAAAACAAAAACAGCTGGACGACCTTAGCTTGATTTCTGAGATGGGAAATAGTAATTGAGAGCATTTTAAACCGATGTGTGAGCTCTGAGAGGTATCGACTGGCATCGCTGGCACAAAATGTCCTTTAGTTTACTCATGACAAAAAAACACTCTCTTGCTTCCTTATCCTGCACCTCCGAAACAAAACTAAAAGAGGAGAGAGCGCGAGAGAGGGAGGGGACAGGACAGCTGGAAGATGGGAGCAGGCTACCTTGTGCTCCAGCAGTGCTTCTCTAAAGGTGAGAGAGAAGGGGGAGATATGTTCTTGGCGGAGCTTGTCCCCGCTGCGCAGGGCGATGGTGCTCTGCATGCGAGCGTTAATTTCCTGTGAGCCGGCGCGCACATGCAGGGCTTGAGCCAGGTGGTTGGGGAGCAGGTTAATGGAGTGACGTGTGAGCGCAGCCAGAGTCTACAGAGGAAAAGCACATGCAGCGCCCATGAGTCTAAAAGTGTGTGTGTGTGTTTGTGTGTGTTTGTGTGTGTTTGTGTGTGTGTGTGTGTGTGTGTGTGTGTGTGTGTGTGTGTGTGTGCATCTGTTCATTCAAGAGCTCTGCACAACATGAACGTATGAAAATCAAAGACTGCACAACACACATGCATGTTTACTTAGATAAATGAGGACAAACTACAGACTTTTTAAACATAATTAACCCACAGTCTACTCCCGCAAGAAAACATTTTGCATTATTTAATCATTTATGAACCGCCGAATGTCCCAATAGGAGCTTTTTTTCCAGATTTAGTTCACTTCTAATGACAATTTTGTCCCTAAATGACAGCTAAGCACACACACACACAACACTTACACATAACATGATTATTTTTTTGTACAGCGGATGCTCTAGACTGTAAGTAATAGGCTTTTCTAACTGCCTACAGCTCAGGCCATCTTTTAGAGTGGATGTACAGTAAAAAAATTAAAATCTACACGCCCATGTCTAATTCTCTTGCCTTAATGCAGAAAGCCGGACCCTTTATTTTAGATATTTAAGCATCAGAATATGCTGCTGCAAGCTGAAAAGTTAAATAACCAAATTAACTAAAAATGCAACAAAAATCAACAAAAATGCCCTACAAACTCAAAACAAGTTGGCAAAAACATGAGTCAAGAAAGATCATGAAAGATCACGCACAATAATGCTTTAAATAACATGCAATAGTACACAATGTTAAACAAAAGAAACTACTGTACATCCACGGCACATATTCTACATTGACTGTGTTTACAGAGACATCAGTAATCGGATTATTTGCCTTTATCTGAATAAAACAATAAAATGAGTTTACATGAGTTGCTTTTGAATGTTCCCTTTATGATTCAGTTTAACATGTTATAGCACATAATTCAATTAACATCATTGCGCCACCAGGCTATCCACGTTTTCTTCTGAAGTTTCATGCTTCAGGTGTTTCACTTTTATTTTGTTGACTAACTGCAGTTTGGCACTTTCACTTTCATCCAGGAACATTTCATGCATGCCCCCATGACAAACTGAGATATTGGATGAGAGTATGAACTGCTTGAAGAGTGTTGTTTTAAAGAGCCCCTATTACACATTGAAAAGGGTCATATTTCGGTTTTATGGGTCTCCAACAACATACTGATATGTATGCAAAGTCAAAAAACACGTTCATGGTCTCTCATTTATTTTTACCTAATTATCCCAGCGACTCCCATATGAATCGTTCAGCGATTCATTTGTTTCGAAACCCCTGCTTAGTGCGAAGCTAATCTGCGCTGATTGGACCGATGACAGCTTGTTGTGATTGGTCGACAGCTTTCAGCGCAAGACAGTAAAATGCCCAGCATGGTTTATCAAGCCCCCGGGTCGCCAACATTGGTATAGGATCCGATCGCAGCGGACGCCCGAAACATGCTTCAAAGTAAACTTACTAACACCACAGTAAACAGTACCCGCTTCTCAACAGTGTTATTCAGACACCTCACCCCCGAAAGCAGTGCAGTTAAACACAAGCTTATTGCTTATGTTAAGTATGACACACATTCAGTTTTAATCTACACAGCAGCAAAAGCTGAACTGTTCTGAACCTTGACCGCTGCACGTGTGCAGGATCAGCTAACGGTGGCCATAGCAACGACAAACGGCAGTGGAACGAGCTCACGAAAGCATTTAAATCTGTAAACAAAGCAGCACGCGTCGCGTTTACAACGTTGCATTAGACGCGATATGAGAATATAAAGAGTTAACCTGTTACAGTACACGCGGTTACTAGTAACAAAACATGTAGATCATTTCTATTTGCAATCATTGCTGTGGCACCTCATCCGTGAACTGCTATATGTTCTAAGTGCTTACTTGTATTCTGCTTTTCTAAACGTTCACATCCCCAGCTGGGAGGTTGTAGCATCTTCTGTCCTCTGACAAGCTATCTCCGCGGGCTCCCGCTCTCCATTCGCAAGCCTTTTCCAGCGTTCAGCAGCTAGCCGGTGTACCTAATATTTTGTCCTTATTTTGCCTGCACCCCTGGTGTCGTCTGTCCATTACAAGATGGAGGCAGAAACTAAGCGTGCAGATTTCTGAACGACTCCTTTCCCTCACACGTCCAATAATATCCAGGTAAACAGCGTCTTCATGAGTGTCTTGCTGCTGTGTTAGTGGGCGGGGCCGCAGGTTTGAATTTTGCCAGGTCTGCGCGCGACCATTATGTTTCGCGACGACGTCACCGCGAAACAGCTGAAGATTCGTTATGAAGACGATTCATTTAAACCACTATGAGTTGACTCTTTTATAGATGAATCAATAGTTTTAAAAACTGTCCACTTTCAGATTTAAGCTTTAGCTGGATATTTCACTTCACTAAGAGCTGTGTTACACACTACATGGAAGGTCATTTTCAAAAACCCATAATAGGGGCTCTTTAATGGAAATTGATACCGCACACCATATGGGAAAAACCCATGATGCAGTTTTCTGAGGTCCTTCACTTACTTGGTAGGTGCAGAGAATAGTGTCAAACAGCATTGTGTGTACAGGCTATCCTGTTGCAAAATGCGGCGAAAATCCTATACGATGGTAATAGTTTGATTGTTGTCTTTACATGTCTGTACTGCACTTCAATAATTCCACTAAAATTGGCATACTCCACATGTCTTAATTCTATTTCTGCTTAGTTCAATTATGACCTTAATCGGATTAAATTAATCAAAAATCACTGTTTACAAGGTAGACTCCTAATCAGAGTATTGTCTTAGGGTGCTTTCACACCTAGACTTTTGCTTCTGAATCTGTCGCATTTCCCAAGTTAGCATGGTTCATTTGGCATATGTGAATCCGGCACTTGTGCTCGAATTCGCGGCAAAACAATTGGGCCGAGATCGCCTGAATGAATTGAAATGAACTCTGGAGCCGATTGATTGTAGTGTGAGAAAGCAATACGACCGAACGAACTAACCAACCGGCTATATCACAGTGTATTATGGCTATGTAAAATATATATATCTGGCTATATGAAGAGAGAATTATGAGTAGGGTGGGATGTCATTCCTACCGGTAAATGTGTGTTTTATGTTAAAAACTGAAAGTGAACTATTAACGAGAGCTGTTTATTCGTTAAAAAAATTTAGTCTTTAAAAAGTCTTGGTTTATCTGCTATTTCTCTCTATAAAGTAACGCCTAGCTGTAATGCATCATTCTAGCCAACGGCTATGTATGAGGAAGTCTTTCTTATGATTTATAGTTGGTGACGATGTCTGTGGGTGTCACCATTTAAAATTAAAGCGCAGCTTTTCGCTTATAATGTCTTATTGCTCATCGTCATAACTTAAAATTGATATAAGGACGCATGAAAGCTGAGCAGGACTCTGAAAAATAAACTGTGGAACTCTGACCAATGTGAGGAGAGTTTACTCTCACATGACTGTTTTAACTATTTTGAACAGTTCAAAATAGTTAAAACAGTTTGTAACATTTTTAATCCCTGTTTTAGAACAACACAATCGATATACAGATGTTAAAGCACCCCTAATCTCATTAAAATAGTATTATAGGTGTACATGTAAACATACTCATTGAAAACTGGGTCATATATGCAGTTTGGAGCTGATTAGCTTAGAATTGTATTGTATAAGGAACTATAGAAATAAATGTAACTTGATACAAGCTGACATATGATTTTGACAACAAATATTTGAGAGGTTCACATGAAGAAAGGGGTTAAATAAAGATATCACCAGCATTACACCACCCAACAA
>CAIGQZ010001336.1:8808207-8857537 GCA_903798205.1 Danio tinwini | reverse complement strand
ACACACACACACACACACACACACACACACACACACACACACACACAGAGATGTCTAATCAACGTGAAAGCTTGTGCTCTCAGCTGATGTGTAATTGGCTGGTCGCCCTGCCAGTCATACAGTGAGAGCTCTTTGATGTGTTAAGATGACTGCATGACAAAGGCAACAAAAGCGCCGCATTAATCAAAGACAACATTCCCTTATGTTAACCACGTCACCATAGCAACAGCCTGGCAACTCGGCCCACACCAAGAGAGTTCTGCATCATAATCAGCAGCACATGCCACGAAAACCTTCTAGAACATTGTTCTGAGTCATTCGGACCAGAGAACCCTCAGAGCACAGTGCCCACCCTACAGCCTCGAAAAACACTTTTCCCATCTTACAGCCTTGAAAAACCACTTCAACACTAAGTCGGCCCGCAAAAAAACTTGAAAGCCCACTAAAACACTATCCCCACATTACAGCTTTAAAAACTCACTGGAGCATGATTCCCAAATAGCACAGACTTGAAAAATCACTAGAAAACAATTCCAGAACTTGACCTTAAAAACTACACTAGGACAGTATTTTTGCCCTATAGTCTTTGAAAACTCACTAGAACATTTTTATACCCCTAAAACTTGGAAACCACACTAGGGCAGTATTTTTGCCTTATAGCCTACGAAAACGGCTGGTCATGCATTAACTACGTATGATCCACCAATCAGACGATTCCTAACCCACTATAAAGAGCCAGGGTTTCTCACTAAGGTCATCTTCGACTTGAAGAATCCCCCTTCCACCCCTACTCCTCCACCTTTCCCTTCATAGGGCGGCACGGTGGCCCAGTGATTAACACTGTTGCCTCACAGCAAGAACGTCACCGGTCCTAGTCCTTTAACAGGCCGGCTGTCGTTTCTGTGCGAAGTTAGCATGTTCTTCCAGTGCTCGTGTGGGTTTCCCCCGGGCTCTCCCATTTCCTCCCACATTTTAAAAACATACACTACAAGTTAATTGATCAATCTAAATTTAGCACTACAGTCAAACTCTCCTTCAACAGCATATCTCTTCTTTAGCAATCCTTTTCTGTGATCAGCTCTTATCAAAAAAGGGGGAGTTCTCGAGATCTACCTGAGCTCAAAGCTCCCCACTCGCCCTGCAAACGGGAGGGAGCCCAGGGCTCAAGGAAATTATAAGTTCAGGGCTCTCTCCCGGGACAGCATGCCAAACTTGCTTTGTAAATTAATCATCAGCTAAGTGTGAATTCTTGAAATACCCTTAAAACCTTGAAACCACATTAGGACAGTATTCTTGCCCTATAGTCTTTGAAAACTCACTAGAACATTTTTATACCCCTAAAACTTTGAAACCACACTAGGGCAGTATTTTTGCCTTATAGCCTTCGAAAACTCACTAGAACATTGTTCAATTCCTAAAACTTTGAAACCACACTAGGGTTGAATCATTTATGTAACTTCCATATTTATTAATTGAAGTTTTGTGTATTTTATCATTTCATTTATTTCTAAAATTTTGGGAATCCGATGTTAGGTAGTTTTGTGAATACACAAACTAGCCCACTAAAACACTATCCCCACATTACAGCTTTGAAAACTCTCTGGAGCATGATTCTCAAATTGAAAAGTCACTAGAAAACAATTCCAGAACTTGACCTTAAAAACTACACTAGGACAGTATTCTTGCCCTATAGTCTTTGCAAACTTACTAGAACATTTTTATACCCCTAAAACCTTGAAACCACACTAGGACAGAATTCTTGCCCTATAGTCTTTGGAAACTTACTAGAACATTTTTTTTACCCCTAAAATTTGGAAACCCCACTAGGGCAGTATTCTTGCCTTATAGCCTTCGAAAACTCACTAGAACATTGTTCAATCCCTAAAACCTTGAAACCACACTAGGGCTGAATCATTAATGTAACTTCCATATTTATTATTGGAAATTTTGTGTATTTTATAATTTCATTTATTTCTAAAATTTTGGGAATCCGATGTTAGGTTGTTTTGTGAATACATTGTTGAAAACCCTATCTGCATGTAAATTTGAAAACTGCAATAAAAAACTACATGAAAAAAACACACTAGGGCAGTATTCTTGCCCTACAGCCTTTGAAAACTCACTAGAACAATTTTCTGCCCCTAAAACCCTGAAACCACACTAGTTCAGTATTCTTGCCCTACAGCCTTTGAAAACTCACTAGAACACTTTTCTGCCCCTAAAACCCTGAAACCACACTAGTTCAGTATTCTTGCCCTACAGCCTTTGAAAACTCACTAAAACATTGTTCAATGCCTAAAACCTTGAAACCACACTAGGGCAGCATTCTTGCCCTAAAGCATACTGAAGGTCTTAAACTCAATTCCTGGAGGGCCGCAGCTCTGCACAGTTTTCCTCCAACCCTAATCAAACACATCTGATTTAGAAGTGTCTAGTTGTCTTGAACACTTTGATTATTTGGATCAGCTGTGTTTGATTAGGGTTGGAGCAAAACTGTGCAGAGCTGCTGCCCTCCAGGAATTGAGTTTCAGACCTATGCCTTACAGCCTTTGAAAAATCACTAGCACATTTTCTACCCCTAAAACCTTGAAACCACACTAGGACAGTATTCTTGCCTTAAAGCCTTTGAAAATTTATTAGTACATCCCTAAAACCTTTAAATTACCCAAGAACACTATTCCTAAATCACAGCCTTAAAAACTCACTATAACACTTTTCCTGCCCTTGAAACCCAAATAGGACAAGGCTTCAGGGCAAGAGAAGTGTTCTATTGAACTTTCAAAAACTGTGTTAGTTGGGAATAGTGTCCTAGTGAATTTTCCCTAGGATAGCCTTGAAAAGCCCTACATTACCCTACATTCCTGAAAACCCACTAGAACACTTTTGCTGTCCTACAGCTACAGTGTGGGAACTCTTCGAAACATTAAGCCTTCCCTATAACTTTGAGAATCAGCTAAGATACAATTTGAAAATCAACTTAATAATCTTAATAATAAGCATGTTGGACATCCAGTGTTCTCCAGCCTCCTAGATTGCAGCTCTGCAAAGCAAGTTTGACCAGAGGAGAAATGAGAAAACTCACTAGAACATTGTTCACTCCCTAAAACATTAAATCCACACTTGGGCTGTATTCTTGCCCTGCAGCCTTTGAAAACTCACTAGAACATTTTGAGAATCAGCTAAGATACAGTTTGAAAATCAACTTAATAATCTTAATAATAAGCACGTTAGACGTCCAGTGTTCTCCAGCCTCTGGCGCCTAGACTGCAGCTCTGCAAAGCAAGTTTGGCCAGAAGAGAAATGATTGTGCCCAACGGAGCCTGGATTCTCTCTAGGTTTATTTTTCCTTACTTGCGTCAATTGGTGAACTTTTGTTTCTCGCTGTTGTCGCCACTCGCTTGCTTGGTTTGGGACTCGTGGAGCAGCGCATCGATTGATTTGCTCTGTTGCTCTGCACCACACTGAACTAAACAGAACTTAATGGGGACTGAACTGACACAGTTTCAATTTAATTCTATGTTATGCTGCTTTGACGCAATCTACATTGTAAAAGCGCTATATAAATAAACATGAATTGGTATGAATTGAATAAACTCATTAATGTACAGCCATTAGAATTTCTGTGCTTCTTCACCGAGAACTCACAAACTCCTTTTCCATCCGACAACTATAAGAACTAGAACACTGTTTTGCATTACTGAGAACCCACTGGAACTCAGTTTCATTCCTACATTCCCACTTAAATGTTGCTCCTGCTTTTAAAAGTTGTCCTCACCTTACAACTTTGAGAACCCACTAGATCACAAACTTCTTTGTTCTAATTTGACAACAAGTGCCCTGCAAAGTGTACTCTAAAGCAGTGTTACCAACCCTGTTCCTGAATGCACACCAACAGTCCACATTTTTAACCTCTTCCTAATTAAACACACTTGAATCAACTTATTAGAACAATAGAACAGACTCCAAAACCTGAAGTTAATAGGTCAGATAAGGGAGACTTTCAAAATATGTACTGTTGGTGTGCCTCCAGAAACAGGGTTGAGAAACAGTGCTCTACAGGATGTTCTGCAATGATTTCACTTATAAGGGATTATATATATTTTAAATATGTGGGGGTGTAAGGACCATAATTGAGAAATGCTGATCAACAATGTTCACTTCTAACAGTCCATTAGAACCAATTCAAAATGGTTTTAAGAGTTTGGACTCTTTAGTTCTGAACTGAAAAGAGGGGAATGCAAAAGTAGATTCTCCTAGATTGACATAGCTTTGGCCATATTTTAGTCTTCGAAATTCATTGAATCTTTAGTTTAATTTTAGTTGAATAATTTTTATAAAAATTTTCATCGATTTAAACCACTCTAGATGTCGTTAACTAAAATCTAACATAATATATTCATACTACATACTATCCCCTGGGGTATGAATATTTTCAGGCTTGACTGTATATATACTATACACCAGTGTTTCTCAACCACGTTTCTGGAGGTCCACCAACACTGCATGTTTTGGATGTTCTTTTGTCTTTTACACCCATTACAGGTCTTCTAGTCTCTGCTAATGAGCTGATGATCTGATTCAGGTGTGTTTGGTTAAGGAGACATGGAAAATGAGCAGAGCTGGTGGTCTTCCAGAAACGTGGTTGAGAAACAACCAGCACCTATACACCAGCCCTTGATGCAAGTGGTTATTACTTCTAGTTCAGGAATATTTTGGTGATTCTTGAGAACCATTATTCCTGGTTCAATGCTGGTGCTTTGTGAGTTGATAGACAAAGATCCATTCTGAGTTTAGATGTCTATTAAACAAAACATTGATTACATACATGTGCCCTTACAGACAAACCACTTTATTAGTTACAAAACACAGACACACAAACCATCCAGAACAAACCAAACATAAAATGCAGGAGTAGCATGAAAGAAAATGGAGAGATGTGGAAATAAATCAGGAGCCCAGACTGAACTGTAAGACAGGTGCAGTAAAAAAATCCACTTGCCAGCTGTGTTTGTGAATCGCTAAGGTTGCTCTAATATGTATCTGTTTGTGTGTGGTTGTTTGCTGGTGTGTGCATGGCACTCACATTCTGCTTGCCCACTATGTTATGGAAGGGAAGTTCAGGGCTCCATGTTCCCTCTGTGAAGGAAGTGTTGGAGGTCCTGTGATCTGATTGGTTGGTGGAGTCTCTCATGATGTCCTCGGGTAGCGTAAGCAAGCTCTCCTCTGGCTGCTTGATCAGGAAGGTCTCGATGTTATGCCTGCGCAGGAAGTCATTACGGTCCTTACCATGACCCTCTTCCACCTCGTAATCTCCGTTCAGACAGTCAAGAGCCGCTTTAGAGATGTGGATCCTCCTAAAGGGGTCAAAATTAACAACAGATTAATCTCGAACATCCACAACGTGACACCTTTTTCGAAATTAAAATAAACAAAAGCTCAATAAATTTTTTACCCACATCATTACACAAGGAAGGTGGGGAGGGGGATAAAATCTCTATTTTCCATCAACAGATAATCCTACTGCACTTCCTTACTTTACTTTTTAATCAGCAAATGTCCATTTTCCACCAGGATGAATGGTACTGAACTAGTAAATGGTAAAGTTTTTGGGTTTGCATTTCCACAGGCTAGGGAGCCTCCGCATCTTTACCCAAATGCAAATGTGGAAGCACCAAAAACAAACACAATATCAACAATGGTAGTGTTCTGTTGCTTTCTGAACCTTTATTGCAGAGTTAATTTTGATGCCGAGTTTTGATTTAGTTTTAGTCTTATGACCAAAATGACATGGCTTTAGCCATATTTTAGTATTTAGAATTCATTGGATATTTAGTCTAGTTTTAGTTGAATACATTTAATATGATTTTTGTCAATTTAAACCACTCTAGATGTAGCTAACTAAAATCGAACTAGTTTCATAATATATTCATACTATATACAGTACTCTGGGGTATAAAATAATTTTAGGTTTGACTGTATATGTACTATACACCAGTGTTTTTCAACCACGTTTCTGGAGGTCCACCAACACAGCATGTTTTGGATAACAGGTCTTCCAGTCTTTGCTAATGAGATGATCTGATTCAGGTGTGTTTGGTTAAGGAGTAGTAGTATGCTGAAATCAGTATGCGAGCCGAGTAGTATGTCCGAATTCATAAAATTCGAAAAACCGTAAGCGAGAAGTACCCGGACGACTTACTACTCACATTCATACGGTATAGAACATACTTTTCTAATGGTTGAGTAATACATTTCAATTTAAATGCAGTGCCTACTGTGTAGTAGGCGATTTCGGACGCAGATATGGAACTGTGCAGAGCTGGTGGTCCTCTAGGAACATGTTTGAGAAACACTGCTATACACCAGCCCTTGATGCAAGTGGTTATTATTTTTAGTTCAGGAATGCTTTGGGGATACTTGAGAACCATTATTCCTGTTTCAATGGTGGTGCTTTGGGAGTTGAAAGACAAAGATCCAATTCTATGTTTAGAAGTCTATTAAACAAAATTGCTTGGCGGGTATGCTCTGGCACTCAACCAGAACTCAAAATTACCTTGGTGGAAAAGGGTTATCTGTGCGCTGGTTCAGAGCCAGAGTTTACTTTTTAATCGATTCTTTGCCTTTCGACTCCCAAAACACCAGCATTGAGCCAGTACAAGTAATTTGTCAGTGGGCCCCAAAACATGCCTGCTCTTGAAGTATGAACTGCATGTGTCAGAGGAAGTGTTATCATGACCAAAACACCCACAAAAAAACTTTTGTCTGCCATTTTTGAGTTAGCAGCTAAACATAATATTTAACAGGATGTTATTCTCACTTGCAGACTTCATGTTTGCAATAAATAATAAACTGGTTGAATATGTTATTCTCACATGTAATCTTCACCTAAACAAAGTCCCTTTAAGGAAAGTAATTTCACTTTGTGACCATCTTTAAAACACCTCTCGGGCAGTAAGCTGGGGCATTCCGTTTGAATGGGAACACACACAAATTCTCCAAAAATGCTTGCCAAGCTTATGATTAAATTTCATGTAAGAAATCACCAATAACATTAAACAACAACTGTCTCTTTAGTTTCATTTTTAAACGTTCACAAAAAAATCACACAAAATTTGCAAAAACTCACATCTGGTCTGAGCCTCTGCCCTAGAGAATCGTCAGTCTCTAGTGATCGATGATTAGCTCCTGTACTAGAAGGCAGGGCTTTGTGCATTCTCCATATTGAATGTTATACTTTTCCCCATTCAAAATTATACGAGTGACACGTCTTGTGTATTCTAAAGTCTTTGATATAAACAGAATACAGTGAGTTTCACAATCAGGTTGGTTTCGCCAAAATTTGAATACTAATGTAAAAGTAGTTTCACAAAAGCCATGAAATTCCAAAGAAATATACAGTAGATATCGCATACAGAGCCATATTTGTACAGTGCTCCCAGGACAAATGTCATTTAACTGCACTCAGTCAAGACCAAAGCCAATATGAAGATGCTGGACTTTTGCACTGCGTAAGGGTGTAGTACCAAGCAAGCAAAGAAAACAAAGCACAAAGGCAGAACATTTCATAGGTGAAATTAAAATGTTTACAATTTTGTATGTTACAAACTTTTGTGCTCAACAAGTAATGTTATTGATGATAATACAGTGACTTACTGCATTGACCATAAGGCAAAGTAGCACCAACTTGCACTTAATTCTAGGCTTATGCTAGTTTTGTCAAATAAAATCCGCAAACAATGTAAATGAAATATGACAACAAGACGCTGTGGTGCCAGAAACTAGTATTTTAGTCGGCTAGATAAAGTAACGTCTAGTTTTTGAAATAACTTACAGTGTAAGGGTGCCTGATAACATAACAATGCCTGCGGCTCAATGTGCATACTGTCTACCCTAAATTATTAAATATTACTAATTTTATATACCATTTAGGTGAATATGCACATTGAGACACAGGGATATTAATGGTTCACACAAATCGTTCAGAGATTCATTTACAAACGAATCGCTCCCTCAGTTAAAATAAAAAGTGAAAGCAGTAGAGGGGGTGTGTTTCAGGATATCGATTACTGTAGATCAAATTTAGCAGGGAGGGAGGATAATACAATTCCATGCACACAAACAAATGCTCTTAGTCTGCAGTGCCCGTGCGGTCACTAATCCATTGATGTAGAAAAGTGATGTAAAATTATAATTTTTGTAATTTAAAAAAAAAAATTGCATAATGGCCATCAGGAAAACTCCTGATTATAGGTATACATGTCTATACATCTATGGCTCTGGATGGCCAGTCCTACACTACAACTTGGTCCTGAACTTATTTCAAAGGAGCGCTACCCTGTACCAAAATGGCTCTATTGACGCATTCCTTCCAAAAGACAACACTAGCGTAGGTGACATCCAATGTAAATATCTATGACACAATGTCTGCCATTGTTTATAGTATGTTTGCATTGATAGAAAAGATGAGATGCATTCAGTGATGTAAGACCTGACTCTGTGGCAGCTCTCCAGCCTGTGGAAAAGCAAACCGCTATTTAGAAGACTCGTCTGTCATACCAACTTCATCCCAGCAATAGCACTAGCTCTGAATAGCAACTGGTTCATGCTGGTGGTAAATGTGTAAATGAGAGCTTGCGTCTGTGTGTCTTACCCAGGTATTCCCCCCGACTCCAGTTTGTTGGCTATGTCCACATCCCAAGACCAGACGTCAAACTGCCATTTCCGCAAACCAAGAACTCCGCACAGAACCGAGCCAGAGTGGATGCCAATGCGCATGTCTATGTCATGTTTTGTACGAGAGCGCACATATCTGGACATACAACAAACAGAAAAAAGAGTTAAAACAAATGGTTAGCTGCAGTTCTCTAATAGTGTCAGTAAACAACTATAGAGTAGACTTACAGTGGGACAACAAGATTGGGTTTATAAGTGAGTTTAAATACACATCATACTATTACCCCAGACCGGAGTAACAGGCAGAAGTGGCTGTTTATAAAAAGTGGAATCAAGGTCATACTGTCACTGCTCTGTGTGTGTGTTGAGCGGCAGTGTGAGTGCTGTGATATCTGACTGTTAGTGCAGCACACACACACACACACACACACACACACACACACACACACACCTGCTCAACAAGAGCCTCTCATCTGCTATCTAGCCTCTATTAAGGGTCAACTGGACTCATCCACATGATGGCACTTTTACTTATGGGCTTACCATAGACTTAAAATTAAATAAAGCGGTTATACTTATTATAGACTAACCCAAATGTTACCCATGACATGAGGTAGATATTTATGCAAAGTCTCATTTTGTGCATCTCTTTGTCCAATTTGGCAACCTACTGTATATGAAAAAAACATAACAAATGAGATTCTTTATAGGAATAGTCCAGGACTGCATCCACACATCTCTGCAATGACTCAAATAACTTATTAATAAAGTCATCTGGAATGGCAAAGAAAGTGTTCTTGCAGGACTTATCAAGATTCTTTGGATTCATCTTCAATGCCTCCTCCTTAATCTTACCCCAGACATGTTCAATAATGTTCATTCTGGTGACTTCGCTGGCCAATCCTGGAGCACCTTGACCTTCTTTGCTTTTAGGAACTTTAATGTGAAGGCTGAAGTATGATAAAGAGCGCTATCCTGCTGAAGAATTTGCCCTGTCCTGTTTATGTAATGTAATGGGCAGCACAAATGTATTGATACCTCAGGCTGTTGATGTTGCCATCCACTCTGCAGATCTCTCACAAGCCACCATACTGAATGTAAGCAAAACTTGATTGATTTCTGTGAGAATCCTGGGTCCATGCGGTTTCCAATAGGTCTTCTGCAGTATTTGTGATGATTGGGATGCAGTTCAACAGATGATCCATCAGAAAATTCTACCTTCTGCCACTTTTCCAAATGATCAACTAGAAGTTAAGCTATTATTTGTTGCTCTTGGGTTTAACGACAAGACTTTTGTCAGGTAGTGTATTATATCATACTGTATATATTACAGTATTTACAACACTTTGTTAATACATGCCACATCATACTGTAGTATTAACTATAGTGAACTGCAATAATACTGTAGTACACTTTAGTTTTTACTACAGTAAACTGTGGTGTATTGTAGTATATAGTTGTAGAAATGTAGCTACTATAGTTGCTGTATTACCTTGATTGACTTACATATTGACTTACATAACACAATCAAAAGCAACTTATTTAATGCAATTAACATCAAGCAAGTGCAACATACACAAAATCGCACACATTTTGTTGTTTATATATAAAATATTGATATAATAGTTTATTTGCAACAGAACTTCCTAAAAATTCAAATGCAGTGTGCTTGGCTAAACACATTTGCTGTGTGTCTGCATGCATGGTAGTGCTTATCAGTTGAGCGAAGATGTTATACAACGTGTAAATAAAGTCAAACAGTGCCAGGAATGTGCTTGACAGACACACAAACGAATATCTGCTGCAAAAGAAACATTTCCAACAGTGGCATAATTGAATGGTATTGAAAAGGTGGGGTTTGGTCTGCTTGTTTGTTGCACACCATAGTTTGGATAGCAGTGTTTACAAGTTATTCAAACAAACACTTAGGCCTGGATGACCCAGAATGTGCGTTTCATGTCTTTTAGTTTGACTTCATAAAAAAGAAGTGCACTACATTTTTTATGTTGCTACTCTGAAAAAATATCAGTAAATGAGCAGTTTTCCGTATTTTGGTTAATTTCTTTTAATTTTATTTATGTTATTTATGTTTATTTATGTTAACTTTGTAGAGTTGAAATTTTCAACATCATAAGCAGAGATCAAGCTCCTATAATGCAATTCACAACTGTAAATAAATGCAAAACACTTGTGAATCACAAAATAAGGAAACTGTTATTTACAGATATTCTTTACAGTGTATGCACCCATTAAATAAGCTGTCTTGTCAGTTTAATCAAGGATTGTAGCCTGAGCGCTATAAAACCTTTGGTTTGTAAACTGTCCTATTAGCAGAAATTTCAAGAACATTGACAAATGGGAGAGCACAAGTTTCTTCTCCTTTACCGAAGTCTCCAGAAGTTCAAGGCAACTGTAAACCTCCTTCAACACAATAGAAAATCTGCCTCTTTATTCATTCCATAGGACTATATAAAAGAAAGTGAATAACGTAATGACTTTTTTTCAACTGCAGGCACTCAGAGCACTCCTGCCAAAATGCAAGGCACAGCAGGCAGATGAACAGCACTCAAAGCTTAATGCCAATGGACAACAATTTTTAAAAAGGTGCCTCTCAAACCAAAAAAATAAGGTTTCTGTGTGATCTGGGCCATACAGAGCAAATTGCAACAGAGTTTGTTACAATCAAACTAAACCTCCCCAGTGTGAAGACTCTATTCACTCTATTGGTCCCACTTTGTATTGAATGGTCTTAATTAATATGTGCTTACACTGCTATTAATCACAATGTACTTATTGTGTAAATACATGCTTTTACATGAAATACCTGCTTTGAAATTACATTTGTAATTAATTTCTGCAATTACATTTAGAATTCCACTGTTGACCATTCCTTACACATTAAACCACCCTTAAATCGACACATACCACAAAAGCTTTCCGTAACCCTACCTGTATTACACCTCAAGAGCACCAGAAGTGTTCTCCAATACAATTTGAACAAAGTAAGTACATTGTATTTATTTTTTGATTTACGTAAATAGTAGTTAAGGCCATCTAATATAAAGTGGTACCCCATATTCACTCCGGTGGACTGTTCAACACTGTGTTTATCAGTGAGTCAGTGAGTTGAACTTTAGAATCTGAATCATTCAGTCTAGCTTTATAAACTTGATCAGGTAATTCATTGACAATAAATCACCAAACAGAGGTTATATCTGTCAATAAGGACTGGTACAGTATGATGAATGTCATCTTGGTAGAACATAATTAATTATGACCTATAATTATAGTTTGAGTTCAGAAGATTTACATGAATCACTTTTAAGACTGCTTTTATTGAAATTATTAAAGGCCTAAAGTGATAGTTCACTAAAAAATGAGAATATCCTCACCATTTGTTAACGCTAACACATTATTAATGATTATAAACTTTTATGAACTTCTTTCTTTCATTTGAACACAAAACAGGATATTCCAAAGAAAGTTGGGGAGAAATACCCAATGACATTATAGTAGAAACCAAAAATACCATAAAAGTATTTTCCCTAACATTCTTCAGTATTTCTTCCTTTGTGTTCAACAGAAGAAAGAAACTCAAACAGGTTGATAAGTAAATAATGAAAGAATTGAAACTTTTGAGTGAACTATCCCTTTAAATGACCAACACGAATGACCTGAAATTTTTGTGTTCCATGTAAAAAAAAAAAAAAAATCTATGGAAGGACACAAACATGTTTGCTGTCCTCATAATTGTCACCTTCAGCTTGCTCATAGTTGCGGAAGGCACTTAACATTCATTAATACCATTGATTTGATGGCACTGAACTTGCTGAACAGCACTTGAACTTGTTTAATAATGAATAAACTTAACCGAATCAAAAATTAACTGACATAAGCTGAATGATGACACATCTCTTGCTGCAGTTGCTTCCTGTGTGATTTAGCCTAATTTCTGATTCTGTTACTTTCTTTTCTTGTTACTTTTTTATAGCTGCTTTGAAAATCTCAGTAAAAGTGATTTTTAAAAATAAAGGTGACTTGACGTGACTTGACTTAGTTTATATAAATG
Source organism: Danio tinwini (assembly GCA_903798205.1). Taxonomy (NCBI): domain Eukaryota; kingdom Metazoa; phylum Chordata; class Actinopteri; order Cypriniformes; family Danionidae; genus Danio; species Danio tinwini. The sequence continues at coordinate 8,844,795 of CAIGQZ010001336.1, read as the reverse complement.
CTTAGTAAATGATTTCCATTTTTGTAAGGTTTTTGACCTTCTAGTCTTTTGATCAGTTGACTGCAGAATCTATAATAATTTTATAAATATAAACCTCATCAATAGGCCCTCACAGAATCTGTACCCACAGAAATCTGCATATTTTTTGCCCATAATTGAGTCTATTTATTTTATTATGTAAAAGTGTGTACATATATATTTATTCAGTTTTTAGATAATTTTAGATTAATATTATTAAATAATAAGTAACAGTTTACATTTTCTGCCTTTTAGTGAATGTATTATGTGAGAGACTTACTTTGTTTACACTGTAAACAATGTTGGGTTCCACACAATTGCTGTGTTGTCCCAACACAAATTGATTAAGTTGACTTAATCGTTTTTACAATTTTAAGTGGATTAAATTAAGTTGTCCCTCAAAAAAACTCAAGAATTGTGTTCATTCATTCATTCATTCATTCATTTTCTTTTCGGCTTAGTCCCTTTTGTGTTGATTCAGTTCATTTTAAATAAGTATTTTGAACAAGCAGCCAAAAAAATTTTTGTGTGTACCAAACAAGTGGTTTTAATTGGGTTTGCATTGTAAACCCTAAACAAGAGTTAAAATGTATTATATTTAAGTTCAATTCTATATTTTTTGTTACTAGAGAGACTTTTTTTTACTAATTTCTACAGATAAATAGCAAAATATGTCCTCTGATTCTGTCTGGCCCTGCTGATTTGTGTCTTTCTAAACAAATCTAGACTCTCAGAAATAAAGGTACAAGAGTTGTCACTGGGGTGGTACCTTTTCAAAAGGTACACATTTGTACTTGAAGGGTCCATATTGGTACCTCAAAAGTATATATTAGTACCTACAAATTTTAAGAGGAACACTTTTGTACTTTTTAGGTACCAATATGTACCCTTGAGGTATTAATATGGTTTTTTTTTGTACAAATTTGTACCTTTTGAAAAGGTACCACCCCAGTGACAACTTGCGTACCTTTATTTCTGAGAGTATAGCTTTACTCCAGTGGGTTTGGATATGTAAAAATGCATCTGTGAATTCAAGTCAATGTTATCTAGCAGTTTAAAGCATGATTTGTTTTCCCATTACCTGATGGTTTTGATCATGCTGAGGCCCATCTCTACGCAGCAGTGAGCATGATCCGGCCGAGGCTCGGGAAGACCAGAAACACAATAATAACAATCCCCCAGTATCTTGATCCTCAGACAATGATGCTCCTGAGAGGAAAAGAAGACGTCAAACCATTTACAGAATGACTAAATCAATCCCAATAAAACTTGTTTTATTTATTCATAAAGTCAGATCCACCTTAAGGGATGGTTCACCTAAAAATGAAAATTCTGTCATCATTTACTCACCCTTGACTTGTTCCAAACTATTTTTTTGTTCTGTTGAACACAAATTAAGATATTTTGCAGAACACTGGAAACATGTAACCATTGGCATCCATAGTATGTATTTTTTCTAATATGGAAGTCAATGGTAACAAGTTTCCAACATCCTTCAAACTATCTCACGTTAAACAGAAAAAAAGAAAAGAAAAAAAAACTCAAACTGGTTTCTATAAGTGAAGGGTGACTAGGGAAGAGCGTAGATGAAAGTACCACTTTTTCATAAAAAAAAAAAACAACAACTTTTTTTAAAAGGCAATATTATATACAGAAATAAATTGTGTTTGCTCTCAAAGTGTGGTGCATCAACATCAGACAGTATTTTGTACAAATGTCCAACAACTTTAAAATAGTTTCACTTTAAACACAAATTGCATAATGTTACATTTAACCCAGTCAGTAGGGACAAAAGTTTATGTTAGACAAATAATAAATCAGGGTTTACAAGTCAAATGTAAGAATTTTTAAGACCCTTTTAAGACCATTATAAATAAAATTTTAGACTTATACAAAGCTAAACACTCAGGATTTCTTTTGCAATGGAATTTGTTTTTTGCTTGCCACAAAAAAGAAATCTAAACGCAGTTATTTCTTACTCACCTTTTATAATGTGTAATTTTTTTTTAAACCAAATGCATTTCTGTTATAAAAACTTAACTCCCCCTTACTTCAGGATATCGTTTTTGTATAAATAAAAAATCATTTAAAGGCATATATTGGCCTGTTTTTGTTGTGAATAATTATTTAATTGTTTATAGTTTTCTTTTCCTGAATAGGGAATTTAATTTAAAGATTTTTTTTCTGTAAAAAATGTCTAACAGTTGTTGTGATTGTATCTCTTTGCAATAAAAAAGCTTATTTAGATGGATTGTTGATAAATGGATGTGTGTTGGCCCGATTTTTAAATGATTTAAGACCTACAACACAATATTTGTGTGAATTAAAGACTTTTTTTAAGGCCTAAAATTTAGTTATTGAAATTTAAGACATTTTAAAACTTAAGACCCCACAGACACCCTGTAAATAAACAATATATGCTAGCTTTATTTTTGTTTATATTAAATATATGTGTCTATGTCCTTCTTAATATGTAACTGCAAACATATTTGGTCCTTTATTGTTGCAAAAATGGTTAACTGTTTTTTATTTTCATTTTAAATTTCAATTCTATCAAATGTTTCAAAAATTAACTTTCAATACAAAATGCAATTATGTAGAATTCACTTCTCATTATTGGCAATATGGATTAATTTGATAAAACATCTAAATGGAAACACTGCAAACTCATATGTGGATATGAAAAAAGGCTATTAGCAGTGGTACAAAAATAACTGGAACAAACTTAAGGACGTGTTATATATGCAAATAACCTGTAGATTGATAACACAAAAAGAGAAGGACAATTTGCAAATAACACAGTAAAAAGAATCTGTAAAATTTATGGTAAAAAACTGCAGCTGTGGTTTACGGAACTGTACTGTTAAAAAATACAGTGTGTAATATAATAATACATTTTAAAATATTACAATAAATTACCGTAATTCATTAACTTATTGTCATACACCAATGTTTTGAAGTACTAACATCTACACAACGTATTGTCACACAGACAAAAACACTACCATGAGGTGGAGATGAGAAAGTCATAATGAACCAAAAATCATCATTAACAACTTTTTCCACAAGCAGGAAAGCAAACTTACATATATAGAAGGTGCTTAGTGTTATCACACGACTATTAAACACCATCATGTTAAGACATAAATTAAAGTAACAGAATAAACATTACTTATCAACATTAGATGTAACTTAAAACTTCAATATACATAACTCATAAGACAAAAAAACAGTAATGTCACCAAAAAACATAAAAGTTGAAGTGTCATGCATGGAATTCTGGGAAAAAGTGAATTTATGGTCATTAACCATACAGTGTATAGTAAAGAACCCTACTTTTAAACAAGTTACATATTTTTACTGTACCATTTGTACAGCTTTTTACCATTGAAATCATTGGCATGTTTTATATGTGAGAAAAAAGTACCACTACATTTACTTTCTGCACTTGAAAACTGCAATCTGAACCTAATCATGAAATCCTGTGCTATTGGGCAGCTGAATGTACTGTTATAGCTTAGAAAGCACTTTACTTTCAATTCGCGTCACTTTCATCCCTGCTCTCGCCTAAATGATGGCAGAATTTTAATGTTTGGGTGAACTATCCCTTTAAATTTGCAACTTCTTACAGCACGTGCACATGCGAGCGCCATATTGAGGTTTGAGCATTTATAACTGCAATCAGCCTGTAATTTCCATTCAAGCTCTATCTGTGATAGTTATCTCTCAGGCTGCCAGGTTTTTTGTGTAGAGCTCAGAGAGGGTGGTAATTATAAAGCTGCCACTCACTCATTCGGCCTCTCTGAGATCCATTACTCATGCCTACTGCCGTATTAACATCTTTTCACAGCTCAGTAAATGGCTGTATGGAAACAAAAAGTTGTTACACACGTAACAGGCATTTGTCAGTCACTAAAAACACCACATACAGCTTCGATTAGCTGCGGACTGACTCTTGATAACATGTTTGAAGCACTAGTGCTAATCTGCAGGTTAAATGCTGCAGGCTAAGTGAATGCCATTAACATAATCAATACCAAACTTTGGGCCAATTTAATGGACACAGACATACAAACTAGCATTAAATGAAGTGTAATAACACACTCAAACATACTTTAATCACGAATGTAATAGCGTGATGCTAATAAAGAGCACATTAAATGAACTTCCTGCAAAATAACAGCTTTTATTTGTCACACTAATGTTTCAGATCAGCAAATTATATTAGTCACATATTAAAGATAACACAAGATAAGACATCATGCAGTTTAGAAATTAAGGTTTTTATTATTAAGGGAAAACAAAATATAAAACTACTTGGCCCTGTGTGAAAAAATATTTGGCCCCTAAATCTATTAACTGAGCCACCCTTAGAGGCAAAAACTGCAATCAAGAATTTTGGATAACTTGCAACGAGTCTACTACAGAGCTGTAAAGAAACTTTGGCCCACTCATCTTTGCAGAATTGTTGTAATTCAGCCATATTGGAGTTTTTTTTTACATGAACCACCTTTTTAAGGTCATGCCAAGACATTTCAATTGGATTCAGGTCAGGACTTTGACTAGGCCACTCCAAAGTCTTCATTATGTTTTTCCTTCAGCGATTAAGAAGTGGACTTGCTGGTGTGCTTTGGATCATTGTCCTGCTGCAGATATTTTGGTACACAGCAGAATTCATGGTTCCATTAATCACAGAAAGTCCTCCAGGTCCTGAAGCAGCAAAATAGCCCCAAACAATAACACTACCACTACATTGTACTGTTACAAAACTGATTTACAAAATTCTGTTTTGCCCAGTCTCTTTCTTATGGGGGAGTCATGAACACTCACCTTGACGCAAATGAGGCCCGCAGGTCTATATATATCGTTGTGGGGTCTTTTATGACCCCTTGAATAAGTTGTTGCTGCGATTCTGGGGTAATTTTGATAAGCCAGCCACTTTTGGGAAGGTTCTACACTGTCCTATGTTTTTGTCGCTGCAGCTCCAAAGCTTTAGAACTGCTTTTTTACTATTTACACTCTAGTAGATCTCAATTGTTTTCTTTCTCATTTGTTTTTTAATTTCTTTGGATCTCTGCATGATCTGAAAAATCATAAAAGTCTTGCTTTTGAGGACCTTTTGGTCTACTTTGTACACTTTGTCAGGCAGGTCCTATTTTAAATTATTTCCTGATTGCAAACAGGTGTGACAGCAATTTTCTGCAAAACAATGCACACCAGTTTATAAGATGCAGTCACAATTTTGGGGTCTTTTTCTGTACTTAACCCATACATAAGGTGCACCGTATTATAAGGTGAATGCTAAAACATACGGTCTACAAAAAAAAGTAACAGAAACAAAACAGTGAGAACTTTATTCTACTATTTAACAATACACTCACACTATTTTTTTTTTATCAATCTTCTCACACAAATCCATCAAAGTCCTCTTCTTCAGTGTCTGAATTGAACAGCTGGGCAATTTTGCCATTAAACATGCCAGATTCCCTTTCATCATTGTCGGAGTCAGTCTTGTTGCTAGGTGGCTGTACAACAATGATGCGAAATTTTTTGCGAAAAGCTCAGACAACAGTTAAAGCAGATACCTTAGCCCAGGCATCCACAATCCATTCACATATGGTGGAGTAACTCGCCTGGCACTGCTTACCAGTCTTAGTAAAGGTGTGTTCACCTTCTGTTATCCATCGCTCCCAAGCCGCTCACAGCTTCACTTTGAATGCCCTATTTACACCAGTGTCCAGTGTTTGGAGTTAATCTCTGTCAGCCTACGTAGTGTACGTATTATGTCCCTGTGTTGGCAGGAAATGCTCCGACAGTCAATCAAGCGGAGCACTTACCAAAGTTGCACAACTACAACTACTTCTTTTGGAAAATTTAAAGCAATTATGTGCATCTTATAGTGCAGAAAATTTTGTATGTTTTAACAGGAAACCTTTTCCACACAGGGCTATGTAATTTTGGATCTTGTTTTCCCTTAATAACAAAAACCTTCATTTAAAAACTGCACACTGTTCACCTGTGTTATCTTTGAATGTTATTTAAATTTGTTTCATGATCTGAAACATTGAAACATGCGTATATGACCACCAACTTCAAAAAATGAATGAATAGCATAGACTATAATATATATATATATATATTAGGCAAAGTAACATACAAACAAATAACACATACAGATTGTCATTTTTATAGTGTGCTCTTAATCTTAAGTATCTGCAGCTCAGTTTCAACGTCAAGGTCATGGATTTGTTTCCTATGTAAAAGACAAACTGATAACATAATACGCTACTCCAATGTATTCCTGTAAATAAACAGCTATTACCGGAGCATACCGCTAAAAACATGTTTTTTCCATAGCACACACCTTTAAAAAAAAACAAGCCATATTCTACTGGGGATTACCAAGACGCTCACACACTTAGATCACACTTCAAGTAATGAGAGGGTTAATGTGCATTTCCCATCAGGCAGTGTGTGGAGAAAAACAGAGAGCCAAAGAGAAACAGACAGCAAGAGAGCGAGACAGATTTGTTAAAGATAATGCTGCTGAGCCTGTAAGACATCCAGATCCCGATCTCTGGAGTTCAAAGTTGTCGGGATGTGGCACGACGCAAGCAATCTGAATCATCTGCAACATTTACAACATGGCAGCTCAAGCGCAGTTAACCAGTACAGCACAAACCACGCACATGTGCCATCTCTGAGTAAACATTGCCATCGGGAGAGAAAATGAATACCACTCATCACAATAAACACTGCTGCAGAATGAAACGCAACGCCAGGCTTGCCTGAATAAGTGCGACTGTGAATTCACACAACACAAGGACACAAGGATATTTAAATATGACATACTGATACAAGCGTGCATATGCCACATTTGAATATCTGCATTATGCATCAGTGAGCCACTTTATGGTTGGTTAATCTCCAATGATCATTGCACTGAATCATGAATAACATTATTGGAGAGTTGCTGCGTGAAGACAGAGTTTAATAATCTTCATAATGCATTTATTTCCTCCTGCGGTCTGAGCAAAAAACACATTTGTTCGAAATATAAAATCCATCTGATCTTGTGTGAGTGTTGTTCTTTCTTCCAAGGGCAGCTATCAAGATTTGTGCTAGCAGTTGACGGTTGTATCTCTCCGCAGACGCACACACTCATACATCAGTGTCATTAACGGTGAGGACACGGTCACTGTGCTTTTATTTATGTGACTTCTGCAACAGGCGTTTAGCACATCATTGCACTGCGGGACATGAAGGAGGGTGAGTCGGCACACATTGCACCCTTCTCTCTGCTCGAACTGAACTCAGATTATCTGGTGCCACTATAAACGCAAAGACAAGATATGCTGGCAGTGCCCTTAGCAGTCAAACACAACACTTCTCTTTGTTTCGCACATGCTGCATCTGATTTGAGCGAGCCAAGCAGCAGTGCAACTGTGGCCAAAAGCGCTGACTTATGTGAATAAAGCACTAATATAAACCAAGTTTACATTTTTCATTGATTTAAAGTGGTAGTCAATGCAAAAAATTGTCATTATTTACCCATATAAAGAAATACTATAGTAATTTTATAGTAAACACTCCAGTGTCTTTGAACTATATACAGTAAAGTACTTGAATTAATCTGCTGTAATACAACATAGTAAAATGTGACAAAATCAGTTTGTTGCATAACTATACATTGTATAGGTCAAAATGGTTTTTCCTTTATACAAAAAAGTAAAGGTCATGTTCGATGAAGATATTTGGCCAATTCCCTCAATTTTGACAACTATAAAAGTGACTTTCTCTATACTGTATTTGAATTTTTTAACCCTCAGATTCTATCATACACCCGGGCAATAAGCTGCAAGATGTGTACTGTATGGCGTGATTTGTTGCTATTTTCAAACCAGCGCAACATTTGAGCCACTTTGTGTATTTATGGGTGTGCAGGTCTAAAAATGAGGTGTGTTAAGGTGCATTGTTGGCACGTTGCTATTTTGGGGAATCAAAATTTTATCCTGACAATGCAGATGCTTCGTTTAACTGTTTTCTCACTCATGATGAATTAAATTTTTCCACTTACAAAGTCCACCATGTAAATTGCAAACGACGGTGATGCAACTGACTCTTAAAGGGAATGGGAGATGATACTCTGATTGGTTTAATGCACATTATGCTCAAAACACACCTATTACTCATTGAGAGAATAAGCTCAACCCTGTTAGACCATGAGCTGGGGTGCAAACCATATTTTTCCGTCCTTAAATTAGCAAAAGTGGATTCGGACACACCCTTAATCCTTTTGAGCCATGCACTTTAGACTTTGCGCCTAGATCGTTAAAATAGAGCCCTATATTTTTAATAGTTGTATCTAGGCCAATTATTGTCCTAATAAACCACACATTAATGGAAAGCTTATTTATTAAGCTTTCGGGTGATGTATACAGCTCCATCTCCACTTGTTTTTGCTGTCCTGGGTCACATATAAAACAAGTACCCAAAACTGTAGTTTTCTAAAACTACTGAGTATACTGTCCTACAATACACTATAGTTTAACTTAGCGAAGTACATAGTACAAAGTATACACTCAAAAAAAAAATCTTTACTGCTTCTACTGTTCAAACTACTTTTTTGAAATGAGGAGACAACGTAATTCTTCAGATTTTTTGGTACAACTTAATGGTTTTATGTTCAATCCACTTAAATGTGTTAAGTTAACTTAATTTGTGTTAGGACAACATAAATAAATTGTGTGGAACCCTGCGGTTTTTACAGTGCAGTGCAGTATTCATTACAGATTTTCAATTTACTATAGTCAATACTACAATATACTTATATACAGTATTGGTATAAGTATATGTTTTGTAAATACTATAATATATACAGAGTAATCACTTTCCTGTAGTGTGGTTAAAAAACACTATAGTATTTACTACAGTTTTTTTATGTTGATACTCAGACTCTTGCCATTACAAATACTCTATGTGTGACTGTTTTAATTAACTTAAATAGTTGAAGTAATATGAAAGCATTCATTTAAAGTTGTTGGTTGTAGCCACAGAATCTATACTTTAAAATGATTTGAAATTGCATATTCATATAGATTATTAAAGCATTTGCTGTGCTTTATAGGAGTGGACAGAGCTAAATAGCTAATTTAGCATGATCTTCTGGCTGTGATTCTCTGAATTGTGCAATTATCTGACATTTTCAACAAGTTAAATTTGAGTATTTAATTTAATTATGGCAATAGATTCAAATGATTATGACTAGAGGGCCGTGTTTGCGTGGGTTTCCTCCGGGTGCTCCAGTTTTCCCCACAGTACAAAGACATACGCTATAGGTGAATTGGGTAAGCTAAATTGTCCATAGTGTATGAGAGTGTGAATGAGAGTGTTTCCCAGTGATGGGTTGCAGCTGAAATCCGCTCCATAAAACATATGCTGGATAAGTTGGTGGTTCATTCCGCAGTGGCGACCCCAGATTAATAAAGGGACTAAGCCAAAAAGTAAATGAATGAATGAATGACTAGAGGGCCATTGATAATTACTGTCAGCGTAGTTGCCTAAAATAAAGGATAAGATATAAGGGATAGAAAATAAAAAGAAGGACCACATTAACATCCAATTAATTATTCTACACAGCCCTTAACAAGAGTCTATAGCCCCTTTTACAAATATAGACCTTTTCCGGAAAGGTCTAAATGTGTGAACAGGCCCTTTAAGCATTCACGCTTAAAACACGCTGATGTGAGACGTGTACTCCAGCCAATCAGAACATTCAGACACATTTACATCCACGCGGTTTATACAAAATAAAAGCCTTTAAACATTTTTACAGGCACATTTAGCTGCTAGATGTTAGTCAGATAACATTTCTATGTTCCTTCTTAATGAAACTGTGTAAAACATTATTGATAAAATGCTTAGGATAAGCCGCTGTTTGTTTACCTTTAAGCTCTGTTTCCTTCAGTTGCTTAACGCATATGCACGTGAAGCAGCCGGTGATCTCGACATGTGAAAGTGTTCCATTATATGTTTTCAGCGCAGTTGTTCACAATACTTATCCATCCACTGAGTTTGTAATGTAGTCAAATGTTTATAAATACAAGCGCAGCCATTTAGAGGTCATTTCTGGTTAATGATGTCAGAATTTGCTGGTATTTTGGAATGGATGTATGAATGGTCTTTTCCGGAAAAATTCCGGAACGTCCTTGTCTGTGTGAACAGCGCTTTTTTTAAATTACCGGTGAAGTCGTTCCGGAAATTTTCTGGATATTTATTGGTATCACTGTGTGAAAGGGGCTTATGAGATATTCAGATCATTTGGATTTAGTCTATAGAACACAACAGAAAATGCTATTTGTCTAAAATAATAATAATTTGTAAACAAATATCTGTAGCACTTATTAATATGAACTCTGGAATAAATGTGCACTGCAAACACTCCTATTAAATAATTCTAGACTTACTTCTACCACTGTACTACATTTTACTCTCCAGTACATAAAGATTTAAATGTCAGTTTTAAAGGTAACCTTCATACACCAATCACCATGTCGTGCCAACACTTGAATATTAGGCAAACATAGTAAAAGGCTATTATAAGTTTTATATTCTGAAATACACTGTGATTTAGTTTACACACATATGCATTGTGGTGAATGTGCGTTAGATTTACTCACGTGTGCCAGTCGGTCGAAGCGTGCAAAGAGTTCGTTGAGCATTCGAACAAGTTCCTGAGCGGAGAGTGTGGTGGAAAGATTGGTGAAGCCCTTCACATCAGCAAAGAGAATACTGTACACAACAGAAATGAGGAATTCATGAGGAAAAAGAGGCAAGATTGTATACAAAAAAAGGTACAAAAGCTGTCATTTCTTACAGTGTCAATTGAAAATATACTTATAAGTTATTTTAAGTACTACTGTAATATGCACAAATATGCAGCCTAAATAAATAAATGAACAAAACAAAACTTAACAAATAAAACAAACATGGGTGTACACTTTGAAATGGTATTGCACCAACAACAGTTTTTGGACCTTAGTACCTTTAAGATGTATTTGATGCCCCTAGCGTGAGTATGTAAAGTTTCAGCTCAAAATACTTCACAAATAATGATTTAAAACCCTTTAAAACTGCTTATTTAAGGTTTTAATAGAAAGTGTCGCTTTAAATTCAAATGTTATTGTGTTTTTTTTAAAAAAGGACAGAGTTATAAACGTTTGTGTCAGCATAATGGCAGATTTAAAAACGAGACTAATGTCCTATGATAATGAGGGAGAGATCATCACTAGTGCAGTGCCAGCGTTAAGAGAGATGGGGGGGTGGGGGGGGGGGGGGGGGGGGGGGGGGTTTGCCCCCCCAAAGAGGTTGATGTGACAGGCGTGGGTGATCTCGGGATCGATAAACCTAATCAAATAAAATTAAAACAGTACCCTGCACGGATGTTTAGTGGCAAAAAGAAATACTTCACAACCGGAAGGCCCAGTTAGTCCAGCCAGCCTTCAAGAGCTTATATGTGACTGTTGGCTATAAGAACAGTATTACATCATATAAATTATCAATCTCTTTTGTTGGTGATATTGATTTATTCTGTGATTTTTCTTGTTTAATTTACAGGAAATGAGCTGATAGTCTGTACAAGTTATATGAGTGTGCGCTTGCACTGTATTGTTTTATTTATGCCTCGTTTTTACAAATAATTCTTGCTGATTGTTTGGCCCCTTGTTGATGACATGTATAAAGGGGAGAATGTCAATCAAAGTGTTTCTGCAGGCTGTTTTTATGAAGTGTGAAATAAAATATTTAATTTATAAATGTTTACCATTAGAAGCTGGATATAGTGTCAGACTGTTGCCACACAACTGTGATTAAACCATTTATAAAAGTGATTTTTGCATAATAGGTCCTCTTTAATGTACCATTTAACATTTTGGGTTAAAAAAGAGTTTGTCCAACAAGGACACATTTAATTGGTCATAATTTAAAGTAAAGTCATTATTATGTTAATTATACATTTGCAATGTTCTTTTGACTGTAGTAATAAATATATTAATAATAACTGTAATACTATTTCACAACTACTACTGAATTTGTGATCAAATGAATGCATACTTCCTTTGTAAAATATTTTACAAATCTCACTGACCACATGACAGATTACATAAAGTAGAATATGCTAAAGATGCATTTTTTATTCATTATTATGTAAAGGGAAATCATGTTAATAAACATTTTATCTGAGATCATTCTGAATCCATTCATGTTACATATATATTGTGTAATCCGCAAATAAAATGGATGGTGTAAAACCAAGAGCAAGCCACTGGGAGTGGTCAGATAGCTTCAATTGGACACAAATGGCCACAGAATGCTATTTTGGGGGCTAGTAAGAGCTTGTTTGTTGCTTTTACAGGGACCGACAGTGGTTTGCTGGTTTGGGTTATAAAAGATAGTGACTCAGCCATAATCAAGGATGACTGAGCCATAACGGGGCGGGTGACTGAGCCGTAATGGTGGGCGACTGAGCCGTAATGGCGGATGACTGATTCATTCCCCCTTGATTCTCTTCTGTTCTAGTCAAGACTGTAGCACAAAGACAGAAATTACCTCACGTTCTCATAACGGTGGATGTAGATCCGGTGAAACTGGTGCTGTAGGGTCTCGTCCTCCACGTTGGTCATGTCGTTAATCATCTCCAGCACAACAAAGCGCGGCAGCACGGACAACACCAGGCGCTCCTAACACAAGTGCAGTATGGGTAAAGTGCTTCATTATACATGGACTTATGTCATTCAGTAACTCAATGCACACTCACTGTACACAAACTAAACGGTACTGTATGGTCAGTTCTATTCAAAGTTTAACCAATTTCAACTAGTTTAATTTACTAGTTTTACTTCTAAACTACTTTACAAACCAGGGTTGTAACCACCATTACAGTACAGCTGAAATCAAAACTAACCATATTGATTTTGTGAACAATTCATCTGTGCATGTTATGAAGAACAAAAAAGTTATTTGCCCTTGTAATGTAAAATAAAAAAAAAATGCACTTCCTGTTTGTTTTTTAGTTAAATTCTCAGATTAAGTCTGTCTGATGGATGGGCGTGGCCAAAGAGCTTAGAATTACCAAGAATCGATACTCAATAGAGCGTTCCATTGCAACAGCAATGCCCAGTGATTCCGCCATTCTGGAGTAAAAGCGAACGGCCGTCCATTGGATCTTAATGCTGTCGCGATGGGTCGCTGCTTTGTTTTTTATTTATTCATTTAAAAAGCACATCAAAGCTGAAATACAACCTGAAAGACGACAATACAACACTTACAATCATAGACAGGTGGTCATCAGCACTTTTAATAGTTAATTTTACAGACCTAATGTTTAATATATTAACCATACTTCTTTTCTTGAAACTGTCATTTTAGGTGAAATTACTTTAAATTAATTTAATAGTTTACGCACTGGCAAAATACATATTAATACTGACATGTTAAATGAAATTAACATGACTTTCAAAGTGGGATGTTGATAACAGACTAACAGTACTTTTTGTTGGAGTGTTATATTAAAATAGTACATAGTATTTTTTCAATAGCACATAAGACTTTTTTATTTAAAAAGCTACTTTCTCCAATTTATATATATATATATATATATATATATATATATATATATATATTTTTTTTTTTTTTTTTTTTTATTTTTTTATTATGTTGTCATTAAAAATTATGGAGGCCATACAAACTACCAGATAATGTAGTTTTTGTTGTGTATACTTATTTTTGCTTCACCCTAATTTGAGTAAAACAAAACAAAAAATATCAATTAAGGTATTTTGTTAACCTTACTTTTATGTTATATGTGAAACAGATATTTTAGATATCAGATGTGTTAAACTTAATCTTGTAACCATTTTGGAAATTGTGTTTTCATTGGGATATTGTTTTAAAATGTTTAAAATGTTACTTTTCAAAAGAGATGTACTCATTTTAATGCATATTTAACTCAATATTGTAATTCATTCTGTCTAATGTTAGTTAACAGTGCTGTTGTTCTATTGGAATTTTCTCCTCAAAATAGCCACTGCGTGACACTAGCGGCATCTAGTGGCTGTTTCCCAAATAGAAACAGAGTGTCGCCTCTTGGTGATTCTATGCTCTTTGGCATGGCTAATGAGACTGCATGATTTTAACCCCAATTTTGTCTCGCCAACAGGTTTTGAGAAATCACAGACAAATGCCTGAAATCCCAGGCAAATCTGTGCTCGTGCACGCGAGTGACAATCACACAGTGTGAACTATCAAAGACGTGATCTGAAAGAATCGCAGATGAGTCGCAGATGCCCGTGAGATATTTGGCGTGCTAAATATTTGGAGCTGTCAGCGATATAAATCATGCCGTGTGAAATGAGTTTTGATTGACAATAGCATCGGTGATCACCTCCAGCCAATAAGAGAGCAGCATTTACTAGTGTGTTTATCTGCAGGTCAGCAGGAGGCTGGGGGAGAAGTTAAAAGCGCTCATTTTCAGTTTATTTTCAGTTCTCTTCAAACCCAGGTGAGCAAATATCTACATTTTCTACCCCATTAAAGGCTTCTTTCTCATCATGTAGTTAATATCAAAAGATATACTATGCATTTTTGGGTGTGAGACGTAGTTTGGACTTCAGCAGACATTTGCACCGCATTAACCAATCAGGAGCTTGCTCTTGTAGGGGTGTGATTATGCCGTATAGCGTCTGTTGTTGGTGTCCTAAGGGAAAATCCTCTTGCTGACACCGGACAACAGTTCATCAAACTGGGCTTGGCTCAGTCTGAAATACCGCTGAAAGCTTCGACCATTCAGGTATAGTTTCTAGAGAAGCTGGTGAACTCAAAGAGCTGGGTGGACTTCTGAAAGGACCTAGTGAACTCAGACACGGCACCAAACGAATATACGCTGTTTTCAGCCTTCCTAAAGCACATAAACACAGCTACTCTCTTAATAAAATCCATGTTAGCCATTTAGCAATGAATAGAGTCACTGGGCAGACTGATGCCCTGCCCATGACGTGAATCCGCATCTATTGTGAAGTAAATTTCACGAATGAATGAAGTGAATTTGACTCGTGAATAAAGTCAGTAAACTCAAAATGTTCAAGTGTCTATTTACATGCAAATAGCGCAATTTATTCACGCGTTGTGCATCTGGTGTGAACACAGCATTAGAGGTAAAGAGTGTGAGGTAAGATGAAACTAGCTAAATATTTAAAAATTGACAAGTATTTTATCTTAGAAAGAAGCAGTGGATTGTATAAGAAATTATATTTTATAAAGAAATGAATTGGCAAAATAGCAGAAATGGTAATGGCAGTAATTTGCATGACCAGTCCAACAATATATTGTTTCAGACTGCTAAAAATGTCACTGAAAGTCTGCATAAAACATCAAAAGTTGTTGAAACAGAGATGTGTATAAGTGAAAGTGTATTAAAACGTAAAAATACCAATGAATCATCAATTATGGGAAATGGAAACCATTTTTTTGTGCTCAAAATATTGGCCTAACAAATAAGAGCATATATTTGCATATATTAAAATGCTAATAACAACTAGAATTATCTCTTTGCTTTATCCCCTTAAATGCCTTTTAATGCTTTAATTACTTAAATGAATAAAGAATAAATTCAACCTAATTAAAGGAGAACATCACTTTTTCCAATTGCAGAAATTCATTATAAAATAAAATATAAATGTTTTAGCAATATTATTTACCCCGCAAATTAATATAAGACAGCTTTCTCTGAGAACAAAAATGTCTTGAAGTGATTTCTATCCAGTGAAAGTTCCCTTAATGGTTCACCAGTCAATCAAATTTCCCAGAGCGTTCAGAACACAGGGCTAAATATAGCCGCATATCAAACAAAATCTAACAAAAAGTCCAACTTTTTGAAAATGTATTTATAACCTAGTATAACGTCTATATGAACAAAAATGCTGAAATTAAATAAATGCATACATCTTTTAAAGGAATTTTACAAATCTCACTGACCACAAGACCGATTACATACAGTAGAATATGCTAAAAATGCATTTTAAAATCATCACTAAGTGAAGGGAAATCACATGACATGCTGTTCCAGGAGAGAGCCCCGAACTCTGAGATTCTTAAGCCAGGGGCTCTCTCCTGGTTAGTTAGCATAGAAGAGGGTCTGGGATCAGAAGGTATTGAGAGTTGCCCCGGTGTAGGAGGGAAAAAGGGGGAGATGGGGTGGATAGGGGGATCCTTCAAAAACTAAGACAAGGGAAGTATGGAAAAGGGGCTATTTATGTAGGCTTGAATTCATCTGATTGGTCTACCGTTTGATTATTGATGTGAGGCCATTCGTGAGCAATCATAGCATGTAATTCTCTCAAAATTAGTTAAGGAAATTAATTTCATAAATTTAAACACCACAATGTTACATACACACTGTGTAATCCACATATAAAATTAGCTAGCTTCAATTAGACACAAATCTCAACATGAGATTGTTTTTTATATACACACACTTTGTTAAAGCTGAAATGTGTCATTTCTGCATCATCCACGTAACTCTTACAAACATTTACAATGCAATTTTCCATTGGTTAGACAAACCTATGCCACTGATTGAGCCTATAATGCTCTATATATTCAGATTCTTAAATAAGAATCACAGTTTACACATTTTTAACTTGCATCCATATTAGCTGAGGCAGAAAAAGTATTTTCAAATCTAAAAAAAAATGACACACCTCAGCATTAAATCTCCATTATCATGCTGTGGAGAAAGAGCTTGCGCTGCAAATCTGAATTCAACAAGCCAGAGGTTTGTGTTCACCGTTGGCCAGGCTGAAAGCAAGGGAAAATTTGGATAGATGGACATACAAAAGAAGAGGAAATGCAAGTATGCGCACACACACACACTCTGTGGTACCAGCATGGGCTCCACTTGACTGGCAAATAAAACCCACTTGAGCAAACAGCCGGAGAGCTCTTAGAGAAAGAGATGGGGGAGGAGATGGAGAGAGAGAGATTCCCTAAGGAGTCTGGAAACCTTTCTACACTAGCCTTCTGTCCCCACGAGACCCTCTTCTCATTTTTAAATCAATTACTCTCACCCACTGTGGCCCATTGCTGGAGAAGCAGTGCGATATAGAAACTTTACATATATATATATATATGTGTGTGTGTGTGTGTGAGAGAGAGTGGGTGTTCACATGTATGTAAAGTACCATGTAAAAGTTTGAGGTCAGTATTTAAAAACAACAACAACAGCGACAAGAAATTACTTATTTTCTAGAGCTGTAAACAAAACAGATTATTTGTAATATGGTTTAGCCTACAAGAAAATACTATTTCAATCTATCTTAAAGGTGCCATAGAATGTAAATCTAGATATACCTAGGCATAGCTGAATAATAAGAGTTCAGCACATGAAAATACTGTGAGCCTCAAACACCATTGTATTCTCGTTTTTATGTAAATCCTCTAAATGCAAAATCCCAGTGAAAAAGGCCAAGCTCAACAAAACCCCACAACTCTGATGATCCACATGGGATCATTAATATGCACGCCCCAGGCTGTGTTTGATTGAACACAACTTTATCTTGTGAGATTACAGCAATGATCATTATTTCTCTTATTTTACATTTATCTAAGCTTATGTTTACAATATATGTGGGACTCTTATTTTGAAAACATGCTTTAAAGAAGTTTGCAGTTCTGTGAAACAGGCATCCATGCAAGACCACTGAGCACATGTCTTCACTTTTATTAGTTTAATATTGTAAAATTTGCCTATTTGCTTATGTTTTAAATGAGATAACAGACATTTGCACATTTATAATGAGGTAACGAACGCTTGTGAACTGCTTAATAGAAGTATTTAATGCATGTTTATGCATCATGTCATATCATCAGCTTTATTCATTCATTCTTTTTTTTTTCGGCTTAGTCCCTTTATTAATCTGGGGTCGCCACAGCGGGATGAACCGACAACTTATCCAGCATATGTTTTATGCAGCGGATGCCCTACCAGCTGTAACCCAGAACAAGGAAACATCTATACACACTCGCATACACACACACACACACACACTCATACACTACGTCCAATTTAGTTTCCCCAATTCACTTATACTGCATGTCTTTGGTCTGTGGGGGACACCAGAACACCTGTAGGAAACCCACGTGAACATGGAACATGCGAACGCCACACAGAAATGCCAACTGACCCAGCCGTGATTCGAACCAGTGACCTTCTTGCTGTGAGGTAACAGTGTTATGCCATGGTCACACTAGAGTTTGTACATGCGAAAATCTGTTATATGGCACAGCGAAAAAAGGGGTGGGATTAAACAAGATGATTAGACATTTAAAAAAGAAAGCGATTGGTCCATATTTTAAATCTTCAATTGGACTCACGCTGTCACGTAATCTGATTTCACAGATCAGAGTTCACCAAGCTTGAACTCTGCAACGCAGTAAACTTGCGAGCAAGCGAAACTTGTCGCACTAACTTGCGTTTCCGGTTTGACGGATTCACGTGTGTATGAATGGAAGTCTATGGGGCAAAAAGTCCAGTGTGACCGCGGCTTTAACCACTAAGCCATTTTCTTGCCTATTGTTTACAAGATGTACAAAATTTAAAGCAATTTACAAGCAAATTACTAGTAACTTCACAAAACATTTTTCTATACCAATTTAGTGTTATTTTATTTAGAGATATTAAATTGATCAAAAGAATGTACAGTGTTTCTCAGCACGGTGCTACGTTGTGGCTGGAAGGTCATCCGCTGTGTATAAACATAGAGTAGTACATTCCTCTGTGGCGACCCCTGATAAATCAGAAACTAAGCCGAAGAAAAAAAATGAATGAATGAATGAAACTGATCAAAAGCAATCTTTTATACAATAGTTTCTGTGAGGGGTATTTATAAAAATATATATATTGTTTGTTTTTCTGTTGAAAATAGTTAAAACATTTGTGCAATAAACGTATCTATTTTGTCAGTTAGTGGCTAATTCATACAGAGTTCAGCCATTCGAAAATGTAAGTTTTTTTTTTTAAAGGAGGCGTGGCATCAAACTGCTCCTAAACCCCATTGTCATTGGGGGATGAGCAAATTGTACTAAAATGCACAAATAAGATGCTACAAATTCATACAAATTAGCAATTAAATCAAAAAGTTACGAATTGATGTGAGATAGCGTTACAGTGAATGTTTCAGAAAAAAATATGTTTTTGCATGATTTGATAAAAAATGTCTTTGTTTATCCCTCATACAGTAAACACACACTTCCTGGAAACCTTTAGCAACAAACAGGTTTATATGAGTCATGGTGAGTGTGTGGGGGCAAAAGACCCACCTGCCGCTGGTTCTCCGTCTCCAGGCGGAGCCGAGCCTCGATGCACCTGCGTGTCTCCAGAAAGGCCTGGCGCTGCGCACGGTCTGACAGGTAGCTGATAAACATCCCTGCAGTGTTTATACATAAGAACAGCAGCACCTGAGCTAGCAGCTGAAGACAGAGAGAAAGAGAAAAGGAAAGCACACTTTACTCACTTAAGCATTTAACACGCTAAACTGCAGGTGGAGCTGCACAGAGATACAAATTAACTACATCCGTTTTTCAGCTGCTGTATGACAGAATGTAGAATTATAAAGCTGGAAGGTAAACAGAAATAGCAAGGGATTTAGAACATTTTCCAGACGTCCTGGAAATTTGAAAACATAACAAATGCAGGTTTTAGCAAAAACGTATAACATCAATTATCGCCACACACATATAACCTGTAAAAAACAGTTACTTTACTTTTAAAAAGTAAATTGTTGCCTTAAAGGAAACAAATTGACCTTACTTTAAAAACTAAATCTGTTGTAACTTGGAATGGTTAAGTTGACTTAACTTAATTTTTGTAATTATGCGCATAATTAATTTACTTAATCATTTTAAGGCAATGGGTTAACTCATTTTTTAAGTAAAGTCAACTAATCACTATAAAATAAATGGGTTTACTCAATGTATTTAAGTAAAGCAAACTAAAGCCTTTTTACAGTGTAGGACAAAACACAGACATACTGTAAGTCCATAACATCCTGCACACATTTACAGTTATTATACAATATTATCACAAATATTTTATTATACTTTTCAGTAAAATATTACTTTACTATTAGTGATGTCAAACGATTATTGCAATATATTGCATCCTAATTAAAAGTTTGTATTTACATAATACTGTATATACAAGTGTACTGTGTTTTTTTATGTATATATGTATAAATACACACACATAGTGTACATAAAAGACAAAATTATACAAAAGAACTATATATATATATATATATATATATATATATTTACATTTACAGTCAAGCCCAAAACTATTCATTATTTTTTTTCAACTAGCAAGTTTTTATTTTTGATCTGAAATGAAACAGACTTCTCCCAAAAGATAAGACAATAATAAGAGGCATCATTGTGAAAAAATATTTCTCAGGTTTTATTAATATTTGAACAAAAACAAATTACTTAAATAATTTAGGGTTTGACTGTGTGTGTGTATATATATCAGTATTATTAGCCCCCCTTTGATTTTTTGATTTATATATAAGTCAGTAATATTAGCCCCCCTTTGATTTTTTTTTCTTTTTTAAATATTTCCCAATTTAACAGAGCAAGGAAATTTTCACAGTATGTCTGATAATA
Source organism: Danio tinwini (assembly GCA_903798205.1). NCBI lineage: Eukaryota > Metazoa > Chordata > Actinopteri > Cypriniformes > Danionidae > Danio > Danio tinwini. The sequence goes on along the minus strand of CAIGQZ010001336.1, from coordinate 8,824,065 downwards.
GCTTTTCTTCTGAGGAAAATCTTATTTGTTTTATTTCAGCTAGAATAAAAGCAGTTTTACATTTTTTAAAAAAATGTTAAGGTCAAAATTATTAGCCCCTTTAAGCGATATTTTTTTCGATAGTCTACAGAACAAACCATTGTTATACAATAACTTACCTAATTACCCTAACCTGCCTAGTTAACCTAATTCACCTAGTTTAGCCTTTAAATGTCTTTAAAAATATCTAATAAAATATTATTTACTGCCATCATGGCAAAGATAAAATGAATTAGTTATTAGAGATGAGTGATTAAAACTATTATGTTTAGAAATTTTTTTCTCTCCATTTAACAGAAATTGGTTGGCGAAAAAATAAACAGGAGGGCTAATAATTCAGGGGGGCTAATAATTTTGACTTCAACTGTATACATACATTTTATATATATTATATATTTTTTCTATATAAATAAAAACTAGCATTTTATACAATACAGACCTGCATATATTTATCATATACTGTATATATGCACATCATATACATATATATATATCACCTTGAAAGAAGAACGCTCATGTCCCATACACTTTATGACCCTGAGTGTCTCTGTTGTCTGCGATCTGACAGAATAAGCAGGTAGGAGGCAGCACTGTCAGTTAAACTTTTTATTCTGAGCTCAAAACATCAACAGCCCTTAACAGGACCATACACCGGGGTGCCTTCTTTACACACCGCACCCTCGTTGATGGTGATGGCTAGGCCCACACGGAATCTGTGCGCGCAGAATTCCACATATTTTTCGCAGATTTCCACAGATTTTTAGATAATTTTTCTGTTTATTTACTTACAGTTAACTATTTACTGTTAATCTAATTGGATTTGCATTTTAAACATTAAATAAAAGTTAAAAATATATATTTTTTTATTTCACATTTTAAGGTTTTAGTTATGATACTCCTAAAATAATTCCACAGAAATCCGCAGATTTTTACCAAAATTCTCTGCAGAAATAGCAAAAAACGTCCGCAGATTCCATCTGGTCCTGGTGATGGCCAATATTTTACAAATAAATGAAATATTGGGCTTAAATCGTTGAAGCCAACTCAAACATAAACACACATAAAGTTAGTAACAAAACAACCCATGTATTTATCTAATATAACACATAAACTAACTGTAAACCATTTCCCATGATGCACCTGCCTATTGTTATTATTACAACATTTAAAAAATATGAACATTTATTTTAGATGTGATTAAGCTTGATTACTCATTTGACAGCACTATTTGCTTTACATTTAACTGACATTTCAATCCCATAACCTCCCTCAGGCATATACAGGTGTACGGTATCCAAAACATATTGACATTAGGATCATGTTTTTCTTGCATTAATCCAGCACAGGCACCATATGGAAGATATGCAGTGACAAACAAGTGAAAATTATGATTTAGTTCCTAATATTTTAATTCAGGTGAATTTATTACTCAAGTTTGCAGATAGTTGTAGACGTTTTTGCCAAAGTAAACTTCATTTACTCAAGAATGAAATAATTTTTACTTGCATATGGCATTTTGCAAGTGTAAATTTGCACTCAGAGCACAAACATACTACAGAAAATACTGAATAGATTATTTTTGTATAAATGCAATACTATTCTCCAGGAGACAAAAGCTAAATGTCATCTTTTTTCTATTTAACACAAACACACACAAACACACACACACACGCACACACACACACACAAACACACACACTCACGCACGCACGCACAAACACACACACACACACACACACACACACACACACACACACACACACAAACAAATGTGTAAATGTCAGTCATATACCGGAGGAACAATATTATACACTTAATAAGCAGGCTATTATTTTAATTGTACGCATTTAAAAGCAAAAACAGAGATAGAAAACCTTATTTTTTCAGGTCTAATTATTTAATTACCGCTTTGAACTGTTTCTGATAAAACTCTTACACACTGTGTGTCTCATAAAAGAATTATCAAAATAAAAAGCCAAGACCATTAAGAATTATATGCCCATTTATTTATTTCTTAGATATATACTGCTTAATTACATTAGTAGATGGAGTCACTTCCAGTGGTTTGAGTGCTTTAGATTGAGAATAGCATGAACTAGCCTTTAGGCAACAGCTGAGCTATTCTCCTACCATGCATTTCCAATTAGCTTTCATTTTCTGATTGACTTTCCACAGCCCAGAAAAAACAAGTGAATAAAAATACAAGTAACATTTTGCCCAACCACTAGGGGGAGTTGTGAATGCAAAAAAATAAAAAAAAAATATATAAATAAAATAAAAATCAAAGGATGATGCCAAATTGACTAGTACGCACAAAAATAGTTTCTAAATGTACAAAATTCTGAATTGCACCAGTACTTATGGAGCCAGATCAGTCTCAAAAATAATAAATTTACACAATAAAATTCAGCATAATTCACATTTACAAAATCCAGTTTGTTAAATATTTTCGCCAAATGAATTGAATTTGCATATTTTTAATTGTATTTTGAATTTACGAATTGGATTTGTGTATTTATAAATTGTGTTTTGAATTAACGAATTGGATTTGCATACTTTTCAATCATATTTTGAATTTATGAATTTGATTTGTGTATTTTTGAATCATATTTTGAATTTACGAATTGGGTTTAAGTATTTTTGAATAGTGTTTTGAATTTACGAATTGGATTTGTGCATTTTTGAATCATATTTTGAATTTACGAACTGGATTTGCGTATTATTGAATCATTTTTTGGATTTATGAATTGGATTTGCGTACTTTTGAATCGTGTTTTGAATTTACGAATTGGATTTGTGTATTTTTGAATCATATTTTGAATTTACAAATTGAATTTGCATATTATTGAATCGTTTTTTTAATTTACGAATTGGATTTGTGTATTTTTGAATCATATTTTGAATTTATGAATTGGATTTGTGTATTATTGAAAAGTTTTTTTGAATTCATGAATTAGATTTGCGTACTTTTGAATAGTTTTTTGAATTTACAAATAGGATTTGTGTACTTTTGAATAGTGTTTTAAATTAATGAATTGAATTTGTGTATTTTTGAATCTTATTTTGAATTTATGAATTGGGTTTGCGTATTTTTGAATCGTGTTTTGAATTTACAAATTAGATTTGTGTATTTATAAATCATGTTTTAAATTCATGAATTGGATTTGTGTATTTTTGAATCGTGTTTTAAATTTACCAATTGGATATGCATAGTTTTGAATAATTTTTTTATTTACCAAATGGATTTGCATACTTTTGAATAGTGTTCTGAATTTATGAATTGGATTTGCGCACTTTTAAATCGTGTTTTAAATTTACATTTTCATAAAAGACCCACCACTCAGAACAAATGCATCTCTTTTCTACCAGTGATAAGTTTTTTAATTTGTCCCGACTAATGAATTCTGCTTATCTCAGCTCGTCCACCACACAAAATATATTTAAAGCCCTCCAAAACTGCAGTCTACAGTGTGATTGACTGGCTGCTGTGCAATTTCCAGGGCTCAGAGTGAAACTTTTGTATTTACGAGGTACAATTATACTGCCTAAACGTGCTATTGAAATGTGCAACTTCCCACTTCTGAAGTTGTAATTATGAGTTTGTTGCAGTCAAGTGACTGGTTGGAGAAATTGTAAAGAATTAGGAGTCATGAAGGAAGCCAGGTTTCACCCCTGCCTGCTTCTTTGGGATGTGTAATTTTGAAGTTAAAAGTATACCCGATAACGCAAGATTAAGCTGCTAGAATGTACAGGTACAGGTATGTACAGTGTGCTGTGTGTCCAGATAAGCAGCATGCTAAGCATTCTGGATTAACATGTTTTTCACTGCATATAAAATTATTATAAGCATCAAACTGTTATTTATATGGAAATATGTATGGCAAGACAATATAATGTTGTGAATAAAAAATAAAAATATGGTCCCCTTTCTGCCATATGCAAAGCTTAGAGTTTACTGTAAAGCATTTTAAGAGAGATAAAATTGTTTATTCAAAAATAAAATGTTACATAATCGTACAGTTAACTAAATCGTAAGTGAGAATATCTCTTGGTAGAATATTATCTCATATTGTGTACCAACTACTGTATATTTTTGCTATATTAATAAATAGTATTACGCTAATAGTAAAACACTTGGAATAGTTTTATATTTGTGGTCATTTTTAAATGTGAAGTGACTAACTTAGAATATGCATAATTCAATAATTTCATTAACTGCATAAATCAAAGCCAACTGATAAAATATGCTGGAATACTTGACAATTAGTCAATTAACTGTTCTAATAATCAATAAATTAATAGATTAATAAAATAATGGTGTGTTTCAGCCCTAACCAACATAATACACATTCTCTTTCTGTCCATCAAAATTCATTCATTCATTTTCCTTTAGCTTAGTCCCTTATTTATAAGGGGTTGCCATAGCAGAATAAACCACCAACTATTCCGGCATGTGTTTTACGCAGCAGATGCCCTTCCAGTTGCAACCCAGTACTGGGAAACACCCATACACTCTTGCATTCACACGCACTCAGCCAATTTAGCTTACCATATTCACCTATAGCGCATGTCTTTGGACTGTAGGGGAAACCGGAGCACCCGAAGGAAACCCACGCGAACACAGAGAGGACTTGCAAACTCCCCACAGAAAAGCCAAGTGGCCCAGCCCAGACTTGAACCAGCGACTTTCTTGCGGTGAGGCGACAGTGCTAGCCACTGAGCCACCATGCCACCCAAATATCAAAATAATTATTATTATTATTGTTTTAGTTTTTCCAGCCTTAATCATCAGCATCTGACACACTCTTTCTGTCTGTATTAATAGTGTTTTCACTTATGTCATGGTTTGGTCAGTTACCAAACCATGAGAGATACACTGAAGTAAACAACACCATTGGATTTGCACAGTAAAATACATTGTTCTGCCTCTTTATGTTGTCTAAATCATTAAAAAATATATAGCTGCTATGGATGCTGCTAAATCATAGAAAACAACTTAGTAAGCAAAAAAAAGTCTAACATTTTAACTATAGCTCTATTCTATTTCTATTTATGTTTTTCTGGTTCAACTGATTATTAAAAGTAGGTATAACTGCAGGTATAGACCCGCAAGTGGGAGGGATTACACAGCAAGTAGGCTGGTGTAAGAGTAGACATTAATAAAACACAACAGGTTACTGTGAGGCTGGGTTTAAGGTTGGGGTAGGTGTAGACATTCATAAAACCCAATTGGTTGTGTCATGTACAAGACATTTAATTAATGGAAACTCAAGAAAGTTTGTACAGCCCACTTGGAGCTCATATCCAACCTACTGGCTCAGACCTCAGTTTATACCCTTCTCAATTAGTACAGGCCAAAATATGACAATGATTGATCATCATTGAAAATTGCAAGTTTCATTTGGTTCAGTGGCATTGTTGACAATCTGCTCTTTTAAGCCCAGCCTCAGAAAGCTCCCCTTTAGGTTAAGGTGTGGCGACGGGGTGGTAAGGTGAGATGCTGACGGTCAAAAAACATGAGGTATGCCATACATGACCATTTATAGGGGTTTGGTCTTGCACTGATTGGATAATGATATGATTAAATTATCGATGATCCTAACATGCTTCTCTCAAAATTAGTTTATAAAACTTCACTTCAAGATTGTTGGAAACCTGCAACTATTGTCTTTCATAGTATTTGCTTTTCCTACTATAGAATTCAAGTACAGGTTTGTAAGATTTTTCAAAATTTCTTGTTTTGTGTTCATCACACAAAGGAAAGCCACAAAGTCACTTAAGTATAAGTAAATTTATACTAATTTATCGATTAATCGATACTATAAGAGTCTTTCTGCCTGTTTGAACAATTGTTAGATTAATTAATTATTGAAATAACTGTTTGTTGCAGTCCTATTCAACACCATCAGAGACACTCTTCATTCCCAGAAATAAAGGTACAAAATGTGTCACTGGGGCAGTACCTTTTCTAAAGGTACATTTTTGTTCCTAACAGGCCCTTAAAGGTACATACTGATATCCAAAAATATGTGTTCCTCATAGTACCTTAAAGGTACAAAAGTGAACCTAAAAGGTCCCGTGAAGTGCTTTAAAAATTTGCATATTTATTTTATGTTTGATGTAATCTCTACTGAAAAATGCAATCCACAGTATTTTTCAGTAGGGTATAGTTTTGCTCTACCCCTTTAGAAAAAAAATAGCCAATACCATTTTGTTTTATCACCTCTCTGCCAGTAAGAGTGGTTGAGCTCAACCGCATCAAAGGTGAAATGTCTTGAAGGGGGCGGGGCATGTCTATACAGATAGTCTGAACACACACAGCTGTATGACACTATTCTTTGCACCTACCGAGTGAGTGAAGGACCACAAACACATACATCGCAAAATGTGAAGGTTTTTCTTTTAATTATCAAATTTCATTAAAACAACACTCTTCCAGCAGTTTATACTGGCATCCAATATCTCGTTTGTCACAGAGGGCAAGCGTCCTAAATGAAAGTGAAAGTGCCAAACTGCAGTTAAATCTGACAAATTAAAAATGAAACACCCGAAATTACATGAAACTCCAGAGGAAATGTGGATAGCATGGAGAAGCAATGATGTTTATCGAATTATGCTATAACATGTCAAAGAGGATCATAAAATGAACATTCAAAAGCAACTCATGTAAACACCTTAATCATATTATTGTCTTATTCAGATTAAGGCACAACATTTGATTACTGATGTCCATGTAAATGTAGTCACTAGCTACGTTTCCATCCACCTATTTTTATGTGCATTTTGGATTTTGGAAAACATGCGCATAACTGATTAGGATAAACTTTTTATTCGATAAGAAAAGATGTGCATAAACTAAGATGGAAACACTTTGACCGAATAAATTCCAGTATGGGCATTAAAAAGGTCATGTGATTTTGTTATAAGAGATCATGTGATGATAAAAATGTGTGCGAATGGATAAACCAGCAGGCTGATGTTGTAAAACATCTAAAATGTTGTTTTGGTCATTCTAAAACGCCTTAACCATTTCAGTATTAGTGTTATTATACCTCTAGAACCAAGACCTTCAGAACCAAGAGCATCTGTGCTCCGCGTCTCACACCTTCAATCGCCATCGCGCGTTCACTGCATGTCAAATTGCACTCTGAGGCGCAAGTCGTTTATTAAATGAAGAAAAGATTCACGCAGCTTCCCTTATTGCAGCAAATTTCATTTTTACTATTGATATTTGGCAGCAGTTAATCAGGAAGTGACGATTTTGTTCGATTTGACTCATTGGATGGAAACGCTGCTTTATTTGCACGCTATTATGCGATATTCCAGTTTTGTGCATAAAGTTAATTCACATTTTTGGATTGAAACATAGCTACTGTTTGGTACAAAACTATAAAACTAACATATTCATACTAACATCAAAAAAACTTTATTTTTATTTCATGGGACCTTTAAAGGTACAAAAGTCCACCTGTAAGTGTTCACAAAAAAGTGTACTTTTTTTAAAAAAAAGAATTACCCCAGTAAAAGATTTCTGAGTGTGTTTATGTCTATCCAAACAATCACTAGTTTAATCGATTATTAAAATAAATCACCAAATCGACAAGCCTTTTTTCTGCCCTAACAATCAATAGATTATTAAATTATCAAAACAATCCTTAGTTTCAGGTGCACACTTATATTTAGACACGCTGCAAACAAACACATCTAGTTTGCTGCATTTGGAACATATACTGTTCCACTCTCAAAGGAATCCAAAAATACACACACTTTACCAAACATGTCGTGAAACCTCCAGAGAGTGTGATGTAACCACCTGCAATCATTAACGCTCTGAAACAATCACCGTGCAAACATGTTCAAGCATGTCTCTGCACCTATTACTACAAAAGCCTCATAGGCATTTCTGTGCGGCTGTGTGTGTGTGTGTGTGTGTGTGTGTATTTGTGTCTTGGTGAGACTCATCCCTCTGGGAATCTAAATTTTATGACTGATTAACAAGCCCCCCATGCTTTACAGTTTCAATTACTTTGGGCTTTTTTTGTCCCGAGGGAAGTAAAGGGCTGCCATTTCAGACAGACTCGAGCAAAAGGGTTCTAATTAATACAAACCCTCCAGAACACACACACACACACACACTGCAGAATTAATGCAGTAAACATTATCAACATTCAAGAATCAAGCTAGCATGCAAATGGACTGAAATAAGACTTCTAATGCTTGTAATCGCTGCTGCTTGTAATTGTAAATGATATATATACACGCATAAACCTTGACAGTCACTTCAGCGATGTTTGTGCCCTATAAAAAATAAAATAGCGCACACACAGGGGTCAGTGATGTGGACAGTTTTAATAGGAAACCTCATTATTTCAGAGTTCCCCCCGCTCAAATCGCTGACCTTAAAATAGATCATCTCATATCACTCAAATCCCTCTCCACATACGAAAACATGAACAGCCTAGAGACTAATGAAACAATTATGTTCCAGTGTGTGTGTGTAAGTGTACTCTTATCTGTAATAAAAATGAATAGACTACATTGTGAAAACTACAATATTTGGCATGGGTGGCACAATGGCTCAGTGGTTAGCACTTTCGTCTGACAGCAAGAAGGTTTCCAGCTGGGCCAGTTGACATTTCTGTGTGGAGTTTGCATGTTTTCCCCCTGTTCGCATGGGTTTCCTCCGGGTGCTCTGGTTTCCCCCACAGTCCAATAACATATGCAATAGGTGAATTGGGTTAAGTAAATTGGCCATAGTGTATGAGTGTCTGTGAATGCAAGAGTGAATGGGTGTTCTCTGCTGCGTAAAACATATGCCGGAATAGCTGGCGGTTCATTCCGCTGTGGTGACCCCTAAATCAAAGACTAAGCCGAAGGAAAATGAATGAATATTTGGCATGTTTAATGCAATGGGTTACATGCAGATTCTTTGTTATTCTAAGAAAAACAAAATTTGCACCCATTTTTGTTTTCTTTGAATTGTAGATGTGAATTTATCTACCGTAAGGATTTTTTCTGATGTATTTTTAATAAATGTTTTATATTGAAGCCAGCTTCCTTTCACCATGGGAAAAAAAAGGCAATTTTTTCTCACAATTATGATTTTTCTTTTTGCAATTCTGACCTTATATTTATTTGAGTTTTTTCTCAGTGCAAGAAAAATGTTTTAAAAAGTGTACAGATAATATTAAGCAGATTTAGGTAGTGCAGTTGATGACAACCTAATCGATCAGTTTGCAACTGTGATTTTATTTGATGCAGTTGAAAGTTAATTTTCTCATAATAAGTCTTTGTTTCAGGATACAAAGATACAAAGTCCAATATAAAAAATAGAACAGCAACAAACCGCACTTGCATCACACATGAATTGAAATGAATCATAGTTTCATAGTGCAATACTTTCTGTGTCTGGTGTGAAAGCCGCTTCCTTCATAGCATAGTCATGACGGCTGGAGGGAGAGTGAAACTAGTGCAATGAAAAGTGAAAAGAGTGACACTGCTTATATTTTTAACCTTCCATTTCAGTCAAAAAACAAAAATACCATTTTTAGAGGATAAGTTTAAGTGGGTAAAAATTCAGTGCTTCCCGAGTTGTCACAGCCCTAATTTACAAAATAAAATATTTAAGTTGTTAAAGGATTATTTCACATAAACATTTTAATTATCTCACCATTTACTCTCCCTCATATAGTTTTGAACCATAAGTAGATATTTTGCTGGTACCCATTGACTTCTATAGTAAAAAAAAAATACTATGAAAGTTAATGGGTGTCCAAAATCAGCATTCTTCTAAATATCTTCGTTTGTCTTTAACAGATGTTCAAAAGAGTTCAAGAATTTTACAAAAAACAATTTTGTGACCTCAAACTGCATGATTCATTCATTCATTTCTTTTCGGCTTAGTCCCTTTATTAATCAAGGGTCGCCACAGCGGAATGAACCGCCAACTTATCCAGCATATGTTTTATGCAGTGGATGCCCTTGAGGCTGCAACCCATCGCTGGGAAACACCTATACACTCCCATTCACACACATACACTACGGACAATTTAGTTTCTTCAATTCACCTATAGCGCATGTCTTTGGACTTGTGCAGGAAACCGGAGCACCTGGAGCAAACCTACACCAACATGAGCAGAACATGCAACCTCCACACAGAAATGACAACTGACCCAACTGGGACTCGAAAAAGTGGCCTTCTTGCTGAGAGGCGACAGTGCTAACCACTGAGCCACTGTGTCACCCTTAGTCACTTTTTAATTAATTAAATGCTATACAAATATTAAAAATGTCTTGTGGCCACTGTACATTTCCTACAGTGTGTGCCAATCAAATAAACCCAGCAGGAGAATTAACAAATCTGACCTTACAGTTAAACCATTGACTACTTCAAACCAGACACCCGCACAGGCAAACACGGTGCGCATTAACTACAGTCTTTAACACCATAATTATCCCAGCAAAGTACAGTGATATCCATCGGCATACAGCACAAATCATTAAAAGTGATTGACTCCCATTGACTGCCACAAATAAAAAAATAAATAAAAAATTGTACACATTGTACACCAGCCAGAGACTCTTCACCAAGCTGAGGAGTCGAACCGAGATTTAATTAACACTCCATTTAATTACTCTGGTTGATTACAGTTGTAAAATGCGGCCTCTGAGATTTCCAATAGATGGGCTGCTGTCCATTGATAATTCAATCAGAGAGCAGAGACATTAAAATGTCCATCTGAAAAACTCTAAAACTGAAATTTGACATTTAAGGGTTTTTTTCTAATCGGAGGACTGTAGTCTCCATGGAGCATTTTAAATGGGACATATTATATCCTTTTTCCCCATAAATCTCTAGTGTCCCCAGAAGGTTTCTGTGAAGTTCAGGTAAAAATACACCCCAGTTGATTTATTATAGCTTGTCAAAGTTGCCTTTATATAGGTGTGTGCATAAATATGTAATGTATATTTACATTTAGAGAGACCTCCATACCACCACCAATTGGAGAGTCCTCCACACCACCACCAGTGTGCAGCATCCACTTGGATGATGCGACGGCAGCCACAGGACAACGGCGCCAGTGTGCTCACCACGCACCAGCTATATTGTAGGTGGAGTGGAAAGACAGTGATAGAGCCAATTCAGTAGATAGGGATGATGTAAGGGGCCAATGGAGAGAATTTGGCCAGGATATGCTGTTTTTGTGTGTGCCCCCTTAGATGCAAATGAGCTGCTGTTTTTACAGAAGCTATTCTGACACACTGTAAAAAAATAACTGTTAATTTATAGTTTCCGTTTTTTGTGATTCACAAGTGTTTTCTGTTTATTTATAGTTGTGAATTTCATTATGGGAGCTTCAACTACAGTTTAACAAAGTGACTTTTATTGACATTTTAGTATTATAATAATGTAATGTATAATAAATAATATAGAGAGAAAGTGAAAGTTTTCTTTGTACTATAAAAGCAAGTGTTTTTTGTAGTTTTTTTGAGTATCCACCAAGCGGCAACCTCCCGCTCTCCCTCGTGAAGCAAATATGGAAGTAACTAAAACTGAAACTCATCGAAATTCCGCTAGTCCTGGCTTCATAATAGAACATCTCTATTTCTATTGAGCCCACTGTTAAAATAGCCAACTTTACAGCAGAAAAAAAGGTGTTTACAGCCTGGTACAAGGAACGATTTTTGTGAGGGGGATGAATTTTTTTCTAACTCACCCATTTTATTTATATTAGGTTATATTAAGTCTGCATAATTAAGGGCGTGGCCACTTGAGTGACAGCTAGGTCTCGCTGGACAACGTCACTTCACCTCAGGTGATTCCGGCTGATTAGCCGCTGAACTCTGCATATACATCATATTTTTGTTTTGTTTTATGTGGCTTTACACAGTCAGTTGCTTTTTGGAATTATTTCTTACAATTATCAGATGATATGGCATGCTGTGTGCACTTAAAGTCTTAGAGTCTTTTGTGTCCCCAGAATGTGTCTGTAAAGTTTCAGCCCAAAACACCCATCAGATTATTTATTATAGCTTTCACTAGATGGTGTTTTATAGCTCCAATAGATTTTTCCTCAGTCTCCGCCCTCGGCTGCCTCAGACAACAGACAGACATGAAGGAAGCAGATCTCACGTAACATTTGTGACAAAAACTACAGTAAAAGCTTTATCAATGATTATTTGGTGCATTTGTTGTGTGGAGCTGTAGGATGAGTCACACACAATGTCGTTACAAAGTTCACGCACACACACAGACACACACACACACAGCGCAGACACACGCACATACATACAGCGCGCGGGTTTAGCTTTGCACTGTCTTTGCACGCAAATCTGACAGGGTACAGGTTAATATCCACTGCTGTATGGATATCTGTTACGTTAATGTACAAAATAAACCTGATTTAACGTCCACAAACTGGGATTGAAGCATCTTTTATTATTGTTCTGACACGCGGCTTTGGTGATGAAGTAAAGCTGAAGTAAATCGCTATAATTCATTACACACATGCACTGTTTTAAAACATTTTAAACTTGTAAAACTCACTCTTGATCACATTTGATGATGATTGATGATCCTAAACTGAACAGACCTTTTATTTAGGGATGATTTGCGCACGTCCTGTCTTGTGGATATGAAACGTTACTATGAAGACATGTTAATACGCAGCTGTCAATCAATATTGGTGGGCGGGGGGACCGCACTCCTACGTCAAGTTGGGTCGGTCTCAAAACGGCTCCAATTGGTCCACCGTTTTTATGTTGTTAAATTAAAAAAAAAGGACTGGGTGTGTTTATATCACCCCAATATGACAGTATATACACTATACCTACACATATGTCTGTCCAAACAGCTTGAAAAGGAAATTTTTCACCATAGGTGCCCTTTAAGATAATTTGATAACTTGATAGCACTCCAGAATCTGACAGATTAAATACTGTAAGCTCTAGAACAGTCATCTGAAACGTTGTCATACAGTGTTATGCCTGGATTTCATAAATAGTCTTTGTATTTACTAACACATAGTATATTTGAAGTATTTGTAAGTAATTCAGCATTTTCCTCCTGTAGTAAAACGTCATAAGAACAATGTTTAGTGGCTCAATATATTACAACAGTGTTTTTAAAAGTCTAAATACTTTATTGATATAGTGTACAACTAAACACATGTGGTCAGAACACAAACGAGTCGCAGGTAATGAAGTATTAAGCATTTGGTATGCCCCAGTAGGTGAGATGATACGCAAACAAAATGGCGACGGTTGGCCACGCCCACTTGTAGCTTCTTTTGCGTTCTTCAGAAACATATGGGTGACGTCACGGATACTACGTCCATATCTTTTACAGTCTACGGTATCCACAAAAAAAGAGACTTGAACGATGTCTTCTCTCATCTTTATGACCAAAATGACAGAATATTTGAATGTTTTATAAGATATAATTGCATGTTTGTAGACATCAAGGGATGAAGCATTTATGCAGTGAGTATTGCATACTTTTTGAATAATGCAGCCTTTAAATCTAATTAATAAATGCTCATCATCACAAAGTTATCCTCACAATAACAGACGGGTGTACAAGCAGTAAATTACTGATTCATGAATGTCTAAGAAGACATTTTTACTAAAACACCCATACATTTAACTAAGAATTTTAGGAATCCTGCATGTAATATTAATGTATTAAATATTATATGCATTTATTATTATCAGACTTGTTTCCATATAGACATGATAAGATTGTTGGACACTGGACTCCAGGAAATCCTGTATATTTAAACCAATCAGAGGAAAGCTGAGGATCTACTGAAGTGTTTGCAAAAAGGTGTGCCATATGCATCAGACATTTAGCCACAAGTCTAAAGTTAAAGTAAGAACTCTATGACTATTAATACAGCTATACTTTTTTTACAGAAAATGTAATGATGTTTGTCACATGACTGCACTAAACAGCATTTATGAATCATGCTGATGATAGTGTGAATAGTGTGGAGCTAATTTTAAATCAGAACTCTGGTCTTTGTGAAAACATGTAAGTTTAACCACATCAGCCATACAGAATGTTAACAAGGTCATTCAGTAAACAATTTTGGAAACATTCTCAAAATTTGAAGTGGCATACTTGTTTTAGATATGAAGTAAAATTAGAAATTCCGATGCAGTGAGTAAACAAAAATGGCCGATCGATACAGTGCGCAAACAAAAATGGCGGACAGATGCAGTGAGTAAACAAAAATGGCAAACAGAAGCAGTGAGTAAACATAAATAGTGGGACAGACGCAGTGAGCAAACAGAAATGGTGGACCAATGCAGTTAGCAAACAAAAATTGAGGCACAGAAACAGTGAGTAAACAGATTTTATAAATTTATTCTGAAAACAGTTAAATATTCTTCTACTGTGCAATAAACGAGCAATACTTTCTTATACGCACTTGTACACAGCACCTTATAACAATATACAATCCAATACTTTCTCCATTCGCATTGCTACACAACACCTTATAACCTGTATATTTACAAGAAATCTGTACATACAATTTAACATCCATATTTTTTGACTAACTGCGCCTCTGTTTATTTTTTAATGTTTATCGCCTTTTTCTTTTCTCATATTTAATTTTGTGTTGTTGCTTGTCACTTCATGTACACTGGAAGCTTCTTTAGCCAAAACAAATTCCTTGTGTGTGTGAAGCACACTTGGCAATAAAAATTGATTCTGATATGGCGGGACAGACACAGTGTGTAAACAAAAATAGCGGACATATGCAGTGAGTAAACAGAAATAGCAGACTGATACAGTGAGTAAACAGAAATAGCGGATAGATGCAGTGAGTAAACAAAAATGGCCAATCGATACAGTGAGTAAACAGAAATAGCTGACAGATGCAGTAAGTAAACAGCAATAGCCGATCGATGAAGTGAGTTAAAAGAATAGCCGATCGATGCAGTGCGTAATTAGAAATGGCAGATCGATGCAGTGAGTAAACGGAAACGGAGGACAGATGCAGAGAGTAAACAGAAATAGCAGACTGATACAGTGAGTAAACAGAAAGAGCGGATAGATGCAGTAAGTAAACAAAAATGGCTGATCGATACAGTGAGTAAACAGAAATAGCTGACAGATGCAGTGAGTTAACAGAAATGGTAGACAGATGCAGTGAGTAAACAGAAATGGCAGATCGATGCAGTGAGTTAACAGAAATGGTTGATCAATGAAGCGAGTAAACAGAAATGACTAATCGATGCTGTAAACAGATATGGCCGATTGATGCAGTGAGTAAACAGAAATGGTGGACAGATGCAGTGAGTAAACAGAAATGGCAGATCAATGCAGTGAGTTACCAGAAATGTTGGACAAATGCAGTGAGTAAACAGAAATAGCTGCTAGATGCAGTAAGTAAACAGAAATAGCTGCTAGATGCAGTGAGTAAACAGAAATAGCTGATAGATGCAGTAAGTAAACAGAAATAGCTGACAGATGCAGTAAGTTAACAGAAATGGATGACTAATGAAGTGAGTAAACAGAAATGAATAATCGATGCTGTGAGTAAACAGATATGGCTGATTGATGCAGTGAGTTAACAGAAATGATGGACAGATGCAGTGAGTAAACAAATGGCAGATCAATGCAGTGGGTTAACAAAAATAGATGACAAATGCAGTGAGTAAACAGAAACAGACATTAAATGAAGTGAGTAAACAGAAATGACTAATCGGCGCTGTGAGTAAACAGAAATGGCTGATTGATGCAGTGAGTTAACAGAAATGGTGAACAGATGCAGTGAGTAAACAGAAATGGCAGATCAATGCAGTGAGTTA
>CAIGQZ010001336.1:8779215-8791514 GCA_903798205.1 Danio tinwini | reverse complement strand
CACACACACACACACACACACACACACACACACACACACACACACACTTACATTTTTGGGCCTGGGATTGGCTATTTTGACCTAAATCTGCATATAGACATCTGCGACTGGCCTGAATCTTTGTGAGGACACTGAGCAGCTCCGTCTGACTGTCTCTCTCTGCTGTGATCACAGTGAATAATCTTTGCACCCTATAATTAACTCACACGGCTTTCTGTCTCCTCATTGTTGTGTGCGTCTGTGCTTTTGTTTTTGTGCTCTGCTTGTTTAGATTGTGCCTGTAAGTGCAGGTGAATGCCATGAAATAGCTGTAGTGCCAGTGTGACTCAGGTTAAATGTGATAGGATCGCATGTGCAGGGCGTACTGGACTGACCTCGGGTCATCTTGTCGTTTAAATTCTGCAAGCGTCTGACAGAGAGAGAAAGTTGACTTGTGTTCACATGCAGTTCAATGCATGCCATTAAAGGGACAGTTCACCTACAGTAAAAGACATTATGCCATCTTGTCATTCCTGTAAAATGTACTTATTGTTTGGAGCACAATAAAAAAAAGGAGGCTTTTAAGAGCCTTTAAGAGTGTTTGTACCAAGGGGTGCGCAAACTTTTTCTCATGAAAGTCCAAAAACCAACTCGATTGAGGGCAGTGGGCTGAAGATATGTATATCCAACTATATTACAAAGTTGCCATGGATAATTTCCTCATTTATTTCAAAATAAATAGGAAACATTACTTTAATCATATTAACTAATGCATAATACGTATTTTTTTCATTTTATAATGAAAACATAATTCAATTTATAACTGAATGCTGAATACACTAGCCAAGCTGCCTTTGCCTTGATTTGCTCACTAAGGACTTCTGATTTGTGGTCTATATGTTGAGCAATAGTATGTTCATTTAAAAAAAATTGATTAATTTACAACATTTAATTGAAACATTTGCTTTTTTTGTAGATTTACAATAAAAGAAACCAGTGAAAGGTTGCCTTAAACTAGAAATGACAATGTCTATTAAAGGCATTAATCACAACTCTTCCTAAAATTCTCCCTATATTCTTAGATGGGATGGTGGACCAAATCAAAGCTTACCATGGGCCAACTTTGGCCCTCGGGCCCTAGTTTGGGCATCTCTGGTCTAGACAAATCTGAACCCCATTGATTTTCCTTGTATGAGAGGTCAAAGATGAAAAGGGGTTTTCATTTATTGAAACAATGAAAGTGTTATACAGCTTTTTATGCATACATGGTGATTAGCATGCATCATTATAATGTCAGACACATGTCATTTGGTGTTAGAATAGTTTATGTACCAAAACTAAATCTTACCAGGCATGAATAGATGACATAATTGGTCACATATTTAAAAATGGAGCCTCAAAATTGTATTTATGTAGGTATTACAACACGTTTTTAATCTTTTAAAATGTATAAAAACTTTGCACAAATGTACTTGTTATGCTGAATTAAGGTGAAGCATTAACTCACCCAAAATTTGTTTAACATAAAAATGATTTTTTTCTGTGTTTAACATAATAAAGAAGTATGGCCGCATTTTCATTTTGGAGTGAAAATGCCTTTTAAATTAGCATTTTTTTGTCATTTGCATTGGTGTTTGTAAATATATAGCTTCATAAATAATTCCCAATTCTCGAGCTCTCCTCAGATGTTTCTAAAATGAGTAACTGACTGCAGTGCTCTAATATTGCCGCATTCATGAGCTTCAATTGACCTTTATTGACCTTTGCAAAATTTGGACCTTAAAAACAAGACATCAGTTTCTGACACGACAGCACAACACAGTCTGCAACAAACGACCTTAAAATGTCACTTTCAGCACCACGTTGGCTGGACAGCGACCGCTGCGCCTTAATTAAAAGCCTCAAGCGCTGAAAACATCAGCACAAATGCACATGAACTTGCCATGATGTAATATTGCACATGTGTGTGTGTGTGTGTGTGTGTGTGTGTGTGTGTGTGTGTGTGTGTGGGTGTGTGAGAGAGAGAGAGAGAGATTCACTCGCGTCTCACCTGATTCGTGGAGATCTGCGCTCGAGGGGGCACCAGCAGCTGGAGCGCGATGTGCAGCGCGGAGGTCAGCAGTCCCGCCACGATGGCCCAGGTGAGAGGCAGAGGCAACATGCTGTAGGTGGCAAAGAGCGTAAAGAGCACGTATCCAATACCATCCCCGAGCAAACCGTAGCCCAGTCCCGTGGCGAGGATCTGCGTGGCCATGGCGACCCAGGTCACCGCGCCGCTGTACTGCAGGTAACCGTGTGAGCTCGTGTCCTTGCGCACCACCACCAGAGCGCAGATGACCACCTCGATGCCCGTGAAGAAGCCGAGCAGCATCCCTTTGATAGGGTCCATCGGCGTGGACGCCAGGGTCAGGTGCAGCACAAGCAGGGTCAGCTTGGTCACCACGTCCAGAATGTTCATGACCACCACTGATTTCCGTCGCTGGCCCAGGAAGTAGCGCTGGTAAAGACGCTCGAGATCCCTGGACTTGAAGGCGTAGCGCAGCGTGGGGAAGATCACCCCTCGGTACGTGTATCCCCAGCTCAGGAAGAAGTCGGAGTTGCTGGGCGCGCAGTCGATCTGCAGGAAACCCAGGTCGCTGCTCGAGCGCTCGGGGAAGACTTTAGTGCCGCCGTTGTTGTGCCGGTCGCTTACCGACGTCCTGCCGGCGGAGTGTTTGCGCGAGCCCTGCGTGTGAGCCTCGTCCGGTGAAGAGGGTTTCGGGCTGTGCTCGTGAATGAAGCGCTGCTCGGTGATGTGTCGCACGGCATTCTGCCACAGCAAGCGCTTCGGTCGGTTCCCGTTGTTGCTGCTGCTGCTGCTACTGCTCGGGGTTTTGTTGATGGTGTACAGCTCCTCGCTCGCGCTGGAACAGCGAACCTCAGACAACTCCATTGTTCCCACGCCTGACGCGGCTCTATTTACCTACACGCGTTCCCAGAACAGTCAAAGAGAAGACGAGCAGGTTTGTGCGAAAAAAAGTAAAGGCGAACCGAACGGAGAGTGGAGAAGGCATCGGGACAAGCAGACTGGTCCCACGGCAGCTGCCGCTCATCATCATACGTCTTGTCCTCCGCGAACGTCAGAGCGATTTGGTCGCGCTGGCTCGTGCCATTTGGCTGCGCAGCGCTACAGCATGGCATGCGCCCGCTCGCGTGCTGAAAAACAGCGCATCTTTACGCGCTCTGATCTAGAAAATGTCCCCCGCTGTCTGCGCGTATTACCCTCTGTGTTGCTGCAGAAGGTCTTGGCGTGGCTCTGTTCTTTCTATTGCAATACAAGAATGTTAAGGAGGGTTTCCCACAACGCCATTCCGCCCCTCGCGCGCTACAGCCCAATCTTCCACAATATATTGTTCTTCTCTGCTATTTTCCCCCTGACTCCAGGAATCTTTGTCATATCCAGTGGAAAGGATTAGAGCTGGAGGGATGTGAAAAACCCCACTCGGTCAGTTTCTGGTATCAGAACAGGTTGCTGCATACCCTATAAAAGCCGAGTGCTGAAATCCAAGAATAATATCACATAAAACAAAAAACAAGCATGCACAAACAGCAGAAACGTCTCTATGACTGAGTAATACTGAAGGTTTCTGTGATGTTATACAGAAGCATTCACTGCGCCCGCTCATCTGGTGGAGATGGTATTTACACTGAGAGAAAGGGAGAGAGGAGGAGGAGTGTGTGACTGAATCTTCCCGACGTCACGAGCTCCTTGCCTCTTTTTCTTTCTAGCGCGCAGCTTTTGTTTCGCTCCAGCACCGCAGAGGCGCGCGCAAAAAAGAATGGGACTGTGGGACACTGTATTTATCATTTTATTCTCTCACAGAAAATAATAGAACTAAAGAAAAAATGAAATGAAAATGCAGGGATGTTAAACACTGATTCGAAGCAACGCAAATGTTGTAAACTAAGGTATTTGTTTATAAAATATAGAGTGAACAGGAGCTGTCAAATATTTTGCCCATGAGTTTAAACAACACAGCATTTTAGTGTATTATAAGAAATTTGTTGAATATAAAGTTATCTTTAGCAAACATGCTGATGAGCTTCAATTTACTCAAGAGTCACTTAAACTCTTTGCATTCCTTTGGATCCTTCCAAAAACAATTTTTTTTCTTTATTTGGCTTCAGATTTTGTGGCCCCAATGGATAAACAATGCACTGAACGTTCACATCAAATGCACTGAACGTTCACATCAAAACCTTTATTTAATTGAAAACTATAAGAACTCTAAATTGCAAGTTGTTTATACCTGCAGGTATAAGCTATTTTTGGACCATAACGTCAAAATATAAACGAATAAACAATAACCTACAGCACTTTGTATTTATTTTCCTAATTTTTTGGTTTGCCTTTTTGAGTATTAAAAAACATATAGGCCTAACATTTGTTGTTTTAACATCAAACATGGTAAAATGTTGGTTTAACAATAAAAAAATTGTTACACAAAACTTAAACTGCCAAGATATAAAAAAATATGTAGTAGATTAATGATTATTTTATGGGAATTTTTGCTCTGCTAATACAACTTAGTTAAACACATTTACACTATATTCTTCATTATACCAGTTTACTGAAATAAACTAAAATATATCTACAGTATTTATCACAATTTGATGTAGCATTCATTAACAAAGCGTTATAATACTATGATAGACTATAAAACTCTTTACTTTATTTAAAAAACAGTATTTACTCTAAGTTACACGTCTAGACTTTTGCTATAAAATAATGGTTAATTTTCATTTTGTGCTGTGGTTTACCAACAATTTAATGAACAAGGAGAATATAACCAAAACTGTTAACTGGGCAGCCATGGACGACGAGCAAATGAACTAGGCACAGGTGATGCTAATGGGTAACTAAGATAATAGGCTACTGTACGATTTAGTCAAACATTGGCTATGACTACCAAACTAAGCATATCCCTGAGAGTTAAATTGTATTTTGGCTTATATCATATTTATCAAGCTATTTTTGGACACTGCACACTTAGCTGAGCGCCATTACCGTGACTCACCGGCTATTCGTCTTTTTAAATATTTTTTAGCTCGAGACCCCAACCGCGGCTGATCAAAGCGGCCCGACAGCGCCTCGCGAGTGACTCATCCCGTCCCCCGCTCCGCTGCCGGCTCTTTTTTTACACGACTGTGGGTTTGTACCATACGACATTCCTCAGCCTTACTTTCCAGGAGTTTCTCTCTGCGTTGCTCACTTCCTCACTTTTTTCTGCTTGCTGTGAAAAAAGCAGGATGATAAACTGGCGCAGGAAATGGTTGGAGGCAGAGCCGCGCGCGCTCACCGGCTGTTCCGAACCCCCGCATTACCCGCCGTTACTCATTCACTGCATAAACTCAAAACGAATGAATCAAGTGTACAATATTTGTTACCAGAGCTCGACATAGGTCCTGCGAGACCTATACTTACCCTTATTCCAGCCAATCACAGACCCTTTATCCACATTTAAATGACAAAATTTGGGTTGAAGTCTGAAATCAAAATTTGCAGTGTTTATATTGCTAGCCCACATTGCTAAACCAATTCGAGGGTTGTAAACAACAACAATGGTCCTAACGTATTTCCTGTTTTACATTTATAGTAGCTTTCAAGGATCCAAAAATGTCCACATATTGATAAATTATGTTATGATAGCTGTTTTAACATTAAGGAGTGATTGAATTGCCTCATGTTACAGTTATAAAATAGTTTGACAACAAGCAGGAAATGTTCATAGGCCAATGACATCACAACCACTGAAAAAAGTGTGTTTTGGTAATCTTCAATCAAATCTGACCATTTGCTTTGGCATTTGGATTGATGGTCCTTCTCTGCTGATGTCAGTTTGACAGCTTCAGCCACAATATTATTAACCGTCTGTTCAAATCATTATTTAATTGAAAACTATTGTAAGAAGTCTGTTGCAAGTTAATTGGCCATACCCGTAGGTCTGGAGCATAACATCAAAATACAAATAATTAAACAATTACCCACAGCTTACATTATTTATTTATTTAAATTTTTTTCTGGTTTGCCTCTAAAACATGTATCCATGACACAAGTCAAACATGCCTGGTAAAATGTTGGTTTAACAAAACAATAAACAGACAAAAGACATCACACATCACACATTTCAAAATGAATTATAATTTTAATACAAAATAAAATATATAAATTTTATTTTTTTATTAAATCATTAGAACCACAAATTGCAGCACCAAACTTAAAAACAGACAAATAAAATCTGCCAACATGTGAAAAGTGCAAAATATTTGTTACCAGAGCTGGACCCTGGGGCTGCAAGACCTTTACTTACCCTTATTCCATCCAATCACAAAGCCTTTATTCAAATTTAAATAGCAAAAAAAAAAAAAAACTTCCACTGAGCCACCTTTGAAGAACCTTCTTCCATCCAATGTTTTTTTTGCAATAATATCCTTAGTACAAATTTTGTTTTTTTCATTAAACATTTTTTTGGACAGTGCTCCTAGTAAGCATACAACTGGATTGAGGGGTATTTCCATATCTAATACCTATCTATTTTTTTTTTTTACATTTTTCCAAAATTCTTGAATCTTATGGCAGTACCAAAAAATATGGGTATGATCTCTAATTTTACCACATTTTCTCCAACAACATGAGGACTTTTAAATGGAAAGTTATTGTTGTAAAGTTAAAGGTAAAATAGTTCCTTACAAATTTTCATTAATGTAATTAATTATAAAAAAAAATGTATGTGCAAGGAAATGTTAAATCATCTTGGCTTAAAACACCCTTTTAGCTTCTCCAAAGAACTTTTTAGTAAAACAATTATCATAGTGCGAGGAGCATTATAATGATCAAAGGACATTATTTACTCTAAAGAAACATTACATACATGGATTGAAAAGTTTCCATTAATGTAAAAGGCTGTTTATGGAATCAACACACAAAAAAAAACCTTTTTAAAGTGTAATTATTGAGTGCACAAGATACATATAAAATAAAACTTACTGAGTTTTGAACTTAGATTGTCATGCTGAAGATCTATAGCCTACTCCAATGCAGAGCTGAAGTCATAGATCTGTCTTTGTCAGGTAAGGACATGCCTTATTGTTAAGAGCCTAGATTTGAGAAAGAAAAAAAAAACAAGTCATGAGACAGGAGGGCCATTTGAGGACTTCTCACGGTGCATGACAGCATCACTATGCATTTGACTGTGGTTTGTGAGTTGTGCAATCTGAGGTGGAGAAGAAGAGCATTCGGAATGAGTGATTTAAGAAAGCTGATTATATTGGTAATGATGTAACTGGAGGAACTGGTGAAGACATGAATAAACCGAGAAATGTGTATGAAAGTTTTGTAGAAAAGTATCAAGCATTTGATGAGGAATTAAAGTGTGCACACTAAAGCATGACATTTGAAATGATCCCATCGAGACACAAGAGTCTAATATCTCTCTCTCTAACTCACTATCTGTCTCTGTTTAGTTAAATATGAATCAGATGAGAGCAGGTCACCATCGTGAAGTTTATCTGCATATTACAATGCTATCAGAAGGATCATGTGACTCTGAAGACTGGAGTAATGTCTGCTGAATATTCAGCTTTGGCATCAAGAATACATTACATTTTAATATATTCAAATAGAAAAGTTATTTTTGTATGGAGTGAATATTTCATAACATTACTGCAAAAATGAATTTTGTTTACAATCAATTTAAATGAGGATTTACAATATGTTTTTATATAAATACAGTTACTATCTTGCTATTGTACATTTGTTCCCCAAAACGTCCAGGTTTTAAAATAAAAACAGCCTTTGTGACAGTTAGCAAAAGCAACAATGTTAAATCTTTTTATTATGCTTTATTCACCCTCATGTTGCTCATATCTTCTGATTGATTTTTTTTATATCTTCTACAGAACACATACAAGAAGGTTACTGGAGAATACTAGGGTCCAAAACATTGATTTTTACTGTAAAAAAATAAAATAAACCACAATGGCTGCATCTCAAATCCGGTACTTCTCTATACAGCTGTGGGGAAAAAATAAAGAGAGTTCTTTAGAGTTCTTATAAATTTTTTGGATTTTTTTTTATATAAAATGTTCATTTGCCTTTTATTTTATTTATCAACTACTGTCTTCAATATTTGGGAATAAAATATTTAATAAAAAATATTGGAAAAATATTTATACATACACATTTTACATGTATATCTTCCCATCCAATACATAACTGGAATAATAAGCCCATATTTTAAAATCTAGAGTCATGTTCGAGTTAACTAAAATTATAAAAAAAAAATGGTTTTGTTCGTGGAATTTTCTTGTGTTTTTATCTAAAGTATTCTCTCTTTATTGTACGTGAATGGACAAGTGGGCGTGGCTAAAGGGCAATGACGTAGAGGTAAGTGTTGATCATGTCCTGCAGAGGGTGCTCTTTCATTGTACTAAAAACATTCATTCCTTCGGCTTAGTTCCTTATTTGTCACCACGCCAACTATTTCAGCAAATGTTTTACGCAGTGAATGCCCAGTACTGGGAAACACCCATACACACACACACACACACAACCACACACACACACACACACACACACACACACACACACACACACACACACACACACACACACACACACACACACACACAAACAAACACACAAACACACAAACACACACACTATGGCCAATTTAGTTTATTCAATTCACCTATAGCACGTTTCTTTGGACTTTGGGGGAAAGCGGAGCACCCAGAGGAAACCCATGCAAACACCAGGAGAATATGCAAACTCTACACAGAAATGACAACTGGTCCATGCCAGGACTCGAACCAGCGACCTTCTTGCTGTGAGGGGACAGTACTAACAAACAGTTGCTTAGAGGATGTTTGTATATGACCCAATTCAATTCCAAATCACTCGATTCATCCCTTATTAAAAACTGGTTCAATGACAAATACATTTTTAACAAGTATTTGTTGCCACAGACTGGAGTA
Source organism: Danio tinwini (assembly GCA_903798205.1). Classification (NCBI taxonomy): domain Eukaryota; kingdom Metazoa; phylum Chordata; class Actinopteri; order Cypriniformes; family Danionidae; genus Danio; species Danio tinwini. Next base: position 8,782,520 of record CAIGQZ010001336.1, on the reverse strand, counting down.
ACAATATACATGCTTCAGTCCTTGTTTAAGTATGATGTTTTCAGAGCTACAGTAGACCGAGCTAACAATTTCTGGTTCCTAGAACTTTCTAGGAATGAATGATATAACTATGTCATCAATCATTTCTGGTATTTATTGTGACAATATTAATGATGTTAATTCATCCATTATGAGTTATCTCATGTACCCAATATGAGAGACAAAAAGCATATTGTATATTTAAAGAAAAGTGTTATTTTTATTTTAAAAAGGGGGTTGTGACATACACAAAGTAATGTTGGTTTCATTCATACTGGACATTAGAGAGCGCCCAAAAGTAGAGGGCGCCAAAATTAGAGGTATCACAAAAGGAAAGTCATCAAGGAAAAAGAAGCCCGAAATAGAGGTTGTTGCTTGATACGGCTGCGGCCGGAACTTAGAGAATTATTTATATTATTTATTAAATTTGCCATTTATTGTATTTTAATAATGTCTACCCCCACCCCAACCCTAAACCCAACCGTCACAGTAACGTAAAAACAGTAGTTGTATTATTGTAGTATTATTTATGTTATCTATAAAATTACTCTATAAATTTTAATTTTTAATGTCTACCCCCACCCCAACCCTAACCAACCGTCACAGTACTCTACAAATATTAATTATTGTTATATAGTGTCATTAAAAAACGCTGCTATATTGATCTGCATATCGCACTTCCAGCCGGCAGCATATCCGATCTAGACTTTACCCGAAATAGATATTCTGATCAAACATGATGACAACAAACAAATAATTGTGGCAACATTTATTTGTGTTCTTCAGTCAATCCTAGCTATTTTATAAGAATATAGTATAGTTCTAATGCAATGCTATTTGACTAGTCTTTATCATTGTATTGAACACTTTAAAATAGTAGGGGAGCGCGGGGCACAAAGTAACGTTGGGTTAAATGTAACACAGAGTTTTAAGGTATTTGCTAAGTGTTAACCATGGAATGCTTTCAAGGTTTTCACCACAATGTCGGCAGACGTCTTCCTGACAATTATTGAAAAAGTTAGGTGAAATTTGAATAAGAAACACAGGAGAAACCATTTTTGCAGCATAAAAGTATTTTTTATTACAGTCTATATTTTTTATTTAAAAGAAATCTGTGAAAGTATGTCAGTAAAATCTTATATTGTTGTGATCACCGTCTTCTAGGCTAAAAGATGAAATTATTTGAAAGATAAAACACACAGTGACTGCTAGACAGTTTTGAGGAAAACATGACACAGAGGGGTTAGTTGTAACAGGGTTTTACAATTAAGCCACACTCTGTTTGACACTAATTAAGCTAACAAAATAATTATTTGAATTTTAAGTGTAATGTTAAGAATAAAAAAAAAAGTTTTTTAATAGAAAATATTGTTTTAATAAACAAAAAAATAGTTTATTGCTAATTATGCAAATAAATGCATTGTATAATAATGGATAAATAGATAATAATGCAAATACTATAGATTCAAATGTGTTTATCCAATAAACAAAAACAAACCAATGTGCTATGTAGAAAAAAAAAACATTTTATTATTTAATTATTATTTATATTATTTGTGTGAAATCTGCCTTTATAAGCACGTGTTACAACTAACCCCCTTTGTTACAACTTGCCCCGCAGGTGGGGTAAATAGTAACATTTTTACTCCTGGCACTTTTGGCAATACCGCACAAAAACCACAGGTCTGGCGATCATTATTCCAGTGCTCATTTTTAGGAGAGGCTTGTGTGTTGTTGTAATGTAATGTAATGTAATGTGTATTTATATAGCGCATTTATTGTGTATGGCTATAGACCCAAAGCGCTTCAGTGTACTTACCACACACCAGCTATTGGTGGAGTGAAGAGACAGTGATAGAGCCAATTCGGTGGATGGGGAGGATTGGGAGGCCATGATCGTAAGGGCCGAGTAGGAATTAAGCCAGGACACCGAGGTTACACCCCTACTCTTTACGAGAAGTGACATCAGATTTTTTTTTATGACCACAGAGAGTCAGGACCTCGGTTTAACGTCTCATTCGAAAGACGGTGCCCACTGACAGTGTAGTGTCCCCTTCACTTTCACTGGGGCATTAGGACTCACACAGACCGCAGGTTGAGCACCCCCTGCCGGCCTCTCTAACACCACTTCTGACAGCAACCTAGTTTTCCCATGTGATCTCCCATCCAGGTACTGACCAGGCTCAGCCCTGCTTAGCTTCAGTGAGTAACCGGTTCTGGGCTGCAGGGTGATATGGCTGTGTTAGTAAAAAAAAAAAAGGTTTGTCTAACCCTATAACTTTGTTCATTATTTGACCAAAACCAAAAACTGTTACTTTGTGTACCGCTCTCCCCTAGCTTACGATTTCTTCCTTCTGATTTGAAACTACATCTTGTCACAATAGCACTCACATTCATGTTAAAAAGTAAATTTAGTGTGAAAATTTGTCAGTAAATCTTTGTTTGTAAAAACATATACACAATATGCAAACCAGTTTCCCACACATCTTCTTCACATATTTGTACTTTTTTTCAATGCACAGACTGATTATCACTATCATGGGAAAACACATTCTTATTAAGGACAGTATTTTTTCTGTATTTGGCAAATTATACTTTCTAAAAGCTTTAGTTTATGGTTTCCAGAATGTTCTCTTTTGGTTAGCCAGGAAAGTTCATTACACAATTCTGTTTCTTTACACAAACAAAACTTTCACTCTAGGCTAGAGAGAAACATTCCCAGAATGATCTCTTTTAGACTTTTTAAGACGTTACAAAAATTACAAATACAGTTGAAGTCAGAATTATTAGCCCCCTTTGAATTTTCTTTTCCTTTTTTAAATATTTCCAAAATAATGTTTAACAGAGCAAGGACATTTTCACGGTATGTCTGATAATATTTTTGTCTTTCTGAGAAAGTCTTATTTGTTTTATTTCGGTTAGAACAAAAGCAGTTTTTAAGTTTTTGAGAACCATTTTAAGGTAAAAATTATTAGCCCCTTTAAGCAATTTTTTTGCGATTGTCTACAGAACAAACTATCATTATACAATAACTTGCCTAATTACCCTAACCTGCATAGTTAACCTAATTAACCTAGTTAAGCCTTTACATGTTACTTTAAGCTGTACAGAAATGTCTTGAAAAATATCTAGTCAAATATTACTTACTGTCATCATGACAAAGATAAAATCAATCATTTATTAGAGATAAGTTATAAAACTATTATGCTTAGAAATGTGTTAAAAAATTCTCTCCGTTAGGAAAATAAACAGGGTAGCTAATAATTCAGGGGGGGGGGGGGGGGGGG
>CAIGQZ010001336.1:8748116-8764569 GCA_903798205.1 Danio tinwini | reverse complement strand
ACACACGCACATACATATAAAATCAATCCTCGCATAAACACCCACATACACACGCACATACATATAAACTTACTGCATGCAAACACCTGTACACACTTGCATATACATATAAACTCGATTCTCGCATAAACACCCACATTTTACATTACACGCACATACATATAAACTCGCAGCATGCAAACACTCCTATACACACTCGCACATACATATAAACTCCATCATTGCATATACACTCACAACAACACGCGCACATACACAAACTCACTGCATGCAAACACACCTATACTGGCAAACTCAATGCGTGTATAAACATCCAAATAACACTCGAGCAAACATACAAAAAAAATTCACAAACATATTTATCACGAAATAGACAAAATGCAATTAATAAAGTTATTAAATGTGTTAAATTATGAACATATGTTATATAAAATATGAGTCTATATAAATAGACTATATAAAATAAAAAACAATTTTTTAATTTAATTAGGTAATTACATACACAAATATAAATGGACAGATAAAACCCTTAAAGGACGTTCAAGTTGAAAAGCAACTATAAAAACTGTATTATTAAGCTTTTTATATGTTTTTGCAATGTGGATATCATAATTGCAAGATTTTGGTATCATTTTGATTGTTAATTATTCAGCATACAAAAAAGAAAAAGCTGATAAAAAAAGCCTCTGTACATCATGTTGGTCAAGTTAACCCCACGGGAAATCTTTATATATAAATCTTCTGGACACTTGTTTAATAATTACTAATATTTTTACAGCAGCTGGCATCCAGCGTTTTGGTGCATTAGCCTGTTTATTGGTGACAGGAAAACCCACTTAAGTGCATTCCTGCCCCCTACTGGACATAAGTGTGTATCGTAACCCATGACTAATAGTGACACCAATAATAAAATGAACATTAAAAACTAATATTAAACAAACATATTTTATTCTAAATAATTACTTATGCAACCTTATATTTATTAAACCCATAGCTTTCTAATTAATTTAATTGCATAATAAACCTTTATTTTGCAGGAGCATTCCTTAGCATTATCTTTTTTTTTATTAGCATAATCTATTTTCATTATTTAACAGATGTAATTCCTCCATTAATCACATTATTTTGTTTCCTAAGCTTTGCAATAACCTGATTCATGACAAATAATGACCTTGTTCATTTATGCTCAAAGGATTTTTACGCTGAAATTAAACTACTTCCTTTTAAAGTAAACTATCTTCCTTTTACACTGAGAATTCATGCATATACACATATGAAATCACTTGCATATATGTATATACATAACTAACTGTATATAAGTTTGTGAATTGTATTTTGTCTGCACGAGTTTTATTTATGTATTTATGTACACATCGAGTTTACATTCATATGTGAGAGTTTATGGGTGCATATGCATAGATCAAGTTTATATGTATGTGCGAGTGTGTATAGGTGTGTTTGCATGCAGCGAGTTTATATGTATGTGCGTGTGTTAATGTGGGTGTTTATGCGAGAAGTGAGTTTATATGTATGTGCGTGTGTTAATGTGGGTGTTTATGCGAGGATTGAGTTTATTTGTATGTGCATGTGTTAATGTGGGTGTTTATATGAGGATTGAGTTTATATGTATGTGCGTGTGTATGTGGATGTATGCATGCGTGAAGTTTATATGTATATGCGCAAGTTTCATATATGTTGTTTTAAACATCCAATAGTATAGGTGTATATGCAAGCAATTTATAGGTGTATATGCACGTGTTTTATGTATGTGTTGATAAGCAAAGTTTGATTTAAATCCTACACGGTGCTTTATAGAACCCAGTCCAGGAGACTCGAACAATTTCTTTATTGAGACATGTTGGTTAGTCTGCAGTCATACAACATCCTTAAGAAGTACACGAGTCTGCAAGAGCCTACAGGTGTCTCTTACAGGTCTGCAGTCTGCAAGTTTTATCACAAGTCTGAAGTCAAGTCTAAAATGAGTTTAATTTGAGACAGAGTCATATTGTTAATTATGTGTTTTAGGATGGGGCAGTGTTTGAAGGTGGAGACATAGAAAACAGGCATGATTAGTTTTAGTTGAAGATCTTGTTTTAGGGTCTTAAATAGATCCTGAGGTTTCACCTGCTCTGACCAGTTTGAAAGTATCACCCAAAGACAAAATAAGAGTCGATGAGACCCTGCCTGTAGCATTTGCACCACTTTGGCTCAGGCAGTGCTCAGGAAGCAAGAGGTTTTTTATGTTTCTCACACCCTAGCTAGAGTTTTAAATTAAATGAGCTAATTAAAAACCAAAGAATATACCTTTTCAGTTATATATTGAAAATTTGAAACTAGATTATATAAATTTACATTTCCACAACTGCATTGATTTATTGCATTCCTGCATTGGGCTCTCATGCTGTGTTCACACCAGACAAGGAACGTGCGGATAAATCGCGCTATTAGTGCATAAATAAACACGTGAACATTTGAGTTTAAACGCTTCATTTGCACGTCAAACTCCACTTCATTCGTGCATCAAACTCTGCTTCATTCGTGCGTCAAATTCACTTCAGAACAGACGCGGATTCATGTTTGGGCAGGGCTTCTGTCTGCCCGGTGACTGTAGCTTCGTTGCTAAATGGCTAACATGGATTTTATTGATAAAATAACTGTTTATGTGCTTCATGAAGGCTGAAAAACAGCGTCGATTTGTTTGGAGCAGTGTCCACTAGATGTTTTCAGAGGTGCACCCAGCTCTGTGAGCTCATAAACTCCTCCATAAACTTAACCTGGGTGATGGAAGCATTCAGCGGTGCTTCTGACTGAGCCGATCCCAGTTTGATGAACTGTTGTCGATGTAGGCAGGATGATTTTTCCCCGGGACACCAACAACAGGCACAACGTCATAATCATGCCCCCACAAGAGCAAGCTCCTTGATTGGTTAATGCGGCGTGAATGTCGGCAGAAGTTCAGATTTTTGAACTCGAGCGATTCACTCGTTAAGTGCGTCAAATGCGAAAAACGACCAATACGTGCAATTCGCGTCATTTGCACCGTGCCATTTGCGCATATTGCGCCGCAGGATGTCTACGCGTTTGCATTGACATACAATGTAAATCACTCGCACTTGACGATTCTTCCGCGTCTGATGTGAACACAGCATCACATACTCTGTCTGCTACTTCATAGCATAATCACAGACTGGGTCATCGAACTAATCACAGCAGATTAGCCTCACACAAAGTAGGGGTTTGGGAACAAATGAATGGCTGACCGAATCATATGGGAATCGTTGGGATAATTAGGTAAAACTAAATGCATATTACAAGACAATGAAAGTGTTTTTGACCTTGCATGCATATCAGCCTGTTGTTGGAGACCCCCAAAGCCAAAATATTACCCTTTATAATGCAAAATAGGGGCTCTTTAAGCAATGGATCTCAATCCTGGTCCTTGTGAACCCCTGCTCTGCACATTTGTATTGTTGTAAATTGCTAAAATAGCTCCATATTCACTATTCCCTACACTATAGTCCACTTGAAGGAGTTAAAGTACTTTAAAGTCCATAATAAAAATTATCCTTTTATTCTTAAATTATTCTAGAATTACAGTAAGTTGAGTTTTGACAATCTGTAGTAATAAACAAAATAAAAAAATTTAATTGATGTACTTCGGGACATAAACTATATAGCTAAAAGTTTTGCAACACTTCTCCAAATCATTTAATTCAGGTGTTCCAGTGACTTCCATTGTCACAGGTGTATAAAATCAAGCACCTACGCTTCTTCAAACATTTGTAAAAAAAAAAAAAAAGGGTCACATTTGGGAACTAAAGAGTGGTACAGTGATTCTGGTGTGATTCTGGAGTTAGATCTAAGTTTTAGTAGTTATGTCAAAGCAGTAAGTAAATCAGCACACTATCATTTTAAAAACATTGCAAGAATTAGATTCTTTGTTTCCAGTGAGGACTTAGAGAAACTTGTTTAAGCTTTTATCACCAGCAGGGTGGATTACTGTAATGGACTCTTCACTGGCCTTCCCAAAAAGACAGTAAGACAGTTGCAGCTCATCCAGAACGCTGCTGCCAGGATACTTACCAGAACCAGAAAATCAGAGCACATCCTGTCCTCAGGTCTTTGCACTGGTTCCCAGTTACATTCAGAATATATTTTAAAGTATTATTACTTGTCTATAAATCACCAAATGGCCTAGGACCTCAATACATTACAGATATGCTCACTAAATATAAACCTAACAGGTCACTCAGATCATTAGCATCAAGTAAATTAGTAATTCCAAGAGTTCAGTCAAAGCAGGGTGAATCCACCTTCAGCTACTAAGCCCCCCGCTGCTGGAATCAGCTTCCAACATTAGACACATTCAAATCAAGATTTAATACACATCTGTGCCTTTATGCAACAGATGTAAGAAACATAAGGACACTATTATGCATATTTTTGGAGCTGTAAAATGTTAAATCCGTTTTGGGATACTGTACATACATCTTCTGTGATGATCCTGGGTAGAAAAATATCACAAGACTCCTTTAATATATATTTTTGTGGTAGACTTGAGTAAAGTATTAGACCCTTTATTTACCAAAAGGTTAGGTCTGATATCTTATGTATCTAGAAAATGTATTCTTTTAAACTGGTAAAAAGAACACACTTCAACACTTGAATTATTAAAAAAAAAAACATAAAATGACACACTGCATTTTGAATATTTAACATATAGTAAAAAAACAAACACGTTTTTAGAAACCTGGACAATTTTTTAGACCCTTTATGAACCCTTTGACCTACATAATAACCATTGTTATTATACTGACCACTCATATGCTGTATTTTGATTTCTGTTTTACTGAACATGATGATATGATTTTATATTTGTATACTTTGATGCTATTTAATGCTGAATATTCCTTTTGTTAATTGTGCTGATTGTTATATTGTAAAATGATAAATAAATTATTAAAACACGAGTTCAGCTCTTAGCCTGAATGAGCACTGTGCTACATGCGACAGATCACACTATTTTGTCTTTCTTTTCTTTTTCCTTCTTTTAAAACCTGTTTTAACACATTTTAATCAGTTTTTATAAATCATTTTTATTTGTTGTTTTAATTTTCTTATACTTGTTTTTTATTTGTTTTATGTAAAGCACTTTGAATTACCATTATGTGTATGAAATGTGCTATACACAGTAAATAAACTTGCCTTGCCTTGAATTCATTGAGAAATTTCCACCTGTGCAATAAGTCCATCCAGTTCCTCCCTACTAAATATTCCACACTCCATATCATCCTTTCTTAATCCAACATGACATGGATGAGTGAGTTTGTTGTGAATGGCCTGTACAGAGTCCTGACCTCAACCTGATTAAACACCTTTTGGCATTGAGAGCCAGTCTTTCCCTCCAACCCCAGTGCCTGACCTCAAAAATGCGCTTTTACAATAAGGGTGAAAAATTCCCATTAACACATTTCTAAACAAGGTGGAAAGCCTTCCTAGAAAAGTTGAAGCTGCAAAGTGTGGGTCAACTGCATACTGTATTAAACCATACGGATTATGATTGGGATGTCATTAAAGTTTGTGTGCATGTACTGTAAAGGCAGATGTCCCAGAACATTAGACAATATATGTATTTCTGAATCTGAATTCTTTTCCGATATTCAATGAGAAAAGAATTATGGGATTTTATTCTTTTGAAACTTTGATGAAAGATTACAATGCATTGTTCTGTTTTTCTCATATACTGAAGCACATGTGAAGCTTACTGTGTCACCATACGAGGACATAACATAAATTTCCAGAGCTACTCTGAGACCTGCTTTTACCAATTAATTTGATAAAAGCTATCAGATAAATACAGATAACATCATATAAACAACTTATAATTATAAAATAAATAAATTACTACTGCGTGACACACATTATATAATGTAGTGCTCAAAGCAATATTGCAGTGTTGCAATGTGTAATAGATGTTTTTCATTCTGTGTATTAAAAATAAAGTTTCCAAAAGGGAGTTCTCACAGAAATGCCATAAAACTACCATTCTGAATTCCAAAAAGACAATATCACAGTGAATTAAGAATGAATTGCACTATAATGAAGCTTTTGCACAATAAAAAGGTACAATGGATGTTAATGATCCTCCATAGAACTATCAATGCCAATAACAAAAAAAGTGTACACTCCAAAAAATATGTGTACTTATGTAAAATAGGCCTAAACAACACCATTCTTGAGATTATTTTGTGACAACATGATTGTTTTATGTTCAATCTACTTAAATTTGGTAAGTTAACTTAATCTATCTGTGTTGGAACAACCTGAATAAATTGTGTGGAACCCATTACAGTGTATGTTGCTAAACTGTGTTTATAAAAAAATGCTGTGCCATCAAAAAGCACATCACACATGCACTACACTCACACTGCATTAGACAATACAAAAATGAGAATTGGTCTGCTATTTTGGGACTCTCTTAGAAATCCATGTGACTACATTCCTGCTTGATTTCAGCCTGAACCTGCATCTTTGCACATTTCAATCCATTGAAGTGACACTCAGCCACACATTTCACCTTTCTAACACTCGTCATCTCAGAAAAGATCTTCACACAGAGCTGTGACGCATGCGACTGGATGCCTACTCATCACCCTGGAGCTCTACCTGCAGTGTTCTCGTCCTCCCCCATGATGAAGCTCCTCTCTACAGTCTTATTTATAAGGATTTTACAACATCCACTCACTCACCCGTAATGACTAGTGTTTCCTGACAGGTTCTGTCTGCCCTGCATCATGATCTTAATAGCACTCCTGGAAATAGTTTAAATTTAGCACTTGACTTGTGCTGGATTCTTTTCAACCTGTCCAACCGGATGCTATTTTACATTCGCCTTTAATATAAAGCCTTCCTAGAAAGCATCTGCTAAACAATAAACCTAAATGTGTTTATTTACAGTGGTGTGAAAAAGTGTTTACTAAATTTTTTTTGCATGTTTGTCACACTTTAGTGTTTCAGAGCATCAAACAAATTTAAATATTATTCATCGATGACACAAGTTTTATCATAAAAAAAACTAAATACAAAACTATGCTATTTCCAATCAAGAAATCAATTGAATAAGACCTGCCTGACAAAGTGAAGTAGACCAAAAGGTCCTCAAAAGGTAGACATCATGCCGAGATCTAAAGAAATCACAAAAGAGAAAAAAAATGATTGAGATCTACTAGTCTGCAGTGGCGGATTTAGGCATGGACAATATGGGCGATTGCCCAGGGCTGCACCTTGCTATGGGCGGCATGGAGACCCCCTAACCCCCATCTCTTCAAATTCATCCAAGATCCCCCTCACCCCCAACCCCCCAGTTTTCACTTTTATCTGCAAACCCCCCCACCCGCTCTTTAATTTAGTCCGCGAAAGGGCGGCATGAACATTGTGAGGGCGGCACGAACGTCGTCTGCCTAGAGCACCATTTAAGCTTTACTGCTAGTCTATAAAAGCTAATAAAGCCATTCCAACCTTTTTCACACTATCGTAGGTGAACATATCATTGACATTTGATTGAAATGATTTTTTGATTGCACACAGCATTGTTTTGCTGTATGTTTTCTCTTAATAATAATCTTAATTTCAAAACATTGTTTTGAAATTAAGATTATTATTAAGAGAAAACATACAGCAAAACAATGCTGTGTGCAATCAAAAAATCATTTAAATATGACCTGCCTGACAAAGCGAAGTAGACCAAAAGATCCTCAAAAGCTAGACATCAAGCCGAGATCCAAAGAAACTCAAACACAAATGAAAAAGAAAATAATTGAGATCTACCAGCCTGGAAAAGCTAATAAATCCATTCCAAATACTTTTTCACACTATTGTGTGTGAAAGCAACAGAATGGTAATGCCATTCAAACAACAACAAACATATCTATGTTGCAAAGCTAAGATTAAATGTTACATAGATTCAATTCAAAGTATTTAGTAAGAGCTTGGTGGGGCTGGTTACATAAATGCAGTCAAAAATGAATAAAACAGTGTACATTTGTGGTGCTTTTTTATGCGTGTAACAAATTTAGGCGTTCTAATTTTTAGGTTCAGATCTGTGTCTGTAACATCAGATTTCATTTAATTTTTGCAGTACTGAGCCTTCTGTATTTTGTGTTTGTATTGTATTAATACAAGAGCAATAGCTAACAATATTGTTTTATATAATAGCTTTTTTCATCCTGTAATGGCTTCTATTGTTTAAATATAAAATTGGTATATCATTTTAAACCCTTGACAGATAATTGCATTCCGACTGAATTTTTTTTTATAGATTTAATTAAAATACTTGACATAAATGACAATACAGATGCAATTAATAAAATACTACAACATACGCAAATAACAAATGTCTAAATTTCTCCCGGCAATGTATTCCAGCAGGCAAATATTGCCTCTTAATGCAAAAGATAATTTCTGACGCTGTACTCGAGGCACAGTTTCAACATCTTTGATGATCTTCACTCTTTGAAATCTGCTCAGACAGAGCGATCTGTTCTCTCAGAAACATAATAATGTTTGCAGGAGCTTCTTAGACATTTAACAAAACTAAGACGCCCAGCCATTCGGCTTTCTTTTTATATAGAATCACTGTCAATGTAAATCATTGTGTAGGAGTCCGGGGTCTATTTAATCTTGTCGGGGGTTTGAGAGCATATTCAGAAGATGCTCTCAATTGCAAATATCATGCGTGTTTTTATTATGCAACCCATCTATAAATCGATTCTGAGCGAAGACAACAGAATAGACATTTCTCCCAAATGCTATGAGTTTGTGAAAAATGTCAAACCCCCTCTGGAGAGAGCGAAAAAAGAATCAAGCTGTCTCTGTTTCTCTCTGACACAAACAGTTGTTCTGTGGGTCAGTATTGATCTAAAGCTCGGTGTGAAACTTGTAGGAGAAAAACTGAAAATCTTTAAAGGTGGACGTGTTGTGCAGGTATGTAAATAATGGATAACCCATACTTCGGACTGATTTAATTTTAATGTAAAAATTGAAAAATAAAAAAAAGCACAATGTTGATAGATCCTAACAGCCTATAATATACACTCACCGGCCACTTTATTAGGTACACCTGTCGAACTGCTTGTTAACGCAAATTTCTAATCAGCCAATCACATGGCAGCAACTCAATGCATTGAAGCCGAAGTCACACTACAGTTTGAGCTTGCGAAATTCTGTCGTACTGCACTGCGAAAAGGGGCGGGATTAAACAAGATGATTAGACATGATTAGACAAAAAAAAACAAGATGATTAGACAAAAAAGCGAGTGATTGCTCCATGTTTTAAATTTCTGTTCAGAGAGGTCATGTTTTGATCCTGGATTGGTCTCACGCAGTCAAGTGATGCGATTTCGCAGGTCAGAGTTCACCAAGCTTGAACTTTGCACCGCAGCAACCTGCGAAACTCAGATGCATGACCTTACGTTTCCGGTCTGACGCATTCGCGTGTGTATGAATGGAAGTCTATGGGGAGAAAAGCCCAGTGTGACCACGGCTTTAGGCAAGTAGACATGGTCAAGATGATCTGCTGCAGTTTAAACTGAGCATCAGAATAAGGAAGTAAGGAGATTTAAGTGACTTTGAACGTGACATGGTTGTTGGTGCCAGACGGGCTGGTCTGAGTATTTCAGAAACTGCTGATCTACTGATGTTTCATGCACAACCATCTCTAGGATTTACAGAGAATGGTCAAAAGAAGAGAAAATATCCAGTGAGCAGCAGTTTTGTGGCACAAATGCCTTGTTGCAACTAGAGGTCAGAGGCGAATGGCTAGATTGGTTTGAGCTGATAGAAAGGTAACAGTAACTCAAATATCCACTTGTTACAACCGAGGTATGCAGAAGAGCATCTCTGAATGCACAGCACGTCCAACCTTGAGGCAGATGGGCTACAGCAGCAGAAGACCACACCGGGTACCACTCCTGTCAGCTAAGAACAGGAAACTGAGGCTACAATTTGCACAGGTTCACTAAAATTGGACAATAGAAGATTGGAAAAATGTTGCCTGATCTGATGAGTCTTGATATCTGCTACAACAGATGACAGATGGTAGGGTCAGAATTTGGCATCAACACCATGAAAGCATGGATCCATTTTGCATTGTATCAACGGTTCAGACTGCTTGTGGTGGTATAATGGTGTGGGGGATATTTTCTTGGCACACCTTGGGCTCATTAGTACCAACTGCGCATTGTGTCAATGTCATAGCCTGCCTGAGTATTGTAGTTAACCATGTCCACCCTGTTATGACCACAGTGTACCATGTCATAAAGTGTGAACTCACATGACAGTGAGTTCACTGTACTCAAATGGTCTCCACAGTCACCAGATCTGAATTCAATAGAGCACATTAGGGATGTGGTGGAATGGGAGATTTGCATCATGGATGTGCAGTTGACAAATCTGCAGCAACTGCGTGATGCTATAGTATCATGTCAATATGGACCAAAATCTCAATTTTATTCCACTAAAATCATGCAGTGGAGTGACTATTGTGACCTTGCCTCTCATTCCCCTGAAATTGTACAGTGAGCTGTACTGAAATATTGCACATGCCGGACTCTACAGTGACATAATACACAAGCGATCAAAACAAGAAAAACGCTTTTAATATTTCTATGCTTGAAATGTACATAATTGATTTTGAAATTCACATACATTTAAAAGTATCAAAGTTTATTCAAAATTTAATTTTGCAGTAATTTACTCACCCTTAAGCCATCCAAGAGGAAGACAACATTTCTTTCTTCCTCGGTAAAGCATTAAAGAAGACTTTAGCTGAGGCCCTCGCTATATCATTAAATGCAAATTGATGGCTGATTTGCACTTTGAGAGAGAAAACTAATATATACAGAAAAAAAATAGATTATATGAAGTGAACTCATAACTCTGTCCAATCCATTGTAAATCAACAGCGTTATCTCACATATGAGTACATCCCACATATGCTGAATCTCCAAACTGTCATGACCATCTGTCAATATTTTACAGAGACTTTGTTGTATCATCAGGAGCCATGGGCATTCATTTTGTTTGGTTGATTCTGACCAAAAGCAGAAAATCTGAGCACATCCTGTCCTCAGGTCTTTACACTGGCTTCCTGTTACATTCAGATTGGGTTTTAAAGTAGTATTACTTAATAAATATCACTATTTAAATACATTGCAGATATGCTAACTGAATATACTAACCTAACAGATCACTCAAAGCAGAGTGAATCCGCTTTCAGCTTCTATGCCCCCCACTGCTGGAATTAGCTTTCAGAAATGGTCAGATGTGCACGAACATTATCATTCATTAATTTTCCTTCGGCTTAGTCCCTTATTTATCAGGGGTCACCACAGTGGAATGAACTGCCAACCGGCATATGTAGTAAGCAGCAGTTGCCCTTCCAGCCCCAACCCAGCACTGAGAAACACCCATGCACTTTCACATACACATGCACGCACACACGCACACGCACACGCACACACACACACTCATTCACTAGAGCCAATTTAGTTAATTCAATTCGCCTATAACGCATGTCTTTGGACTGTGGGGTAAACCGGAGCACCTGGAGTAATCCTGTGCGAACACGGGGAGAACATGCAAACGACAGGAACGCCAAGTGGCCCAGCTGAGACTTTAAGCAGCAACATTCTTGGTGTGAAGCGACAGAGCTAACCACTGGGCCACCAAGCCGCTGCACAAACATTAAGCACATTCAAATGAATATTTAAAAAGCATCTGTTTAGCTCTGCCTTTACCGAATGAGAATCATGCTCTGTTCGACAGTCTTTCTGTCTTCTTTTTAATTTCTTTTAAAAAAAATTATTTGTTTTAGTTATTTTAATTATATGATGTTTTTATTTATATTGTCTTATTATTTTATGATTATTTTAATCTTATTGTTTATGGAAAGGCTTTTTGAATTACCATTGTGTATACAATACCATTGTGAAATTCAAAATAAATTGGAATTACCATTGTGTATATTTTGTGCTATACATAAGCTTGCTCTACCTTGTATGAGTGATTTTTCTAACTCTTAAACCCCTAGCAGCCATTATATGTATTAGGGCTGCAGAATACATAGTTTTAGCATTGATATCGCAATGTGCACATCTGCAATAGACACATCACAAAGATATGCAATGTTGAGTCTGAATTATAGTCCTGGTCAGGAGCTGCAGATTTGTATTTAATCACTGTATTTATATGGAATTTATATGATTTATGCAAAAAACAAAACTCTTACTTAAAGTAGAATTTTTGTCTTGTTTTAGTCCAATTATCTACAGTTGAAGTCAGAATTATTAGCCCCCCCTTTGCATTTTTTTTCTTTTTTAAATATTTCCCAAATGATGAAGCAAGGAAATTTTCCCAGTATGTCTGATAATATTTATTCTTCTGGAGAAAGTTCTTGTTTGTTTTATTCTGGGTAGAATAAAAGCAGTTTAAAAAAAAAAAAAAAACATTTTAAGGTTAAAATTATTAGCCCCTTTAAGCTATATTTCTTTTCGATATTCTACAGAACAAACCATCATTATACAATAACTTGCCTAATTACCCTAACCTGCCTAGTTAACCTAATTAACCTAGTTAAGCCTTTAAATGTCACTTTAAGCTGTATAGAAGTGTCTTTAAAATATCTAGTCAAATATATTTACTGTCATCATGGCAAAGATAAAATAAATCAGTTATTAGAGATGAGTTATTAAAACTATTATGTGCAGAAATGTGTTTAAAAAAATCTCTCCGTTAAACAAACATTGGGGGAAAAAATGAACAGGGGGGCTAATAATTCAGACTTCAACTGTACATTTCAAAGCGAAAACAAGATTATTTCACTTACCCCAGTGACAGATAATGTTGCTTGTTTTAAGTAAAAACTCTTAATTTTCATTGAATTTTTCTGATGGTGAAAACTAAACAATATTTTTATTTGCTCTAAGAATTTTAATATATTTTCACTAGAAACAAGACAAAAAAAAACAACAGCATTTATTTTGCATTGTGATTATTTAATTTCTGTACTTTAATCTGTACTTTAATTACT
This sequence comes from Danio tinwini, assembly GCA_903798205.1. Lineage (NCBI taxonomy): Eukaryota > Metazoa > Chordata > Actinopteri > Cypriniformes > Danionidae > Danio > Danio tinwini. The sequence goes on along the minus strand of CAIGQZ010001336.1, from coordinate 8,751,482 downwards.
GTTAGACTCCCCATAAAACCATCAAATAGAGCTATTTAAACTATCTTGTGAAACTGTATTTATATAGCCATATTTTTAGCAGAAAAATAAAATATCGCATTATCAGATTTTCTCAATATCGTGCAGCCCTACTATGTAAACTAAGCTTACAATTTAAAAAATATTTACTGTTCTACTAAAGAAAAAAGGCATCTACATATTGGATGGCCTGAGGTTGAGTACAATAACAGCAAATTTACATTTACATTTTTGATTGATCTACCATTTTATGTGTATTAAATTATTGTCCTTCAACTGATTTGGAAAATAAATAGCATGTGAGCGTGTATGTGGGCAGCTGACAAATATTATATGTCCATTAACATCAAAATTAAATGTTGAAATGCATATGAAAAGCCAAGTTGCATTTACTCCAGTGTGTGTGTGTGTGTGTGTGTGTGTGTGTGTGTGTGCATGCAGGCAATATTCAAATAACTGCAGTACTTTACTGAATGACTGCAATACCAGCAGCCATTTGTGCACACAAACAAACACACAGCTAAACCATTACTCAATCAATCAAACTGCCCAAACTTTCAAGCCTCATTAAACCACCAATATCAATGAGGCAGAAAATGTGTGTATGTCCATATGTGTGTGTGGGTGGGGTGGGCCGGGCCACAGAGAGAAAAAAAATCACATCGTATAAATGTGATGGAGATTATTGGTGAAATAGGATTATTTGGCCAGCATTTCAGTAATTATTATGCAAATCTTTGCGTCTGCTTATCTCTGTGCTGTATCAAACCATTTCGTTCAACAGCAGTGTCACTTTCTTTAGCACATTTTGTTAAACATTTTAGACATAATATTACAATGTAGACGAATCTAGTTACATAAAATTACACAGTATGTGCGCAAGTAAGGGAGTGATTGGAGCTATGTGTGTGTGTGTTTTCAGTGTTTTAACAGATGCTTGGATAAAATGGAGCTTAATCACATATTAATTCCTCTAAAGCAAAGGTCTTTATCTTAATACTGTGTATTCTCTCTCTCTCTCTCTCTCTCTCTTTTTCAATCAAACACACACACACGCACACTAGCTTAGACTGTTTGACTGGATGGTTTCAGCTTATCCTAATATAATCCAGTTATACACAGGAGGTCTGACACAGGCAGACATTACTGGGCTTTGTATTATTATACATTATGACTACTGCAAATGATTGGATTCTGCCCATAATGTGTCGTAATGAAATGGCAAGCCAGATTCAGCAACCCCATTCAGTCTATTAATTACACTGTGGAATTGCTAGAAAGTGTTTTATAACTCAAGAGGTTTGTTGCAGCTTTATAGGCATTGATTGTTTTAATATTAGACCAAATCACTAAATTTGTGTCATCGTTTACTCACGTTTTATACCAAACGTGAGAATAACATTATGTTCTATGTTCTGTGAAACACATGAGAAATTATGAACATTTGAACATAGACATGTTTGCATTTTTTTCCAGTAACAATAAATGAATTATGAGGACTTTAAATGCACTCTCAGAAATAAAGGTACGAACACTGCCACAGAGGCGGTACATGGTTGTATCTAAAGCAAACTTTTTCTTATGAAGGGACAAAATAAGCTTGAGAGCTGTGGGCTGAAAGTAAATATCGCAAATTGTATTACATTAAAGTTGCCAATGGTAATTTCCTAATTTATTTAATAAAATTTTAAAATAAATAGAAAAAATACTTTTAACTGTATTTACTAATGCCTTAAATTTTTTTGAAAATGTATATTATTTTAACAAACCTATTACAATAAATCAATGGTGAATACACTAGTCATGCTGAACCTGCCTTTGCCTGGATTTCCAAGCTGATGTCTTCTGCTTTGTCCCCTATTCGTTAAGTGACAGTATGTACATTAATTTAAAAAATCTGATTCATTTACAACATTTAATTGAAATATTTAATTTCAAATTCTTTTTTGTAGCTCAAAAATAAACAAACAAATGGAATAATTAAATAGAAATAAGAATCTCTGTTAAAGGCATTCCCCAACACTTCCCAATCATTTTCCCTCTAGCAGGTCAAATCAAAGGATACAAAGGGCCAAATTGGCCTGCAGGCCCTAGTTTGGGCATCACTAATCTAAAGGGTTCTTATTAGTATCTTAAAAGTACTTTCAGTGCTCAGCATAATTAGGTACACCGCACTTTGAAAATGAATATTTGTATCCATTTCTCGGTGGATATAGGCAATGTATTTTGGTGAATTTAAACAAAACTGATTATTAAACAGATATATTTATTAAAATAATAGTCACTGAGCATGTTTAGAAACTGAAAGATAATACTATTAAATTCAAGCAAAATATAGCAAAAAATAAATTACAACATACAAAATTTCAACAAAATCTGTCCTTTTTTTTGCTTCTCTTGATTTTTCTTTTTTTTTAAATTTGTATTTAATATTTTTCTATAACATAAATTTGAGGGTACTCGTTTTTGGACCATTATCGTAATTTTTTTGTTAGATAAGCTGCAGATTTGGCTTCAGTACTGACTACTCAAATGTATATGCACAAATATAATATTGTATAGCTTCCTATTAAAATATTAATAAAAAAATCGATTTGTGAGGGGTGTACTCATATATGCTGAGCACTGTCTAAACATTTCAAAGGTATTGCACTGCTTAGGTACTAATATGTGCTATTAGGGTATAAATATTGACCCTATAGGTACAAGCATGCACCTTTTTAAACAGTACTGGCCCAGTGACAGCTCTCGTTTATATTTTTCTGAGAGTATAAGCATCACTAAAGTTATATTTTTATAATATATCTGTAATGGGTTATGTTTTCTGAAATCATACTGACTATAGCATAGTTTTGTATTTTTAAAAAGTCTAAATGATAAAATGATTCGCTAATTCGATTTAAAAACCCTATTGTAAGCCACATTTATGATGCTTCAGAATAATTTTTGCATTAAAAAAATACTTTGTACTGGCATGGTAAAACAAAAACAAGCTAGCTGCATTCAGAATGATTAGTGCAAAGTACTACAGAGAAATATAAAGCCACATTTCTTAGCATTAATGATGACAGAAATGTAATTTTTGACTTTACTAATCATTTGAGATTTAAAAATAAATGAAGAGTAAAAATATTCTGGTCACATGCCATCCAAAAACATGGAGTTAATAGATCTTTTAATAAGTTTTTTTATTCCACCTGCAGTGCACACACTTGAGCAGTTCATTAACCTAAATCAAAGACAACCGGGATTGCCCTGCTTATTAATTTTAGAAGCTAGATGGACGAGCTGATAATACACTACACACACACACACACACACACACACACACACACACACACACACACA
>CAIGQZ010001336.1:8722703-8737305 GCA_903798205.1 Danio tinwini | reverse complement strand
ATATATATATATATATATATATATATATATGTAATATACAGTATATAAAAAATATTATTATTATGTTATTAAGTATGTTTTAGGGCGACGCAGTGCTGTCGCCTCACAGCAAGAAGGTCACTGGTTCGCGCCTCGACTGGGTCAGTTGGCGTTTCTGTGTGGAGTTTGTATGTTCTCCCTGCGTTCGCGTGGGTTTCCTCCAGGTGCTTCGGTTTCCCCCACAGTCCAAAGACATTCGGTACAGGTCAATTGAGTAGGCTAATTTGTCCATAGTGTATGAGTGTGAATGAGTGTGTATGGATGTTTCCCAGAGATGGGTTGCGGCTGGAAGGGCATCCGCTGCGTAAAACAAATGCTGGATAAAATGGCGGTTCATTCCGCTGTGGCAACCCCAGATTAATAAAGCGACTAAGCCGAAAAGAAAATGATTGAATGAATAAGTACGTTTTAGTGTACAATAGTAATAGTCCAGGACTCAAAATTTCAACCGTTTTGGTTGCATATTCACCCGGAATGTTATCTATGCGACCTCAAAATATATTTGGGAGCATTTGTGCGAGTGCATAAAATTGTTGCATGCACGTATTTAAGAGAAATTCACGCAGAATGCACCAAACAACACAAACGCAAAGCTCAGGAACAGACATTTCATTTCAACTTGCTGCAGTAAACAAATGCCGCAATGCTTGCCCTGCCTTCAAGCTCTTCTTATTGGCCCACTGCTCTAGTCATATATTTCTGTCACAATTTCTTAAAGTTAACAGAAACAGTAAAAGAAACAATTGTGTGTGTAAATGAAATGACAATATTTTTCTCTAAATCAAGCTAAAGTGCCATAGTTATTGCATATGTAAATTATCCTTTTCCATTATTTAATTGTGCACATCCCTAGTTTATATCTGTTCATGCTGAATTTGCCATATGTTTTGTTCCATTTTTTTTTAACTGGATTCTGTGATTCTTTCTGCATTTTTCTCAAGACTAAACTCGTAGTGTGCAGGTACACTAAAAAAAAGATTCATTGGATTTACTTATTTTAAGGTAAGTGGTTGCAAACGATTTATATGGGCTGAAATTAAACAAATTCAATTTAGTAATGTTAAATTGAATTTGTTTGTTTTAATTCAGCCCATATAAATTGATTTCAAACACTTACCTTAAAAAATGTAGTAAATCCAATGAAACTCTTTTTTTTTTTCAGTGTATCTGAAAAGTCCTGCCCAAGCTTATTGGAAATACGTGCTTCAGTCTACATTTTTGCAAAACATAAAATGAGTTTAATTGTACATTTGGTACATTTCATTGCTTGGTTCAGTTGACAAATCCACTAGAGGGAGCAGTCTACATACTAATCTGAAATACTTAAGGAATGTTAGGTTTCTGATACACAACCTTCTTGTACACATCCATGAGAATGTGGGGCTTGTCGTACAGATCACTTAGCGAGCCACTGAAATCCAAGCAATAGTGTTTTCAAAAGCAAACGGAACAGAAAAGTGCACTACGACCTATTTTAACCTTGATTTTTACCTCTTTTGTGGAAGCATGCAATGCATCCCTGGTCTCGAAAACCAATCACGGCAGAAAAAATGTCCATATGGATATAAATAGGTGAGGCAAGTGTATTCAATTTTAAAAAAATAATAGACACTAATAATAGACAATAATAAGTTGTTTTGTGGTATTTGTTTGGTGTTGGGTGAAGAACTGCACAAAAATAATATGCATCAATAATTTGTCCTTGTAAATATCATTAATGTGAAATAAACCGAAAGTTGTTGACGACATACTGCAAACCCAGCGTTCATTTTACCGTAAAACTGCAGTCAAATGTTTAAGTGCCTTTTTGCGGTTTCACAAAAATGTGGGCTGAGGCACATATTTCCAATAAGCCGGTGTTGGCAATGTCAATGTAACTAATTGAATTGTACTTCTATACTTTAACATCATGGTAAAAATTAAACACAATCTACTTACCTGTAAGGCACTGCGTTTTGCTATGATAGGTTAACATTTTACAGAAAGTTCTCGCCATTCCTCTCCTTGTTAAAAACTGACAGAACAGCAGATTCTTTCATTTCATTTCACCACCATTTCACCTAAAATACTTTATCCAGATTGATAGGAAGACCACAGAGGATTTTCAGATTTTCTGTTGCTTGCTGTTTTTTTCTCTGTGTTTGTGATACTTTTTCAGTCTCTAGGCGTTATCTACCTACAACACTGGATACTTTTCTGAACAAGGAAAGCCTCCTGCTAAATATTTAGTCTGAATTTTTACACCTGGGAAAAAATACAGTTGCTCAAGCCATGAGGCAATATTCGGCTCTGCTCAAGTCTATCCAACTAAATCAGACAGCAGCATGTCTTGTTCATTATTGGTGTTTCTGTTTCCTAAATGTCAGCTAGCACCAATTTTATAAACATTTTCACAATTCAACTACATATCCACATTTTATATTGTAATCCCACTGATGAATTACCTTTTAAGAGAAGTGTTATCTAGTACTTTTGATCAAAGATTTCTGTCTGAAATGTGTCTTGTAGCACCGATCATTCAAAATCCTGTAGATAAATTAAAAGATGCAATAGAAAACTAACTGGAAGCTTAATTTATTTATTTATATATTTATATTTAATATTAATATTGTATTTATGTATATTATTTGAATGTAATATTTACAGTTACATTGTACCTAGCAATTTTTGTGTGTGTGTGGAATTATTCTTTGATATAAATACATTAATAAAGACCGTTAATATGATGTAGAACCAACCTGAAACTTGCAATTGTATTTATTGATTTCTGTTTTTGGCTAAATAGCTTTGGTTTCAAAATGAAGTTTTGGTAATTAAATGTTGGCATTTATTTTGGCAAACAGATGCTCAAAATAACAGATTAACCATTAACCGAAATGGTGCATCTGTAACCGATTAATGGTATCAGTTAAACGATTAAAAAATATAATTTTATATATTTGTTAAAATTTGGCTGCAGACGGGAACGCGCTTTTTGCGTTGAGAAGGGCATTTTTTGAATGGTTTATTAACTGTTTTGCGTGCTGCGCGCATCACCTTATGCTGTTGCGCGCTGTGTTCTCGTGGTTGAAATAAAACTCTACCCTGAGCGGAATAGTGTGTTACGTCAGTCGCGTCTTTTTCATTCTTCAATCAATTGAAAGCAGAGCAGGGTTTCTGTTGAGGTGCCTGCAGTATTTGTGTTGTCAGGACGACGGATATTTTTTAATGATGGATGAGAAAATTGTGGTCGCAGTGTCAAGTTAGCCAGAGCTGTAGGCATATTACTTTACAAATCATGAATATCACAATGTTATTCTGTATATTACAATTATAACAACATGGACCGCAACACTCGCACACAATAGACCAGCTGATTCAGTCGTTTCCTAAAGTGACAGAAAAAAAGAGCACCGCGCTTCTTTTTTCTTGTCAGCATAAGGCGGTGTGGTGCGGTGCGCCTCGCATTTTTGCTACGGAAAATCGTGTTCGATGTGATCGGCCCCTGATGTGCAACAAATATTTGTTAACTTGCAGGATGGTAACACATGCAACCACTTGTGCCTACAGACATATTTTGTCAAAGAAGCAAAATGAAAGAAGAATATTTCACAGTTTGACAGACGAGTTGACACAAACCAGCGCTGAAGCTGATTGCGAGTGAGGCGGAGAAAATAAGTCATTATGACATAATCTTTAAACTAATGACCTCTATTATAATGTTAAAAGGGGTTTTGTGACATATAACAACAAAGCATTAATCAAATGCATATTTTCAGTGGAGCGATCGATTTAATAGCCTGATATTTTTATATGACGGACGAAAAAACATGATTGGAAAAAAACTGCTAATGCCGTTTTTTAAAAAGGATTCAGTCAGTGTTTTCGTTTTGAAATCTAAATTTGTCATTTAGGTGAAAAATATCTAGGGCAGGCCTGTTTATTTTATTATTTTTATTTAGGTTTTTTTTCTATGCTGCTGGAAACACTGCAGGTGTATGCATGAAGATGTTCTGAATGCTGCTGTTCGCATGATAAAATAAATCAGTATTTTAAAATATTTAATAGAAACAAAATAGAAACCTCAATTTTTTTTTATTAAATAATGTTATAATATTTATCTGTTAACGGTTAATATTCGGTTAACGAGGTGAGGTTATCGGTTGGTAAAATAAACCGAAATGAGCATCCCTATTCTTGAGTAAACAGCCTCTAGGTGCTTTAGGCAAACAAAATTGAACATACTGCTACTCTGGCATGATGTTTAGTCATACCGAAGAGCGTCCGCTCAGCTGACATGTTTACTTGTTGTTGTTTATCTATGTTGTGTGCATGAAACAGACACTGACACACTCCGAACGCATTATCGGATAAAAGCTAATTAAATGTCACTAACGCCACCTTCACATATCAGATGTTTTATTCCATCTATTTGCATTAATTGACATGCATACCTCATTCTTTATCTTTTGTCATTGAATTAATCACCCTCACGTCACTCAACATGACCTTCTGTGTTTTAGCTGTCACTTTAACATTAAACTGATCATGCTTGCGTCAATATTTCATTAAGATGAGCATTTTAACTACACGCATGCAGCCCTTCAGCATTATATTGACCACCTTGATCTTTAAATATCGGCTTCGGCTTATTGAAAAAGCTGTTTGGTTTGAACTCTCATTAGAACCATTCAGAAAATGGAAAAAAAGAAGAAGAGGGATAATGCGTTTGGCGTATTTACACACTGCCTAAGCAAATGTCACGCATACTTCATGTTGTTTTTCTAACCAATCCTCAGTATGCAGACATGGATGATTTCTTCTGTAGTAAAATGAATTGTCACCGCCTGCCGTTCTTCCAGATGTCAGTCATGTTTTAAGATGCTTGGATACAGTTGCATTGCATTGTGGGAAATAGTAACTGGGCTAATGATCTCATAAGTGCACCTCAAATGTGCAGACTAGGCAGAAGCGTTTAAATGGTTGAATTTCCCTCAAATGTGAAACCGCTCGGATGGTAGCAAGCGATAAGAGGTTTTCCGTTTCTCTCCTCCCTTCCTTTTTTTCCCCCTGTATTGACTAACTCATGCATATTTTGTTATCTGTCTTCCACTCCATCGACCCGTACTGGTAAATTTAGCACCGCGTGTGTATCAGTGGGTTTGGAAGGGTGTATTTGTATAGACTCTACCTGTATTCTGTCAGATGGCAAAGGATTATAGGGTTTTTTGCCTCACAGACTTTGGTCTTTGCTTGAAATGAGAACAGAAAGCCAGGTTTAAAGCAAACACACACACAGAGGCAAGGTCAGATGTTAAACTCTCAAATAGGACTTTCTACATTGACCACTTACTGTGGGTTTCAAACCTTGTGGCAGATTAAAACAAGACTATTCCTTCATCCAAATATGCTCATACTGTATGGAACATGGCAGATGCTATTATAATTTTCAGTCATATAATGTTCTTATTTGAAAGTGATAATGAATATTTTGATATTTTGAATATTTGAATATTTTGAGTGTGTTTTGTGCTGTTGTTTTGCCCGTTTTATCATGAGTGGATAAAAAATAACTCTAAAAGCACCAGTAGGTGGTAGCAGACAGAGTCTTTGTTTGTTTAAATGTAAGTTTTTGACTCTTCTAAAGAATAGATATTTAAGAAACATGCCAAGATATTTAAGAAACATGCCAAGTGAACATTCTTGTTTATCTGAAAAACAATGCTAAAGTCAGTTATTCTGCTTTGAAAATGTAAGTTACGTGCTGGAACGCTGTCTTTGTGTTTTTTCTATTAACCTGCCCATTGCCAGTTAAGCCAATTATATTTTAGCACCCTGGGTTGCCTTGTTGGAAAACCACGCATTTTAATTATTCATTCAGAAAGGCTCTCAAAGCATGCGCTCATGACCAAAATTTGACCTCCGGTAAACAGTAGCAGCCTCCGAAATGAGACGCAGATTCAAAGTTTCACATGAGGTTATTAATTAGCAAATAATCTAAATATTACAAACCTAAACATTAGGTGAGCAGGTTACATTGTAACCCCGTGACCTAACAACATGAAGCAGTGATAAGCAATTTGGCTGTTTGCACCATACGAAACACGACAGAAATTTAAATACAGCCATTCAGAAGCAAGTTCAAGTTCAATTTATTTATAGAGCACATTTAAAAACAGTCACAAGACTGACCAAAGTACTGTACACAAGACAAGTAAAAAATAAAGACAGAAAACAAAACGTAGAAATAAAACAAGAGAAACTTCTGAAGAATGTAACAGTAGAAAGGACTATTAAAATAATATTAAAAAGCCAAGCTAAAAAGGTACGTTTTAAGAAAAGATTTAAAAATAGATAGTGATGGAGCCATCCTAATATCAAGGGGCAAGGTGTTTCACAACCGAGGACCCGCCACAGAGAAAGCTCTGTCCCCTCTACGTTTCAGTCTGGACTGAGGAGCTAAAAGAAGATTTTGAGATCCCACCAGAGTGTATAGATGAAGCAGCTCTGAGAGATAGGATGGGGCTAGAAGCACAGAATATTCACTCACTCACGAAATGGTTACGTTTATAATCTAATTAATACATATTAACCCTCTTTAACATGATTAAATGTACATGCTGAATCGCTAGCCTATATGTTTGGCTTTGAGTCACAGTTCTAAAGTTATATTTCAAATGGTTTATTTTATTTTCAGGATTTGATGTGAACTATCTGCTGCTGCTTTTAGTATATGACAATAAATGTCATGTTAAATGGCATTCAAACTCACATTGTTAGCATTTAACACTGAATAAAGCACATAGGGTGTACCTGAGGTGACCATTGTCAGTTTTCTGTTGTTCAGTTGCAAAGAAATAGAAGCCGTTTCTAATATATCAATTCGAGGTGTTGGTTAGAACAAAAACTCCTTTGAATATGGAGAATATTCCTTCTATCACGTGCCGAAACTTTTACTTAGAATTCGATTCAAATCAGCCTTGATCAGGCTTGATCGTCAGACTCGCTCCTGTTGGTCCTCAATGTGGCAACCTGCACTTGCATTGGTTTTAATCCAGGAATGCAATACCTAGTTCAACCATTGGGTGTCAGACTTTCATACTGCACCTTATCACATCTTATTTTTATTATTATATATTTACTTGTTTTTTAACATTTGTTTTTTTTTCAACTTGCTAAGTTTGTTTGAAAATTGCAATTTAGTTAGCATTTTGAGAAGTAATAAAAGGGTACTTGTTTGTTTTTGTTTAAAAAAAAATCTTATTGTAAGATCAGTATCGTGAATCATTACGTGAATTGCTACATCCCTAGCAAGTGCCTGTCTTAATGAGCAGTTCGCTGAGTCATTCATTGCTAATTCACTTAGAAACCATGCAAATATGCTTTTACGTGTGGATCCTTGAATCACTGACTCGCTCAATCCATTCAAAGACATTCATTCGGCTTTGTTTGAAACTACTCATCTCTTTAGCAGTATTGATAAATGTTTGTTAATCATTTACATTGATTTAATGGAACAGGACTCTTGGTTGTGTGTATTTCATAAATATACTTGATAATTAATTATAGGGTCACTTTTACTGTAATCTTACAAACCTTTCTCGTGTCCACGTGACCGTAGCATGTGTGAACGCACATCGGCGGATCTTTGTGAACTGTGAACAGAGATCTACATTTGCTGACAGACAGTTTGGGCTACTTATCAGAATTATGGAAATTATCGGCCAGACAATTTTTAATTGAATGAACATTTTTTTAGTCTAATGCCTTACCCAGAATATAAAAATACCTATAAATACATTTAGATCATTTACTTTAATCAGTACTATTGGAATGTGAAGAGCCTTTTAACCATCACACAACAAAATATGTTTAATTACCTACTGGAAAAAAAGACAATCACCTACTGCACCTTTAATACACTTTTTAGCTGAAAGCTGTGTGGTGATTCAATAAATGCAAATCAACAGCTTCCAGAAGAGTTAAAAAGTTAAGAGAGTAAAAAAAAACTATACAGGCGAAACAAAATTAATGTTTTTTATAATTTTTGGGTGAACTATCCCTTGAAATGGTTGATCTCTGTGAAGCTAGATAGATTGATTCTGATTGCCATTCGTCAGCTAAAAGTGTAAAAGTGATTGCAACGATATGTTATTGTTGTGGCTTTGCTATTCTTTTACATTATTTATAACTTTATCGTTATTCTTTCGATTATTACCCCCTAGTGTTAGATCAACCTCTAAAAGTGCCAATATATCAAAAATCAAACGCTCCAATTTTATTTAATTGACTATTGTATTGGCTCATTTGCATTTTAGTGTTTATGCAAAGTGCACACAGGAGCCCTAAAAGTTGTGCCTTGGTTATTATGCATCATAGTCTGTCTCTCTCTCTCTCTCTCTCTCTCACTAAGATAGATGGTAATTCTGTTATGGCAGCTTTCTCTCAGGCTCCGCAGTCGCTCTTCAAACTCTTAAGCTATTTCAGGTCCTCATAAGGTTAAGAGGATTTTCTCTGCAGGCACTGAATCAATCTCTTCATTTCCCTAGATGCTCTCGTGTTGGCAGTAATGGGGATTCAACAGGCACCAGTGGGAAGCGGGATTTGCACCTTGCTCTGGGTGGGCCGCTCTGGGTGAGCGCCCCCTGCTGGCTGTGGCTGTGTCATCTAGCTTAAAATAAAGCTTCCTTTGCCAAATTGAGAGAAAGATTTGTTATTTCAGAATTAATTTAATATTGGTATTATTGATTTATATAGTCTTTCCTGTTGCTTTGATTGCTTTAGCCTGGGCTTGTTCACTTGTGTTGGGTTTTTGGAAACTTTAAAATATGTAATCTTTAAGCAATTCATCAAATCAGAGGATGTTCCTTCCTTTCAGCAATGGACAGTATTAGCCATTAGCTACCATTAACAGTATTAGGCTGCTTTTGAAAAATGTCATATAGGCAGATTGACATTTAAGATGGCAATCCAGATATACTTGTACTATAAAAATGGTCCATGTACTTAAACTATTTGGAAATGGATCAAAGATTACAGTGAGTGAGAAATATTGTGACAGAGTGTAAATTTGATGGACTGATTTTATTTATTCATTTAATTTATTTTCATTTAGTTTGTTTTTTTCTCTCACTTTCTGACTTTATACTGAAAGTTTTAATCAGATTTAATTATAGCAAGTTGTTATTGCAATGCCTCAGTTAGGGACAAGTTTGTTTGGGTTTGTTAATAGTAAAGTTATTCTGTATTTTGCTTAAAAATTTATAAAACTTAATCACTAAAATGTGACATTTTAAAACTAAACCCTGTTTGGAATTGCTGTCTAGTTAATGGATTAGGCCATAGTTCTCATAATTATGTTGATCATTTAAGCCTTTCATAGTAAATATTTGGTGTGTTGTACATATGTTTTTATAGTGCATTCTGCTGATTTGTCACAAATATTATCTGTTCAGCTGTCTAGATTTTTTTAGTAAAAATGTAACTGCCTTTTAAATTTAGCTTGGCAATTGGCAACTACTATAAGCAAAAAACTAACAAACTATTTTTTAAATGGTGTGCCAAATTTAAAGTGCTAAAGAGGGACACTATTAGGGCTGGGCGATTAATTGAAAAGTAATCGAAATTGACATTTAGAACTTATAATTGATCAAATTTTTTTATTTTTTTAAATTACTTTCCTTACCTCGTGTGGAGTCACGTGACCTTGATCTGTTATGGCTGATTTATACTTCTGCGGCCACTTTGCAGCCACATCTGATCTCTGGTCAAGTAGGATGATGGACCCATTCTTAAGGCTTACTTTGTACTACATTGATGATGATTGTAAACTGCGCCAGAGATGACTTGAGTTGGCATATTTTCTATTACATTAAAGTTGTTATTTACATTAAAATATTTGTTTACAGAAAATGTAAGAAATGCACTGCTTAAAATGTTATTTACAGTATATACAAGAGTTATTTGATTTGGAAGAGATACTGCTTATTTTCTACTATTAATTCGAAAAACATTGAAAATAATATATTATGTTTACAAAAGTGCAATTTATTTATTTTCACTTTTTTTATAAGAAAAGTTCATTTTAGTTTAGCAATCGTTAATGTTTAACAAATGATCATAGTAGATAGTGTGTGTTTTCTTCAGTTATTTTAAAATCAAGTAATGCACCCTTCATTCAGAAATCTCTGACAAAGGGCAAAAAAAAAATTGTGTTGTTCAGCTGTGAGAAATAGAAGCCGTTTCTAATATATCAATTTGAGGTGTTGGTTAGAACCAAAACTCTGTTTAATATTGAAAATATTCCCTCTATTGCGTGTCGTTGCTTTTATTTAGAACACAGTTTAAATCACTCGCTCCTGTCCTCAATCTGGCAACCCGCGCTTGCGTTTATTTTGATCCAGGAGTGCAATACCTAGTTTAACCACTGGGTGTCAAACTTACATACTGCACCTTTAACATTATTAAGTAGGGATGTTCAAATCCAAACACGTGATCGGAAATCGAACCTGATCACGTGGTTTCAGACCCGATCGGAATAGGACGTTACCTCCTATATATATTCTCATTATTTTTAACACATCTATAGTTATGCGATGGCACAGAGTTAGACCTCTTTCTTGACTTCATACAAAAACAGGAACGCATGTGGCATGACATCACTTTGTTGCAGAGACGCTATTGGTTAAATGCCAGCAAAGTAGAACATGGAAGCAGCTTGAAGTGGAAAGCACGAGTGTTTCTGCAGTCTGGAGTTATTATAAAGTTGATGACGACAACATTGCCATAGCAAACTGTAAGATATGTAAACTTGGCATTGCCTGTCAGGCATTTTAAGTTGAGGTGCTATTTGTTTTTATATTAGATTTTTTTATATTTCCTGTTGCACTAAAGTCCATTTATTACTTGATTGTTCAAGCTACCTCACAGAAGTGCTCTGTTTGTTAACAGAGTTGTTAAATGTTAAAATAAGGTTTAAAAAAAGGAACATCATGGATCTGTTTCTTCGCTCTTCTTTATTCTTTTTTTATGTATTATAGAAGTATCGGATCAGGTTTTGGTAGCGGTAGAAACTTAAAATAAAATGACTCAGTAATCTCTGTGAAAGCAAATGAAATGTGTGTAATTATAAACAATTTAGTTAAGTGAACTTAACAGTTCTAAGTTACAACAGAATTGCTTAAATTGTTTTAAGTAAAATCAACTTGTCACTTTTCTTTTAAGGCAATGGATTTACTCACTTTATGAAGTAATCACTTTTTTTACAGAGTACACTGTAATGCTGAAATGATGGGTTCCACACAATCGATTTGTGTGGACAACATTGACTTAAATTAACATATTTATTTTTACAAACTTAAGTGGATTGAATGTAAAACAATTAAGTTGTCGCAAAATAAATAATTCAAGCACAATTGTTTCAACTCAAGTAGTTTGACAAACAGCAAACATCCTTTTTGGAGTGTATAATGGCTTTATTTTAGATCTAACAAAGGCCAGAAGAAAAAATCTTTATTGTAGAGCAAGTCTCATTCTTCATGCAAACAGTAAATGGCCTCATTTGTATCTGCCAGCACACAAGCAGACCACAGTAGGCGTAACTTCCTGCCTGCTTTACTCATCTATGACTGGCTGGCTCTCCCAAGAGGGTGTGTCCTGGCACAGGTGCTTCGCTCAGGTGTGTCAGAGTCTCAGACAAGTTGAGGCAGAGCCAGAGAGGTCACTATTTGGGACCGAGCCGGAGGTTCCAAGGGTCTAAAGGAGGTCAGAGGTCATGATGATGAGGAGGTACAGACAGGTGCCGCGCTCTGAGGCTGACGGGACCTTCAGATACAGACACACCTGGGAGAGGAGATCTTTCCTGGGCAGACTCGGTATCTATATATACGTGTGTGTTTGTGAGATCCTGATGATTAATACGAGGCTGTTGCACACCCTCCGCTAATGAGGTTGTTGATGTGTTTGTCACTTTGCAGTAGAGCTTGTTCTCTTGCCTGCTCTCCTTCTATTTATTTCTCTCCCTCGGAGCATCTCTCGCTTTTTCCGTCTTTCAGAAGTTGGATCAGGTGTTTGAGCTGATAATGGCGGCTCTTTTTTTCCACATCTCACTTTACAATCCCTGCACACACACACACACACACACACACACACACACACACACAGACACACACACACATACAATCACATTTTGTTGGCATATACACATGCGTGCACATGGCAATCCAGATTTATTAGCCATGTGGGATTGGAGGAGCAATTTCAGCTGTTGCAGGTGAAGGACTGTCAGTCTTGCGTGTGTGTGTGCTGAATATGAGAAGTGTGTGTCTGTGCGTGTGTGTGTTGGCTGCTCTGCTGCTCTCAGATTTCTTCTTTGACTTTTTTTAATAATTAATCAGACCTTCAAACTGTGGCATCACACACACACACACACACACACACAGTGTCTGCATTGTGCTATTCATCAGTGCATCCACATACTGTACACCTCACCATCCTGACAGCTCAGTTTAATGTCGCACATATGTAAATTCAGGTTTTATTGGCTTGAGTGAATGTGGTGTCAGAATTGCTTACTTGCATATCTGCCCTATGTTATTAGGGCCATACTTGTGTTCAGAGAGTATGGAGCCAGATCAGTCTCAAAAAAAAAAACTTTTACAAAATTAAATTCAGCACAATTCACATTTATGAATTTGATTTGTGTATTTATAAATTGTGTTTTGAATTTACAAATTATATTTGTGTATTTATAAATAGTGTTTTGAATTTCTGAATTCGATTTGTGTTTTTTTTAATCAAATTAAATTGGATTTGTGTATTTTTGAACTGTGTTTTGAATTTACAAAGTGTATTTGTTTATTTATAAGTAGTGTTTTGAACTTATATTTGGATTTGTGTATTTTTGAATCATGTTTTGAATTTACAAATTAGATTTGTGTTTTTTTTTTAAATCATGTTTTGAACTTACAAATTGGATTTTGTAAATGTTGTGTTGTGGATGTATGAATTTTATTTTGTAAATGTATTATTTTTGAGACTGATCTGGCTCCATAAGAGAGCACCAGATACATCCTTAGCAAAAATGTGAAATGGAAAAAAATAGTTTGTAAAAGCTGTATTTTTGACATCTTAAAACGGTTAGGTGAAAATGTAGTTGTTGATTACTTGTTGTTATTAGGATTATTTCACAGTGTTGTTTTATTCATGTCTGAATATATTTCTTACAAATTACAAAACATTTTTTTAATGTTTTTTCAAAACATTACAATTTATCAGAATATGTTTTCAATACTTCTGAAGTCAAAATATGAGTATCGTTTTGTCTAAAAATTGATTTAAATGTCTAAAAACATAGCATTTTTAACTTCCTAAAATGGTTAGGTAAAAATTCAGTTATTATTTACTTACTGTTATTATTTACTCAGCACTATTTCACCTGACAAAACAATCTCAGCTGTCAGAGCAACAAATAATAACTTGACCTAGTTGATCATTTGGAAATATGGCAGAAGGTAAATTTTTCAGATGAATCATCTGTCGAACTGCATCCCAATCATCGCAAATACTACAGAAGACCTATTAGAACCTGCATGGACCCAAGATTCTCACAGAAATCAGTCAAGTTTGGTAAAGGAAAAATCATGGTTTGGGCTTACATTCAGTAATGGGGTGTGCAAGAGATCTGCAGAGTGGATGGCAACATCAACAGCCTGAGGTACCAAGATATTTGTGCTGCCCATTACATTACAAACCACAGGTGAGGGCAAATTCTTCAGCAGGATAGCGCCCTTTCCTCAAGTTTCTGAAAGCATAGAAGGTCAAGGTCCTCCAGGATTGGCCAGCCCAGTCACCAGACATGAACATTATTGAGCATGTCTGGGGTAAGATGAAGGAGGATGCAATGAAGAAGAATCCAAAGAATCTTGATGAACTCTGGGAGTCCTGCAAGAATGCTTTCTGTGCCATTCCAGATGACTTTATTAATAAGTTATTGCAGAGATGTATGGATGCAGTGCTTCTACCTCATGGGGGTCATACACAATATTAATTCTTTTTCCACTGCACCATGACTTTATATTCTATACTGTACATTATTTCTGTTAAGTGACAGGACTTTTGTCTAAGTAAAGTCAAACCTTATTGTCCTAATTAAATAATAAAATAAAATAAAAATCAAGCATCATATTTTGTTTTGGTAAAATAAGCATAATCTTTCATTTAAGCCCCTTTTGATACGAAATGATCAACTAGAAGTCAAGTTATTATTTGTTGTTCTTAAAACTTGCATAGGCGACAAGACTTTTGTCAGGTAGTGTAGGTTTTATAAATTTTTCTTGCATGCTTCCATTATTTACATGTTGGAAATATTTATCTAGTTAAAGTGTTAGCATCATGCATTGCTGTTTGTCTGAAAATGTCTTCACGATTTTTATTTGTAGAATTTCTAAAGCGTCGCTGACATCCAAACTCACTCAGGAGGTCCAGGAATCTCATAAATATTGATTAGCATCTAACTGATGTTCACAAAAGTGACCCTGGACCACAATATCAGTCTTCTGTTGCATGGGTATATTTGTGGCAATAA
>CAIGQZ010001336.1:8701079-8712703 GCA_903798205.1 Danio tinwini | reverse complement strand
ATATAATCTAGACAGCTCAGTGGTTAACACTGTCGCCTCACAGCACGAGGTTTGCTGGTTCGAGTCCCGACTGGGCCAGTTGGCATTTTTGTGTGAAGTTTGCATGTTCTCCCCTTGTTGGCATGAGTTTCCTCCGGGTGCTCTGCATTCCCCCACAGTCCAAAGACATGTGCTATAGGTGAATTGAATAAACTAAATTGGCTGTAGTGTTTATGAATGAGTATGTATAGCTGTTTCCCAGTACTGGGTTGCAACTGGAAGGGCATCCGCTGCATAAAACATATGCCGGAAGAGTTGGCGATTTATTCCGCTGTGGTGACCTCTGAAATAGAGAATAAGCCGAAGGAAAATTCATGAATTTAAATCTTATCTAATGAATGTACTCATTTGTATGTGTTTTTTAATTGTATATTTATTAATGAAATGTGTTCCTATGAAAATAGTTGTTGCTGATATGGCATTAAATAGCATGATGATGATATGATGGATATGATGATGATAGGGGAGGCAAACGTATGTGATACATCATGTACATTAAGTTGTTTTGTGATATTTATTTAGTGTTGCGCAGAAGAACTGCACAAAAATAATATTTAATTTGTCAATTAATAGGCCCTTATTCTCTAGGTAAAAATGATTACTGTGAAAATGAACAAATGTTGTCGGTATCATATTTCCTCATAGCATTCATTTTACCTAGAAACTGCTGTCAAACGTACTGTATGATTAAATACTTTTTGCAGTTTAACAAAAATGTAGGCTGAAGCATGTACTTCAAATAAGCCTGTGTTGCCTAAAACACAAAAACACTTCTTACTAATTCTTTGTATTTAGAAACTTTTAAAACAGAATCCAGTTAGATGAAGGTTGGTTGCAGTGGGAAAAGGTCATGTAAATGATCGTGTAAAATGGTTTTAGTGGACTTAGTGAAATCAAACATTACAAATGTCAAATATGGATCCTTGATGAAAACAGGCAAATGTTCACAGACCTGCATATGAACACACTGTATTGCTTGTCTAATGAGATATTACACTTCTCTGGCTGACAGCAGCAACTTCCTCTGCACATCACGAGAAGGGAATATCGCCTTGGCACCTTTGTGTGGGAGTGTTTTTGAATCTGGTATTGTGTGAGACGGAGAAATTTTGGGTGTGGTTAGTTGTTTTTATGACAATCATTTCTGAGTTAGATTTTTTCCCTCTGTTTTTTTTTGTAGTTTGTGAAGTTTGCAAATATTGAGGAGGATACGCCATCTTACCATCGCAGATATGACTTTTTCGTCTCTCAGTTCAGTGCCATGTGTCATTCAACACATGAGGACCCTGAGACCCGCAGCAGGTGTGTGTGTGTGCATTAGTATCTGTGCTGAGCAATTGACAAATAAAAATGTGTATATTTGTTTGTAGACATGTAATGCATATGCACATATTCAGAAATCTGTTTCAAATAAATGCTATTCTTTTGAACATTGACAGTAATTCAAGCTAATGTCATACGTGCATTTCAAAAAGACTAATCTAATAATATTTTTAGTATTGCACAAGCATCAATGCCAAATAAGGATCTAGTGCCAACATATGTAGAACTTGTTTCTACTGAAATCTGCTATTTAATGTACATGTCACATTAGTCTTACTTTTTAAAAATCTCTTAAATGCAGCGATTTTACATTATATGATTTGTCTATTTAATACATTAATCATTTAATAAGGTAAGAAAACCTATAGATTATTTTCAATCACCAAATCTGGCCATACACAGCTTCTGATGTTACTTCTGAGAATCGACTTTCCAGATGCCATTTGTTTAAACTAATGCAGTCAAATTCACATGAGTAGAATAAGACCAACTCTTTCTCAGAGCAAAAGTCTGCAGGGACACCGGCCCTCCAGGATCAAGTTTGCCCATCCCTGGGTTAGCGTAATTAGGCAAGTTATTTTATAATGATGGTTTGTTCTGTAGACTATCAAAAAAAAAAAGTTGCTTAAAAATTAAAAACTGCCTTTATTCTAGCCAAAAATAAAACAAATAAGACTTTCTCCAGAAGAAAAAACATTATCAAACAAACTGTAAACCTTTTCCTTGCTCTGTTAAACATTATTTGGGAAGCATTTAAAAAATAAATAAAAAAATAAAGGGAGGGGGAGCTAATAATTCTGACTTCAACTGTGTGTGTGTGTGTGTGTATAGCCCCCCTTTGAACTTTTTGTGAACCATTTTAAGGTCTTTTAAACACACAAAAAAAGATTCTATCTTAATGTTTTTTACATGTTGAATGCAGGTATCGGTTTCACCAAAATGCAAAATTTTGGACAAAAAAAAAAACTGAGAAAAGGCATTTTTGTAAAATATTGAATTTTCAACATATATAGCATATAATACTCTCACACACACACACACACACACACAACTTAGTTCAGATCGATAGGGGTGGATAATTTCGCTGTGGTGAGCCCTGATAAAGGCAATAAATGAAAGTTGTCTAACTGTTCATTTTTAAATGCGAACTGATCTACACTTTCTCTGGTCATCTTCCGTTTCACTCCCACTCCGTTTCAGGACATGCTAGTACTTCCCTAACCATAATACACCTGAAACATTTGTTGTCATTTCTTAATTGACAAGATATCTTGTGTCAGTGGCGGGGATAGAGTTCATTTCCAAACACTTTTGGGACCAATACATGTTGGCTCTGGCAGTGGTTATCTAATGAGTGTGATACTAAGTGTGTGTTTATTTAGTGTGTTGAACTTGTTCCTGCCGCAGGATCCGTGTAGCAGGCATTAAGGGTCTCCAGGGTGTTGTCAGAAAGACTGTGAATGATGAACTCCAGGCAATCATCTGGGAGCCTCAGCACATGGATAAACTCATCCCTTCCATGCTGTTCAACATGCAAGATAATGAGGACTCTGAGAGGTACAAATTCACACCCACACACACACACACACACACACACACACACACACACTACTGCAAGTGCAATCATTGAATTTCTCCTTCTCAAGGTGATATTTCCAGTTCAATTTGTGCTTTATGTTTTTAGTTCAGTTCTGTGCACTGAATAATGCCGCCAAACACAAGAGCCAGGGAGGAGGAGAGATTTTTCTTGATAAGAAGGCCACACGTAGAGGGCAATCAAGGATATCTGATTCCTTTAAGAATGTGTATGTGTGTGTTTGCGTGAGAAAAAAAATGTGCACCTCAGATAAGGGCTCCTGTGTGCACAGAATATTTAAGTTTAATTGCCTGTTTGTGTTTTTGAGTACGGAGACATCAATGGTTGCTCTCTGCTCTATAATCAGGAGCTGAAACTCGATCAAGTGCATCGATCAGTGATTAAGGTTGCGAACACAAAGATTGACTGACGTGTGGAATGACACCTGATCTGCTAATGTCACTGCGGACACTCGTCTGAAATCTGATCTCTCGGAATACATGAGAACAGCACTATTTTAGGATTTTTTTATTTTATTTTATTTAATTATTAGCCACTTTATGCAAGCTTACATTTATTAGGGATCCCACAGGTCATTTGATTTCTGGAATATCATGGATTTTTAAAATATCTATTCCAGACTTTGAATATCAGGGATTTTTGTTTGTCATTTCAATATTTGCTCTCCATTTATTATAAGGTTTTTTTTCTATACTATGTTTCTTTATTTTTTTTAGTACTTCATTACTTTGTTGAACTAAAAAAACATTGGCTTCTGCAATTGTTAGCTTTTAGAGGGTTTAAAGCAGGGGTGTCAAACAGCTCTGCACAGTTTAGTTCCAACCCTACTCCAGCACAGTTACCTATAAGGTTTCAAACAAGCCTGAAGGATTTAATTAGTTTGATCAAGTGTGTTTAAATTGGGTTTGAATTAAACTGAGCAGAGTTGCGGTCCTCCAGGAACTGAGTTTGACACCTGTGGTTTAAAGCAATGGTCCTCAACCACTGGCCACGGATCTGTACCAATTGGTACCAGGCGGCACAAAAAATCATTAATTATTTTTGTTTTATTTATTATCTGAGTCTTTTATGTTGAAAAATGTCTGTATTGGGCAGCACGGTGGCGCAGTGAGTAGCACAATCGCCTCACAGCAAGAAGGTCGCTGGTTCGAGCCCCAGCTGGGTCAGTTGGCATTTCTGTGTGGAGTTTGCATGTTCTCCCCATTTTGCCATGTGTTTCCTCTGGGTGCTCCGGTTTACCCCACAAGTCCAAAAACATGTGGTATAGGTGAATTGGGTAAGCTAAAATTGACTGTGGTGTATAAGTGTGTATGGATGCTTCCCAGTGATGGGTTGCAGCTGGAATGGCATCCGCTGCGTAAAACACGTGCTGGATAAGTTGGCGGTTCATTCCGCTGTTGTGACCCCAGATTAATAAAGGTAAGTTGACTAAGTTGAAAAGAAAATGAATGAATTTGGAATCACAGATGAGGGTGTCACGGTGGAGCAGTGGGTAGCACGATCGACTCACAGCAAGAAGGTCACTGGTTTGAGCTCCGGCTGGGTCAGTTGGCATTTCTGTGTGCAGTTTGCATGTTCTCCCTGTGTTTGTGGGGGTTTCCTCCGGGTACTCCGGTTTGAATAAACTAAATTAGACATGGTTTAAGTGTGTGAATACAAATGTGTATGGATGTTTCCCCAGTGTTGGGTTGTGGCTGGAAGGGCATCCGCTGCGTAAAACATATGCTTAATACGTTGGTGCTGTGGCGAGCCCTGATTAATAAAGGGACTAAGCCGAAAAGAAATGAATCACAGATCAAATTTAACATCTGTGTTTTAAATTGTTTCTAATCGTTCGAATCAAACAAAACACATGTATTATATAGGTGTCAAGTGCACAATATGCTAGTATTCCTTTACAAAACATAGCCACTGCTTGCTGCTGTGTTGCCTTAATTTATAGCTCTCTGAATAGGATATACTGTGTGTATGTGTGTGCGTGGTTGTGTAGTTATTTCAGCTTGTCAAGGTCGTCAGCTCCTGTTAATTGCTTTCCATGGACTGTCAGTGAGCCGAAGGGACAAAGATTGTGTGTGTGTGTTTGACAGAGATAGAGTGGTGTCTCGTTTTTTTTTTTTTCTCACAGATCTTAATGCATCATTTAATACACCCGAGTGTTTGACATGAGAATGCAGAGCGTGAAACATACTGTAAATCACAGCGTTAACATGAGCTCTTATGTGTGTTTTATCTGTTTCTCAGGGCTGGAGAGGAGAATCCGGCTTCGTTGGCGGAGAGCTGCTTTCGAGAGTTGCTGGGTCGTGCTGCTTATGGCAACATGAACAATGCAGTGCGTCCTGTATTGGTGTAAGTACGGTTTCCATGACTGCTGTGCGCTGTAGGCACATTCGTGCGCTGCCATTGATCGAATTGTCACTATGGCAAAAGCAGCGGGTCACTCACGATTCATTAATTATAGTAAAAGGAACGAGCTTTGACTTTAAGTTGAGATTATTAGTCTCACTGGGCTTGTTGCCATGTTAACATCATTATATTATGATCAGGGTGCCATGACTTTAGAATCCACACTTACATTTAAGGCGTGCACGCATCTAGACAAGGAGTTTTTTTGTAATGTTGCTAAAGCTGTTTATTTTTGTAACTTCCTTTTTTGTTGCTATGGGAACCACATATATCAGAGGATTTGACTTGGATAGACTTAAACTATCAGTTTGATTTGTTCTGTGAGACAACAACTTTTTATGAACAGAACATTTCTGTTTCGTTACAAATTAGTTGTGATTCATTCATTTTTTTTCAGCTTAGTCCCTTTATTAATCTGGGGTGGCCACAGCGGAATGAACCGCCAACTTATCCAGCATATGTTTTACACAGCGGATGCCCTTTCCAGCCGCAACCCATCACTTTGAAACACCCATACATTCTCATTCACACACACACATACACTATGGACAATTTAGCTTACCTAATTCACTTATAGCCTATTTCTTTGGACTTGTGAGGGAAACCCAGAAACATTTCTTATAATTAATTAATTAATTAATTAATTAATTAATTAATTAATTAATTAATTAATTAATTAATTATTAGCCACTTTATGCAGCTAACACCCGAAGAAAACCCACACGAACACAGGGAGAACATGCAAACTTCACACAGAAACGCCAGATGACCCAGCCAGTTGTGATACATGTAATGGGAAGTAGTGTGTACATTTAAATAGCGCATTTATCGTGTATGGCCATACACCCAAAGTGCTTCACAATTATGAGGGGGAGGGGTCTCTCCACACCACCACCAGTGTGCAGTATCCACTTGGATGATGTGACTGCAGCCACAGGACGATGGCGCCAGTGTGCTCACCACGCACCAGCTATTGGTGGATGGGGATAATTGAGAGGCCATAATCGGTAAGGGCCAATAGAGGAAATTTGGCCAGGACACCGGGGTTACACCCCTACTCTTTACGAGAAATGCCATGGGATTTTTAATGACCACAGAGAGTGAGGACCTCCTTTTAAAGTCTCGTCTAAAAGACGCCGCTCACTGACAGTATTGTGTTCCCTTCACTATACTGGGGCATTAGAACTCACATAGACTGCAGGTTGAGTGCCCCCCGCTGGCCTCACAAACACCACTTTCAACAACAACCTAGCTTTCCCATGTGGTCTCCCATCCAGGTACTGACCAAGCTCAGCCCTGCTTAGCTTCAGTGAGTAACCGGTCTTGGGCTGCAGGGTAATGTGCTGTGTAGGAAATTTTATTTTATGGTTATTTTGGAATTTGCAAGCATATTTAGGAACACAGATTCTGTCACATGCCTTAAACTACTGTTATGAAAATAGCAATATTAAATTACATCATCAGTGTATTGAAATTGAATCTAACGCATCATGAATTAGTGCATTGTTCACTTTTAAATGTGAGCTTTTATTCTTCATGTCTTAACTTCTAGAACTCCGGGATGTGATTCTTCTGTATAAATACAGATTTCCGTATTTCCGAGCTTGATGGGATGACCCCTGTAAAGGTTGGGTAGGAGGGTTCTCCATCAAAGCAGAAGACCTGTTTCATTCCAGACATCTTTAGGGATGTAATTGTAGACCTACCTTGGCTACTGTTTATTAAGGTTGGGTCGATAGATGATGCCATCGTCGATGGCCGATAGACTTCACGATGCTAAGCCAGCATCACGATCCTCCGCCCCCATCGCAGCAAGCCACTCGCGAAAAATACACACTTAGGCGCCGTTTACACTAATATGTTTTAGTTTTAAAATGCCATTTTAGAATGAAAAGGATCCATGTCCACACTGGCGTTTGAACTAGCATTTCTGAGCCCTCCTTACTCACTATACCTCTAAAAATGCACGTGACCACACACACACTGTCAGCGCTGCGTCTGAGCTCCAGCATTCTTGAGCACAAAACCCTAGAGAGCAGTGCACGCCGGAGAGTTTATCAAGGATGTACTGCTGGATCGCATCTTACTATAGTTGTTAAAAGTGATATTTAATCTTATCTCTATCTAACGATTTTTCGATCAGATAACGTGTCACAGAATCAGTACACTGCTTCAATCTTTCATTTTCGTACATGTACCAATTTTGTCGATGCCATTATAATGACACAGATCATTCTGCCTATTCATGCCAGAGTCCCTCAGAAAAGTGATTGACAGGTGGTAATTTGCATGTACCTTATCTTTATTTATTTATGATTTGGTTATAGGTAAAACAAAGACCATGCAGGTCAGGTAGTTGAAACGGTAGACTACAAATAATTTATTCATTATGAATGAATGAATTATTCGAAAATGATTAATTCACCACCACCTACTGTACAACAACGATGCCATCGTCTATCTCAATGTTTCACATTAGACATCGAACGATGCCAAATTGGTCGACATTACCCAACCCTACTGTGTATATAACAATGATATTGTGTAGTCCTATAATGGGACGAAGCCGCTAACAATACGCAAGATTATAAAATCGATTTGAACGTGTGTGCGGCTGTGCACACTTTTTCAGCTCTCACAATTGGTATCACGACCACGTGCGCTCTATATACATTATAAATAAAGCCAGGATGCGTATTTGTAATAATCCATTGCAAGTCATCTGTCCTTATGTCTTTATTAATTCAGTGCTACAGCCTAGCACCTCAAATTTAATACCTGAAAGTGACATAAGTTTAGATATTACAAATTTATAAAAAAATAAATAATAATAATTAAACTATTAAAAACAAGGACTAAGCCGAAGGAAAGGGAAAGTGAAGGTCATAAACTCTTATTAGCGATGTATGATTTTGATTTTTCAGGGTGGAACGTGTATTAGGCTACTCAATTCAACTGGACTTAATATTTTACAGTTCAATTGTTAACTGACTAGTAGTTTATTTATCACGTTGGAATAAAGAGTCGACTAAATTACAGGGACAGTTATATTCTGTGAACACAAGAGAACAAATCGAGTTAGTGGTGCCATCTAGCGGCGGTGTGTGAATCTGTCCCGACATTGAGATACAAAGTATAAACATATTGAATATTACTTGGGTTACTAAACATTTAAACTGATAAAACAAAAAAATGAAACTTAAAATGTGTGGCTAATAACAAATATTTATATAAAGAATATTATTTATTTTATTTATTTGGGGGGGGGGGGGGGAGTCAGCATTAGCATTCAGCTACAAAAATTCACAAAAATATTGACACTGCCATTTTAAATCTGTGATACTCCTTGTAATCCTGTTGAGAAATCACACACACACACACACACACACACACCACACACACACACACACGATGTATGTGTGGCCACTTCAGCTTTTCAAGGATGTCAGTTTCCATTAATCTCTTTGCAGGGCTGACCATGAGCAGAGATTGCAAAAGAAAATTGAAAGCAGCCAATACCTTGATCGCATCTTCAAAATGTGTCTTTATATTCGCTCACCGATCAGGTGTTGTATGAGTCTTAGGATGATGATACTCAACTCTATATTTCCGCTGGCCCAATGAAACATACCAATTCTCAAATTTCACAGAATGCATCCTTAAAGGGATAGTTCACCAAAAATGAAAATGACCTCATCGTGTATTCTCCCTCATGCAAGTTTAAACCTTTAGGAGTTTCTTTCTTTCTGTTCAACACAGAAGATGATATTTTGAAGAAAGTTGAGGGGAAAATACTATAGAAGTTAATTGGTGCCAGCTACCAGCATTTTCAGTGTTTAACAAAGGACAGAAACTCCAATGTGACCCTGGACCACAGATGTTGCACAGATATTTTTTGGCTAAAACAAAAAAATGCATCATATTGCTTTAAAATGATTGCTTTGTCTTAAAATTATTAGAAATTTATGGAAAGATAGTGTTTTATAAAGTGACATTTAGGTTAATTAGATTAACTTAGCAGCATAGGATAATTAGGCAAGTTATTATATAATGATGGTTTGTTTTTTAGACTATTGAAAAAAATATATAGCTTAAAGGGGCAAATAATTTTGACCTTAAAATGTTTTATTAAAAAATTTAAAACTGCTTTTATTCTAGGTGAAATAAAACAAATAAGACTTTCTCCAGAAGAAAAAATATTATCAGACATACTATGAAAATTTCCTTGTTCTGTTTAACATAATTTGGGAAATCTTAAAAAAAAAAAAAAAAAATTAAAGGGGGTTTAATAATTCTGATTTCAACTTTACAATAAACAGTTAAACCTGTATATATACACTTTTGTATTCTACTGCTTTTTACGGAATTAAATTTAATAATGAATGATTTCATTATTTAATTAAACATTTACCTTGATAGCTTTTAATCTGATAGAAAAAAACTGACCTAAATTCCAAATCAAATTGTTACAAAACATGCTAAATTCACAACTGTGTGGCTACGCTCTTTAAATAAATACAAACAAACCAATTATGTTCAAATACAGTTGATACAACACAATCTAGAAATACTCAAATACGAAAAAAGTAAAATATTAAAGCTCACCGGCTGCTTCTTGACTTTTGTTGTAGTACGCTTAGCTCTGTACCAGAGGAATTCAAGCAAGCGACTGCTGCTCTACTCTGTTAGCAACTGCTACTCTAAATTGAGTCTGTTCTGGTCTGCTAATTAGCTGATCAACTCCACCTGGCGCTCTCTCACTGGTGAACTGAAGTGCACTCTATAGCTAGTACACTCTAGTTAGGAACGGTGGAGAAAATACAAACACCAGTTTGCCGCAGCATACACTATATAAATATCTGTAAATTAACAGTTTCCGCATTTTGTGATTCACAAGTGTTTTCTGTTTATTTATGGTTGTGAATTGCTTTATGGGAGCTTGATCTCTGCTCTGTCGACTTTTGATGTTGAAAATGTAACTCTACAGTTTAACAAAGTGACTTTTATTGACATTTTAGTAGTTTTAAATAATATAATGTATAAGAATTAATATAGAGAGAAATAAGTCTGTAAAATAACAGAAAATGTGCTGCCAGTGCATTACAAGGTTTTTGTGCCTTAGAACACAACTCAGATATATCACTTTACACTATTAAAAATGTTAATAAAAGTCACATTTATTTTACTTTTCAATGTCAAAAGATGTTAGAAGTAAGATCAAGGTCTCATAATGCAATTCCAAAACGTAAATAAACTGGAAAAAAATAAAAACATGAATCCCAAAATACGGAAAACTGCTAATCTACAAATTGGAAAATATGCATATAAAATCGCAATTTCAGTAATGGTCAAAAATATAGCGTGTAGATTATTTCAAAGATCATTTACTGCTAACACCTATACCAAATATTTGGACCTATGCAAAACTACTAGGTAATATTTATTTGACGTCAAAACCGTAGAGTTTAATACAATTTAAAGTGTTACACCGAATACATCTGAGTAGATCATGGATAGCCTCTTTTAATTCTACTTTTGACAAGACCTGTATAAAGTGTCACACAGGCGAAGCATACTTGTCTCACATGTTTTGCATGTGCCCAAACTTGCTCTTTACTGGTCAACTATATTCAATACATTGTCTAAAGTGTGTGAAGTACAGATTAAGCCATGTGCAGAATTTGCATTGTTTGGCATTCCACCTGATGAACTAAGTCTGACTCAAAGAAAAGAAAACAATATTTCCTTTGCATCTTTACTGGCCCACAGATAAATTTTGTTGCACTGGAAATCTTTAAATCCACACAAAGCATCATACTGCCTTCAAGATCTGATGTTATATTTACACTTTTTAGAGGTTCTAACAAATTCTCATATGTTTGGCAACCCTTATTGTCATATTTCTCTGCTATAAATGTACTTCCTGGGGACTAATGTGACTGTCTTGTATGTAACTGTAGTTTTTTTTTCTGTAATCCTTTAGTCTTTTCTCTCTCTGTCCAGACCCTCATGCTTAGTTAGCCTATCATTGTGAGATAGCACAGCATTATCCCTGATTGTATCACCTGTCATTGTTGTCTATTTATTTATTAACTATTAATGTTTTATTTATTATTATTATTTATTATTATGCATTTATTATTTATATTGTTTTATAAAAAAATTGGCAGCTTCAATTTATTTATTTTTATTTTATTTATTTATTTTATTTATTACTTTATTTTTTTATAGTTTTTTTATTATGATTACTTTTTATTTTTTA
>CAIGQZ010001336.1:8661009-8680607 GCA_903798205.1 Danio tinwini | reverse complement strand
TACTATACTATACTATACTATACTATACTATACTATACTATACTATACTATACTATACTATACTATATTATACTATACTATACTATTAATCAAATGATATTTTAGGGTTTTTTCGATGCTGTGAATAAAATAAGGATCAGAGTAAATACTGTTTCAGTTGTTCTGTTTCTATATTTCACTGTTTATTCCGTTTGTTGGTAATTTCAGCCATTAGTTGTAATATTAGGTGCAATATTGACAAATTGGCTGGTGTGTTGGACAACAGCCATTGGCTTCAATAGTATTTATTTTCCTACTATGGATAGCAATGACTGCTTTTTTTCAACATTCTTTAGGATATCTTGTTTTGTGTTCAACAGAAGAAAGAAATTCATATAAGTTTAGAACTACATGAGTGTAAGTTTTAACCAGTTATCTCCCTGTTAGGGTTAATTCTAACCAACCTATTCTAGAAAATGCCACCTATTCTTGTGTGATATTAACCATAACATGGCTAATATACAGCGGGAAAAAATAATTTTTGAACACCTCACCATTTTTCTCAGAAAACATATTTCTAAAGGTGCTGTTGACTTGAAATTTCTCCGGATGTTGGTAACAAACAAAGAAATCCTTATATGCAAAGAAAACAAATCTAATTAATTTACAAATTAAGTTATGTGTAATAAAAAAGGCCCAGACAGCAGCTAAAATATCTGAGTAGTTATTCAGCAAACCTCTGCCCTTCATCAGTGTAAATTAATATTAACTGCTTTATCATCCTGCACATTATCAGGATGATGAAGATAAAACCAGGGTGGACATTTTAGCAGGACAATGATTTAAAACACAGCCAAGAAAACTACCAAATGCTTTCAGAGAAAGAAAATCAAGCTGTAGAATGGCCCAACCAATAACCTGTCTTGAATCCAATATAAAATACAAAACAAAGATCAGATTTGATGGACGAGACTTATAGAACCACCAAGATTTTTACACTCTGTTAAAGTCTGTGAAAAACTCACACCTGAGCAATGCATGCCACTTCATTCTCCATATGAGAGGCATCTTTAGCTGCCATAACTAAAAAAATATTTTATATAAAGCATTAAATATGTTTCAGTAGTTCAGTACTTTCTCCTTGTGTCATTTTATTGTTATTACACAACTCTTTTTTTTTCAGATTTGTTTTGTTTTATTTTTATGTTTCTATTGTTTGGGTATTTACCAAGATCTGGTTCAATTCCATGTCAACAGTTCCTTTAGAAATATTTTTCCCAGGTAAAAAACATGATGTGTTCAATACTTATTTTCCCCGCTGTATACCAAACCATGAGCAAAACAGAACCCCACATGACTTAAGAGAAAAAATTATGAAGTGTGGACGTGATTTCTCAATACATTTTCTTAATTTACTAGAAAGTGTGCATGAGTTTTAAATTTGTTCCTTCAATTTAAGTAAATCGTCCACAAGAATTTTTGATTTGTTCCTTAGATATACCAAATCGTGCGCATGATTTACTAATCTGTCCTCTCCTTCGTAAATGTGTAATTATTTTTTGCTTTCATAACCTGAATGACAATGTAAGGTAATTCTAACTGCGCTCTAAAAGGCTTCATCATGCATTGTGTTTTTGAGGGGTTTTTTTTTTAAAAGTGATTGAAATTCGATAAAATCCACTTGTGCATATAGTTGAAACAATTATTACAACATTATCATAGGCTACAAATATAATATTGTTATATTTTCTCATTCCTTTATAAAAAAAGACAATGGCTTAACTAACTTCTTGATGTCTTTCCTTGGTTTTGTCTCTATGTTTGTGTGTGTGGATCAGGCTTCCAGACTCTTTGGATAGGGAAGACAATGCTCTGTATTTTCAGACAGCTGATCTGGCGGAAACAATGACTGTACCTGGATATAATGTAGAGCGACTGTCCATACCATACATACCACAGGTTACAGGTAAACACATGCTCTTCTATACTGTATCAAATAGAGACATTATATAATTTTCAGGGAAAGATAACTGAGAAATATAAATTAGCTGCTGATTTACTCGACCTCAGGCCATCTATGATAGAATATTTAAAATTACCATTATAAAGGACACAGTTTTTTGCTAAAATTTTAAATGTTGGGTGAATTATCCATGTAACTGAATATCTTGTATTAGATATCAACAAGCAACATTACATGCTATCTAACATTACTTGACCATATATGTTTAAATGTCTTTTTTTTCCATGTTGAATATTTTATTTCAGTTGGAAATCAAATGGTTGTATATCCCATTTCAAACACATACCCCTACTTAAAACATAACTTGATTTTTACCCGAGTTTGGCTAGTTTCTTAAAGTCTCCTTCACTACATAATTAAACTGACCCTATAGCAGTTGAGTACATGAAATGTCCAACATTACACACTTCTTTTCTTTTTTTTAATTTATGATTGAATGCATCATCTGGGTATTTAAAGTGCACTTTTTAGGTAGACCTTTTAGTAGCACTGAAATCCTATTGTAAATGTTAGAAAAGTCCAAAAGTTGGCATTCTTTCCTAAAAATGAATGGGCAGACCAAACCATAAGTTGTACAGAGTTCATACAGTCATGGAAAACCTGGAAAAGTCATGGAATTTTGACATGGCATTTTCCAGGCCTGGAAAAGTTTTGGAAAAACAGAAAAACTCACAAAGTTTTGGAAAAGTCATGGAAAACAGTTCTGTGTACTTGAATATAGGTTATTTGCTTCTTTTCTGTCTGTGGCCAATCACATACTCTACATGCGGTGAAAGCATTATCTAAATCAATTTTACATGGATATAAATATAAATTAAAACTAATTCGATTGTTGCATGTTTTGCGATATGCTGTAATAAATTTGAACATGCATTGTTTTTCTTTAACCACGCATATGTAGACATTGTACGAAGCATTAGGTCATGAAAATTTGCTTGAAAGTCTTGGAAAAATTATGGAAAAGTCATGGAATTTTAGTAGTAAAAATGAGTATGAACCCTGGTTGTAGAGATCTAAAACTTTGCATTAGATCTGGTGAAATTTTCAGGTATTTTGCAATTTTAGAAAAACATAAGTTTTCTGCAAACTAGTCCTAGATATTTCGCAACAAAACTACTGTTTTTTTGGGGAATTTTTGGACTGCCTAGATCAGTAATTATCAAACAAAGTGGAACTTTACCCTTTGGATTGAAAATTATAGGGTCATTTAGAAATTGGGTGTTATCAAATATACTAAAATGTCTGTAATTCATAATTTAAAACTCAAATAATTATGAAATTTGCCTTGCACATGCATCATGTCACTGCAGGTAAGTCTGCAGAAATGTATGAAGATCATCCAATAGGTTTCACTGTAACAGTTGAAAATATAACATATATAATATAATCAAAACTTTGTATAAAATAAATTTCGCTATAACAATAAACACTGAAAAATTTATATTTTTCTATGGTAATTCAATATTACTGGCTAAATTTTATTATATTTTTTTCATATTTTCAGCATTGATTGAAGTAGTTGGGTAACAGACTTCCTAATTGATAAATGGGCTTAAATACTTGACCACAAATGCTATATCTCTTTTTAGAATTTGCAGTGTGATCACTACTTACATGAGTTTACTTGCACTGTATAATGAAATAAAATGACCCTTTTCGCAAGACGGTGGGGACTCGTTTAATGGTCATCAGCATCTGAATTCCTCGAATAATATCATGATTTTTTTAATTTATGTACATTTACAAAGCTATTATTTTTATTAGGTTATCTTTGTATCAAATTACAAAAAAACTAATTATTGCTGATGTGAGATGTTTCTAATGCAGCATCTATAAACAGGACATTAAAGTTGACATTATCAGTCTCACACTTTTTTTCTTTTTCTAAAATATGTGAAATTGCTATCATGTTTTTTTTTTGTTTTTTTTTTGTTATTCAATAAAAAAAAATTCAAATTCACTGCACTTTTAAGTTTACCCCACTGTTCAAATGTGAAAAGAGTCAATATTGCAAAAGTATGGCAATTAAGACGCACAATCTGTTTCTTGTAGCCACAGATTATAATTCCATATAGTTGGAGGATATTGCACATATCTGATATTATGTATTGTTTTCAGTTGTCATGCGTCTCCTCTCAATAAACACTTCTACACAAGTTTGTTTTGTTAAGAATGACTTAAAAGCTTGGTGGTGCTTGATCCACAACCACTTAGTATATGATGCCCAGATTCTCTCTGTAACCATTTACAAAGCCTCCAAAATATATGATGCCTATTGTTTGGAAATCTGTTCGGATTTCAAAACTCATGTACAGTAGTGTATTCCCAGCCAAAGAACTGGTGCTTAAATCAGATGCCAACTCCTCTGCAAAAGCCAATGCTTATGAAGTTACTGTTGACACTAACAAAAATCTTTCATTAACTCATGTCAATTCACCCGCTTTTTTCACTTTTCTCTGTCTGCGTGTTTGCGCTATAGTCCTGTACACGGTAGGAAAGATTCTGCACAGATGTAAACAGACCTCCAGAGGTACACTGAATAAGTTAGAGGTCACCTTTGTGGATAGAAGGTTCTGTCAATAGTAAGAATATGTACAGGGCTTGGACAATGACAATGAAAATGAAACACTGGCCAATTTAGTGTTGGAGAATTCATGGCTAAATTTGACCAGCCTGGTGGCCAATCTTCATTGATTACTTGGGCTGGGAACAATGTGAAACATGTATTGTTTTCTGGTGAGTCAACCTTCACTGTCTTTCCCACATCCGGGAGAGTTAAGGGGGTGGAGGAGCCCCAAAGAAGCGCACCACCCAGACTGTTGCATGCCCAGAGTGAAGAATGGGGGTGGATCAGTGATGGTTTGGGCTGCAATATCATGGGATTAGACCCAATACTTTGATGATAATGAAGGATGATAATGCACCAATGCACACAGCAAGCATACCTGCCAACACTCCCGTTTTTCCCGGGAGTCTCACGTATTTCACACCCATTTTCTGCCACCCTCCCGTTTTGTTTTTTCTCCCGGAAAACTCCCATAATTTCAGACACCTCATTCAGTTATTCAGACACCTCATCCCCGTTCAGCCGAATTTTCAGGGACAAATGTTGGCAGGTAAGACAGCAATACTGGTGAGAGTGGTTTGATTAAACATGAAAGTGAAGTTGAACATCTCCCATGGTCTGCACAGTCACCAGAACTAAATATTGTTGAGCCGCTTTGGGATGTATTGGAGGAGCGAGTCAGGAAACGTTTTCCTCAACCAGCATTACATAGTGACTTGGCCACGATTCTGCAAGCAATATGGCTCAAAATCCCTCTGGCCACTGTGCATTATTTGTATCTGTCATTCCAAAGATGAATTGATGCTGCATTGGCCGCAAAAGGACGCTCTACACCATACTCTTGAATTATTGTGGTCTAAAACCAGGCATTTCAGTTTCATTGTCCAACCCCTGTCATTAGTTTTTCCCCAGTACAACAGTTCGTTTACCACACTTACATACTGTAGAATTGTAGCTTGAGTGGCAGACCTTCTGTAGCTCCTAAATATGGACTGAAATATGAATATGAATAATGTGATCATCTAGATCTGTTTAACTGCTTTGGTGTTTTGTACGCTGCTGTCATCTGGATGGTGTTTCTGGTAGGTTAAAGAGAGAACACACACCAACACCAAGCTTGAGTCTCAGGGAAAATGCTGATGAAGCATTCTCTCACATGGTTTACCTGTTACTCAAAAATACATAGTAACAGATTACTAATTTACCACTTAATAAATATTTTAATTAGGCCTGTCACAATAATCCATATATCGACTTATCTCACAACATATGATAACGCGATATATATTACTCATATATAAAAACCAATGTTAGTAACATTTTAGCTGATTACGCAGCCTCTGCCATTTCATCCAATCTTATTTGTCTTTAGGTGGCACTGTTAGGCCTGTCATGATAATATATCGCACAACAAAAAAATTCTTGTCACAGAAATCGTTGCAATAAGCGATATTATTGTCATTTTGATATCATTTTATGCCACTGATTATATTGATTATATAACAGCATAATAACGTAAATAGCTATAAACACTTTAAAATACGTATAATTCTTAACGTTATTTTGATCTATAATTTGATGTTTAAAAGGTAAATGTCCTATTATATATACTATTAAATTGCCTATTAGGTAAATGTCCAATTATAAACTTTGACACTGTTGAGGTAGAAGGTAAATGTCATTGTAAAACGACGCGGGGCGGGGCGGGGCGGGGCTTGAGTTCTGTATTTACATCACGTCGACACGACTAAAGATTCATTACCCAGAACAATTCATTCGAATCACTGTGAGTCGACTCTTTTATAGATGAATCAATAGTTTTAAACATGGTGCACTTTTAGATTTAAGCCATGGAGCTGGATATTTCACTTTACTTAGAGCTGTTACACACTGCATGGAAGGTCATTTTCCAAAACCCATAATAGGGGCTCTTTAATAATAGGCAGGTAATAAACCAGTACTTATTAACATGAATTGTGACCTAAACGAAAGTGTTACCTAAATAGAGCAAACTTTTTAATGACAAAAAAAATAGCTTCCTTCCTTTACTGTGAAGCAGATATAATGAGGAAAAACAAACACTCGGTGAAGGGCTGTTTTGATGAAATTGTGAGTACATATGTAGATGTTTTCAGAAATAAGATTTTCATGGAGTTGCTTTACTTCTGACATGACATCAGCACTCACCCTGAAACTCTCGCTTTCACTTCTGAATGTTTGTTTTAAACTTTTGAGTTGCTGTGATTTCTGCTTGTGTTTGAGTGATTTGCATTTGCTTCTGTCTCATGCTGCTTTGCCTGAGCATTACATTTATTAAACATGAGCAGTCGGTGCCATTCCACACTGGCTTTGGGAAAATTCACCTCCCTTTGTGAATAAGAGCCAAATTAAATCCATATTTCCAACATGCACATAGCCGGGTTAATTTTGGCACAAATCCAGGCTGAATTTGTGCGTGAGGGGGAAATAGTTAAGTGTTTAAATCTTCATACATTTATATGAATGACGTTTGACCCACAGATGAAGACCGGATGCCCCGTAGGAAGAGCTTTGTTGACACTATTTCTCTCCAAGTGGACATCCTTTCCAACAGCTTGCCAGATCAGGTGCAAAAACATATTCAATTCAATTCATCTTTATTTCTATAGTGCTTTTACAATGTAGATTGAGTCAAAGCAGCTTAACATAGAAGTTCTAGTACATTGAAATTGAAACTGTGTCAGTCTAGTTTTCAGAGTTAAAGTTCAGTTTACTTCAGTTCAGTGTGGTTTAATTTTCACTGCTGAACGTCCAAAACACTGAAGAGCAAATCCATATACATCACAAATATCACAACTTTTTCCATATTAAAGTGCTAAAATCAGAGAATGCTAAAAGTGTTGTATATTTGTGTAAAATATATTAAACTCCAGACTTTAGCTTTGTCTGTATTCACTAGAGCTGTGGTGAAAAATAGTTCAGGAAATCGATTCATGGACTTTTAAAATTCATCGCTATTCTCTCTTGAATGGATTCTAAGCTTAGTTTGTAACAGCAGATGGCGCTGTGGGCTTTACAAACTGCCATACTCTGCTTGCATCCAATTCCTTACCAATACCACCAACCTAAATAATCATTAATAAAGTTAGGAAAGGTTTAACTGAATTACAAAAGTGTTCATAGTGAGGTTTTTACATTAATATTGTGACATAAAAGCCAACGTTCATGACTCTGAATGCAGAAGCGCTCTTCCTTGAGAGCGTTTGAGTTAACTAGCCTAAAAAAAACTAGCCTAGAGTGCCATCTGCTGTTAAAAACTAAGCTCAGAATTGATTCAAGAGAGAATAGCAATGCATTTTGTAAATTGCAGGACCCTGCGTTTTGTCGAACCACAGCTCAGAGTAAACGAACAGCAATAACATGCAGTGATTTTGACATCAATTTATTATCCATTTTATTAATCAACTTTACAACTACATCAATTTATTAACCATTAAGATGTTAAGTACTTGTGCAGTGTACAAGTTGTATCCTCTTTCTCAGCATCAGTGTCTGAGTATAGTGTGTATAGTGTGTTAGATTTTTAATTCTTAATCTTTAATTCCATTCTTGGTTGGCACACCAATGTATTAGATGACTCCGAGGCCCTGTTTACACTAATATGTTTTAGATTTAAAACAGCGTTTTAGAATGAAAATGATCCATGTCCACATTGGCGTTTCAAAACAACTCTCCGTCCACACTATACCGCTGAAAACGCACATCACGTGACAACACACACACTCACTTCAGCGATGAGAGCTGTGCACGTCGAACAGTTCATCAAGGATATACCGCTGGATCTAATCTCACTATATCTGTTAAACGTGATATTTAATTCATCTTATCTATATCTAACGACATATTCCCAGACTTTGGTCTTTTGAATCTATTATTTGTTCTCAGGTAACGGGTTTTGGCTGAGCACAACGATAAGTTTATTAATTTATGTCCACATACACTGATTCTGCAGATTTGACTGATTGCTTACATTACCTATAATGTGTACGTTATACTTTTATAGTGGCCATCATTGATTATTAAAACTGATATTCAGCAAAAGAGAGGGTATGTTTTATATTTTCAATGAAAATAAAGAAGGCAGTTATGTTATAAGCTCCGTTTTGTTATAAATATGCATACAGTGAAGATGACGGTTATATAAATATGCAGCTACATGATGCCTCAACATTTTTGCTGTCTGTTAAGTTGTTAATATCAAAATAAAAACTGGCAGTTCCTTATATCATGTTGTCATTTTATTGTTAAGAAAGTGAAACAAGGAGCCAGGGTAATGTGAATGAGGTTATAGAGTACACTGTTGCCTTTGAAGATTTATCCGACGTGTCCTCTGGAGTTTGTTTTCCATATCAAACTTGCAAAGTCTGAAGGAGAGGATGCAAGACTGAACTGTGTGTAGGCTACTTAATATTGAGGAAATAGCCCCAATCAGATAAACAAATGTCTGCAGCCCTGCCTTGGTTTTCAGATGTCTCCGATTTCCCCCATCCACACTAACACGGAGCACTGTTTTAAAAATGAAAACAGCCTCTCCAGCTTTATCAAAAAGCTCAGTTTTAAGCATTAGAAAACTCTGGCATAGTGTGGACAGATGGTGTAATCATAGCAAAACTTACGCATTTTAAAACTAAAATGTATGAGTGTAAACGTGGCCTAATACATAAAATATGTAAGCTACCCAAAGTTCTCACAAGGAGAAGACTTTATTGGAGACGATGAATAGTGCAGTTCCTCAGCAGTGATGTTAACTCGTCAGTCTTTAGGTAACTTAACCCAAAGTACTGTCTGTGAGACACTACTATACTATACTATACAGATGCAGATACTTGTTTGCATATGAATCAAGCCATACAATTTATCAATAGGCCCCACCCTCTTCTGTAAAAGCAGCAGCTCATTTGCATTTAAAGGAACATGCCCAAAACAGTGTGCTTTCCCTCAACCCCAAATAGGAGCACATCTGACAAGCTAGAACAAATGATCAGTGGTGTATTTTGAGTTTAAACTTCGCAGAGAGTCTGCGCCAATAGCCCAGTAGTTAAGTGCGCTGTCATATAGAGCACCACAGTGTTCACGGCGACCTGAGTTTGATTCCTGGCTCGAGGTCCTATGCCCATATTTTCCCTCTATCTGCTCTCTTTTCTCCTAATTAAAGGTGAAAACACTTCTGGGGACTCCACATATTTATTTGAGATGTTATTAAAACTGTGCATAATATGTCCCCTTTAAACGTGCTGTAAATAATAATTAGACTGAAGAATATTTGTTTATCTTGTAGTCTCAGCTCGCGGAGGAGATTACGTTTGAGACCCTGAAGAAGGCTATTGGTCAGTATTTTCTCATGTATGTTTTTATACTGTATATTGGTTTGTTTGCTCTGATGTCACTTTCTCTCTGATAGATACCACTGGTCTGGAGGAGCAGGAGAGAGAGAGGAGACGACAGGTGATGGAGAAGTTCCAGAAAGCTCCGTTTGAGGAGATCGCCGCTCACTGCGAGTCCAAGGTACAAGGCCTGTGTGTGTGTGTGTGTCCGTGCATTTGCGTGTGCGTGCGTGTGTGTGTGTGTGCGCGCGTGCTCGTGCGTGTGTGCTAAAGACGTATTACTTAAGCTTGTTTGCAATTCAAAGGTAAGAGTGGAAATTAGCCAGTAATATAATGGTTATTAATGTAAATTTTGTGTCCAATATATAAAACATTCACATTTATAATACTGTTTAATAAAGATTAATGCTAGAATTTATTTTAAATAAACAAACATTTATTCAGCAAGCAGAAACATTTGTTTTAAAATAAATTATATTTCAAATGATTACTGTTTACTTTGTTTTTGATTAAATAAAAGCCATTTTTAAGGACAAAAACATGTTGTTTTAAAGACCTAATACGAAACATCTATTAAACTACAGACATTTTAATGTTAGAAAAGTTTTCATTTCAAGTTAATACATTTTTTTATTTAAATAAATCTGATTTACGGAATAAAGATTTTTTCAACACAATTCAATTAAATAAACATCAAACATAATAGTTCTTCTAAATAATTTCTAAACAACAGTTTTAATAACTGATTTCTTTTCTCTTTGCCATGATGACAGTATATTTTCAAGATACTAGTATTCAGCTTAATGTGCAATTTTTTAGGCTTAATTACCTTAATTAGGCAAGTTATGGTAATTATGGACATCGTTGTACAATGAT
Organism: Danio tinwini; assembly: GCA_903798205.1. Taxonomy (NCBI): domain Eukaryota; kingdom Metazoa; phylum Chordata; class Actinopteri; order Cypriniformes; family Danionidae; genus Danio; species Danio tinwini. The sequence continues at coordinate 8,669,800 of CAIGQZ010001336.1, read as the reverse complement.
GGTTTGTTTTGTAGACAAATCGGAAAAAAATATTGCTTTGGGGGGCTAATAATATTGACCTTAAAATGGTTTTCAAAAAATTAAAAACTGCTTTTATTCTAGCCAAAATAAAACAAATCAAACTTTTCCAAGAAGAAAAACTTGGAAATACTGTGAAACATTCCTTGCTCTGTTAAACATTGTTTAGGAAATATTAGAAAAAAATTTATAATTTTTGACTTCAACTATGTTATCAGTATATATGTGCTTCCCACAGGTTTGAAATATATTTGCGGTGGTAGCCGGATTGAAACACACCTTTAACCCATGGCAAAGGGTTACCTACAGTACATGCAGCAAAATAGTGATTTTTAACAATATTTTTATTAATTATGCACTGTTATACACTACAATAAAAAAAAGACAGGGTTCATACGGAAAAGTTTTGGAAAAACAAATAAATCCCAAATGTTTTGGAAAAGTCATAAAAAATTGTTTAACAATTATCTGTGTACTTGAATGTATTTGAGATGAACTTGACTTATACTTGACACAATGTTTGATGAGTAAACTTCAAAAAAATGTAATGGGTAAAAAAGCAATAACTTAAAAAATCAAAAGCAATTTTAGCTTCGCCTCTCTTTCACTCGCTTTCACTGTTACTCAAGATCAATTGAGTAACAGTGTTGTGTCCAGAAACAATATCTAACTGCACAGGTAAGATACTGCGGCTGCTAAAAGCTAATTTGTACTAATCTTAAGTCTTGTGAAAACACAAGCCAACATTATAAAATGTATACGCAGACAGCAAAATAGTGTCAAAAAACTATTTTACAGATATAAAAATAAACTACATTGTCACATATTTTTTGATATGCTGTAATAAATTTGAACGTGCATTTTTTTCCTATTTACCACATTACATGAAACACGATCATGAATAAAGTTTTGGAAAAATCTTTGAAAAGTCATGGAATTTTAGTAGTAAAAATGTGTATGAACTCTAAAAAGAAATCCACTACTTGTTTTACTTTTATTCTATTCAGGAGCCATGTGCACCCACTGGCAGGTAAAATCTGCTGCTGACATTTTGTACAGTATTGCCAAAGCATGTTAGATATGTATAAAATATGTAATATATCAACATCATCAAATTTAAAAAAAATACACAGCAAATGAGAAATAAATGACATAAAGAAAAAAAAAGAAGAAAAAAAACTTAAACTCTAAAAAGTATAATTACAAGAATAAAAAGTGTAGATTATTTCAACTCAATTTGATTAATCATTTCTTACGTTTCGTCCTCTCTGAGTAAATAGAAAAGTTTATCTGAGTTGTTTTGTTCAAAGAATTAATCATATAATGTTTCTCTCAGTCTTTCGGCTGTGCAGGCACTGTCAGCTGCAAAGAAAAGTGAAAGAAAAAGAAAAATGAGACGGCTTAGAAAGTTATACCAAAAGCCGAATCTCTGACATTTTTAGGAGATTTAGAAACCCCGGACGAACGTGCACATGAGATTGCCTTTGAGAGTGTTGACAGTTCTCGCACACACAACGAGAAGTAGGAGATGTGTAGGGCGAGAGGAGATTTTCCACTATTGATCGCGGATGTTTGGCTATTGGACGGTTACAAAAACAGTGCAAAAGGATGATAATAATAAAAATAAAATGTCACCAAATTTACTTGGGCGGCCATTAACATACCTGGGTGGCCCGTCCAAGTAGTTTAGTGTGGGAAGCACTGGATATAGTAAAAATCTGAGAGAGAGGGTGCAAAGTTGTTCATGTAAATAATTTAAATGATTAATTATTAGTAATTTTGAAAAAGTATTGGAACTTTCTTGTGTTTCAGGCCAACATGCTGCATGATCGCTTGGCTCAGATATTCGAACTCACCATTCGGTAAGTTTCCATTTGATTTATTTTGATATTTAGTTATTAGATATCATTTATTTGATGTTTGACTGATGATTCTGTCTGTCGTCAGCCCTCCTCCGAGCCCCTCGGGCACCGTGACCGTGACATCAGGCCATGCCCAGTACCAGTCTGTGCCAGTCTATGAAATGAAGTTCCCTGACCTCTGCGTGTATTGAACCATGACCTTTCACCTCTATCACACAGACTCACATTTGACTAGTTTGAACTTTGACTTACCTGAGCCACTCATTTTAATCACTATAAACTTGACATGCATTCAATCCAGCAGAAAAGAGAAGCTCTGCGAACCGGGCAGGCAATTTACAGGCCTCCATTCTGCACCAATCAGCACGCAGAGCTTCACAACCAGCTGTCCAATCATATACCAGCTCTGTAGAATCGTGCGCTTTTCAGTTTGATTCTTGCACTAAACAGCAGCTCAAAGAATCAAACTGACTTTGAACGCTTCTGTATTAATTCATAGGAGTCGATTAGAAAATGACTCTCTCTGGTTGCATTAAGGGAAATTAAGTGCTAGCTTTAGCTTAAGTGCTTGTTTATTTTCATCTAAATGAGAGTTTGCCTAAAAAATAGAACATTTGCTGTTAATTTACCCATCCATCCTGTATATACGTGAGTTTTTCTCTCCGATAGAACACTTAGAAGATTTTTAGCTGAAATTGTGGGACATATTTAATGTAAGCCAACGGATATAAGCACTTTTAGAGTAAACAAAATATACAGGCAACACATTATTGTTTTATAGGTTGTGCATCTTACTTTAAATGTTGTAAATAATGTTCAGTTCTTTTTGCACAGATTGATCATTCTGCTTCATGAGACCACAGTTTATAATCAGCATCCATTGGTATTATTTGAGCTTTTCCTGTAGACACTTTAGTTTTAACTCTCAAAAGCCATTGACTTGCATTAAATCAATGCACCACAGTTTCATTAAAAAGAAAACATCTTCTTAAATTAGTTAATCGATATTTAAGTCATGTAAGTCTTTGAAAGGGGAGTTAATTAACAGCAAATATAGATTGCGTGCACCTTTAGCTCATTTCTTTAGCACATCATCAGCAGAGAGATTTAAACCTAAACAAGATTCCTGCTCTCTTAAATCTCTCCTATATAAATGACTAGTGTATAGTGTACACAAATATGGTATAGGCTATTTTTGACAAAACACATATACTTTTAGATGAACTGATAGTTGCCGAGTGCTATTTGTGTTCTGTTTTGCATGGCTTAGCCAAAATGTGTGTGAGTTTAGGCCTTTGTTAATCTACAGTTAGCCTTTAACTTCGATGTCGTGGATGTCAATGGGGCTTTCGTTTACCCAGAGTTCTTAGTGATCGCTATGCTCTTCATTTTGCCTTCACAGTATAGAGAAACCAAAACATTTGCTTTTCATCACCAAAGAATTCCGCCCACACTCTTCCTTTTATCATAAAAAAATGTTGTTTGGGGGGGGGGGGTGATGATAATTTTACAGCTCCCCTTAAGTATTACCATTTTTGAATCCATTCAGCTGATCCCCGGGTCTGGTGGGAGAACTTTAGCTTAGCTTAGCATAAATCATTGAATCGGATTAGACCATTAGCATTTTGCTCAAAATTATATAAATTCATAAATGGTAATTTCCCACAGAAGTTAAACAATTGAGTTTTACTATTTTTGAATCCAATTAGCCGATCTTTGGGTCTGGTGGGAGCACTTTTAGCTTAGCATAAATCATTGAATCAGATTAGACCATTAGCATCTCAGTCAAAAATTATATAAATCCATAAATGGTAAACTCCTCTAGAGTTAAACAGTTGAGTTTTACCATTTTTGAATCCATTCAGCCGATCTTTGGGTCTGGTGGGTGCACTTTTAGCTTAGCTTTGCATAAATCATTGAATCGGATTGGACCATTAGCATCTCAGTCAAAAATTATATAAATTCATAAATGGTCAACTTCATTAGAGTTAAACAGTTGAGTTTTACCATTTTTAAATCTATTCAGCCGATCGCTGGGTCTCAATCTCCAGCACTTTTAGCTTAGCATAGCATAAATCATAGAATCAGATTAGACCCATTAGCATCTCGCTCAAAAATATATATATATTTATTCATAAATGGTAAACCTAAACCGTTAAAGAAGCATATTTCCTCAAAAATAAAATAAGTGGAGTGATCCTTTAAATGCTTTTTTTTGGTTTTCGGGTAACTATTTCATCAACCTTGGACTGTCAAAACAAAAAATGTGTCATGCTGAATTCTGACAATTTTATTTGTGACTGTTAGATGCTGAAAAATACTTTGCTGGAAATGTTTTACATCATCTGAGCTTCCTGTGGTGAGAGCTGTGATCAACTTCACTCGTTTAGCTGATAGAAACGTGTCTACGTAGGACAAATTGGGTGATTTTTGAGGTGCTTTTAATGGATTCTGGAGATTTGTCGTCATGTGGCTGGTTTGTTTTTGTTTTTGAATGTATTTATGTGGACATGACAGGCAAGTGTTTTTGCATGGGTGGTGCATTTATATGCCGTTGCCATTTATTTGGGCCTCGAAAATAGTTGCACTGCATTGTGGGATTTGTATGCACAGAATGTTTTGAAGTGTTTAAAGGTCAAGCTTCCTAGATGGCACCTTCTAAACACCTTGATGGGATTGATTTGTTGTCAGCTATAATTTCCAGTCGATGACAGTGAGACGGCAGCTTTTCTGCTCTGATGCTGATCTATCTAGTCTACAAAAGCAGGTATGAAGCGTAAAGGGAAGGATTTCGATGAGAAATAGTCAGTCTTTGGCCGTTGTGTATTTTCTTAGACTTGCTGCATTTCAACAGAAGTTGCTTTGCTACAACGATTTAACGCTGTGAGGAAATCAGGCACGTTATTTCTGTAGAAATAAAAACCTGTAAATGATTTCTAGAATAATGCAATATATTTTTGGTGTATATGAAATAGGAATGTGATGTTTCATTGATGCATCATCTTTAATGCACCTTTAGAGACTTGTGTGTGTGTGTGTGTGTGTGTGTGTGTGTGTGTGTGTGTGTGTGTGTTTGTGTAAATGGGACACAGTCAGTTTTTTTTTGCATGCTTTTTACATTTTTGAAGGGAAATCAGTCTTACTGTATCTGCTAATATCATTTTACTGTATCATTTTCACATATTATTTTCATCCTCGGTGGAACTTTATGGTACATTTATGTTCATCACATGATTTAACAAACTAATATTTAGTTCTATTTTATCTGTAATTGTTTTTTTCTGTATGGGAGAGAAGTGATGGGGTCGATTTCAGGGTTGTTGTTGGTGTATGAATCGGTACGAGTTTTGCAGTCTTCCGTGTGAAGATTGTCCAGAGATTAAGAGTAAATCTACATGCATCATGCTAGATTTCAATGTGTAAAGGTTTGAACCACTGCAGTGTTTCTCGTGAAATCTCTTGGCCATATCCAGGTTCACCGTCTGACAGTGTCGCCACATTAATGTGCAATGAGATTTTATGTATGAGATCTTAATAAAGTCTTAATAAAGATTTTGTATTTACATGCTTAGTTTCCGTTGTCTTTTGTTGGTGGGAGAACTTGCTTGTGACTTCAAGGATGTATGTGTAAAAAAGAAATAGCATAGCTGTAGTACAGTAAGGAAATTAATATGAGTAGAAATCAAATATAACACATTAAAATGAAGTATTCATACATCCACAATGCACTTTCAAAAACATTTAATTAACCCCATTGGTCCTTTTGGTGAATTTAAATCATTCATTCATTTTTTTTTTCGGTTTAGTCCCTGAATTTTCAGGGGTCGCCACAGTGGAATAAACCGCCAACTATTCTGGCATGTGTTTTATGCAGTGGATGCCCTTCCAGGCACAACACAGCACTGGAAAATTAATTTGAATCAAGTGATTGCATTTTAAGTTATTAATACTTACATGTATGCAATTATTATATATATTTATACAACAGTTCTGTCTGGTTCTTGAATCTGATTGGCTGATAGCCATGAGATAGTAAAGTAATATCAGCACTCATACAGCCTCTTCACCCTTGTATATTACTCTGCCCACACGAGTGTCAAGCTGAGCACTACAGTTTGACAAATATTGCTACTGTTGGACAACATAATGTACTTTTGAAGCTTTTTTTAGGCAAGAATGTAGTTGCTTAGATTGCAACTATGCCAGCCTGCCATACTGAGCAGAGCAAAGACGGTTGACGTTTCGCACAAGATGGCGACAGAGACTGCATAATAAGTCCTTAGGGGAGAAAAACAGCATTTTTTTCAGCGTACATTTCAAACTACAGCTAAACAAATCTTTACAGAACCGGTAAGTGACATTCTAAGTTGATCTCTCTCTTTTGTATTTTGTAGTGCTGTATTTATACCATAATAATCTTGTAGTGTTTGCGTTGCTTTGGCTTTTTCAGGGTTAATTATTGTGATCTCCCGATTGCAACAGAGAAGTACTGGGAGATATCTCTGTAGACTAAAGACATTTCATGCCGTTCAGCCTTATAATCTTAAAATGTCAGCAAAATCATCACTTTAGACAAGGGTTCTCAACCCTATTCCTAAAGAGATCGACCTTCCTGCAGTTTTCAGTTGCAGCCCATATCAAACACACCTGCCTGTAATTATCAAGCGCTCCTCAGGTTCTAATTAATTGGTTCAGGTGTGTTTGATCAGGGTTGGAGCTGAAATCTGCAGGAAGGTCGATCGCCAGGAACAGGGTTGGTCTCTCATGACTTTAGACATTAAGCTAGAGAATCATTCATATACTAGCTCTAATGTGGCATTTGTTAAGTAGCAACGGTTTCTGCTGTTCTGAAGTCAGCTGCAGATGTGTATGAACCGTGGAAAACAGTAGTTCCTCTTAGAAAAGGGTTTTTGAGACGCTCCGTGTTTGATTTTCTTTTTTTATATACACAATAATGCTGTAAAACCGTTATATAAACGCAATATCACACTCGTAGCAGTGCAATATGGCTGTATATCAGCAGCTTTGAGCCACCGCACGCCTCCCACCAGTGCCGATATACAGCCATATCGCACTGCTACAAATGTGATATTACATATGTTCAGTTGAAGTCAGAATTATTAGCCCCCTTTTGAATTTTTTTCTTTTTTAAATATTTCCCAAATGATGTTTAACAGAGCAAGGAAATTTTCACAGTACGTCTGATAATATTTTTTATTCTGGAGAAAGTCTGATCTGTTTTATTTTGGCTAGAATAAAAGCAGTTTAAAAATTTTTTAAAACCATTTTAAGGTCAAAATTATTAGCCCCTTTAAGCTTATATTTTTGATAGTCTACAGAACAATCATTGTACATCAATTATACAATAACTTGCCTAATTACCCTAGCCTGCCTAGTTAACCTAATTAACCTAGTTAACCTTTTAAATGTCACTTTAAGCTGTATAGAAGTGTCTTGAAAAATATGTAGTAAAATATTGTACACTGTCATCATGTCAAAGATAAAATAAATCAGTTATTATAGATGAGTTACTAAAACTATTATGTTTAGATATCTGTTGAAAAAAATCCTCTCTCCGTTAAATAGAATTTGGGGGGGGGGGGGGGGGGGGCAAATAATTCGGGGGGGCTAATAGTTCTTACTTCAACTGTATATTTTAGTGTAATATGGTTATACTTATTTATTTTACAGTAGTCTATCTACAAATAGGCTAATACAAGTAGGCTACATTTTATTTTTTCAAATGTATTTATTTTAAGTGTTTTCTTATTACTTAATTTCTTGGTATTTTTTGGTTGGATGTTTTTAGGTTGCGTTACTGCATTGGTATTGCTTTTTCGTGACATGACAGACTGTTTAGGTGAAAAGCTAAAATGCAACCATCTAATAAAACATTTTCCATTATCACACTAACTGAATTATATTCATTCATTAATTTTCTTTTTTGCTTAGTCCCTTTATTAACCTGGGGTTGCCACAGCAGAATGAACCATCAACTATTCCAGCATATGTTTTACACACACTGAAAAAAATTATTTTGAGATGATTCCTTGGATTTACTCAATTTTTTTACGTTAAGTGGCTGTAAACAATTTCTTGGGGCTGAATTTAAACAAACTAATTAAGTAGAATTTTATTAAATTTAATTTGTTTAAATTCAACACAAATAAATTGTTTGCAACAGTTTTGCAGACATGATTTTTTTCAGTGCAGTGGAAGCTCTTCCAGCCACAACCCAGTACTGAGAAACACCCATACACACTCTTTCATACACATACACTACGGCCAATTTAGCTTATTTAATTTACCTATAGCACATGTCTTTGGACTGTGGGGGAAACCGGAGCACCCAGAGAAAACCCACACCAACACGGGGAGAACATGCAAACTCCACACAGAAATGCCAAGTGACCCAGCCAGGGCTTGAACCAGCGACCTTCTATGACCTATAAATATTTTGTGATGAGCGTCTCAAGGATCATCAGCGTCGCCCTGAATACAAATGAGGATCACCTGCACCTCCTTGGCCCAGTCAGATTGGAACCAGCTGCAGTTCATCAGCCAAGGGCTATATAAGCCATTCAAGCCTGGAAAAGGGTGAGAGACCTCTCCATGAGATAAAGAACTAACACCCTTTTCCTTGGATTTCATAGACAGCAGTTGGTGACCGGGTAGAACCAAGTGAAGCATCCACTGGAGCCCTTGCAGCCTAAGTGCACGCCACCCACCGGAACACTGCTTCCAACGTACCTTCAATGAGCACTTGTTTTGTTTTGGGAAAATAAATCCACCCTCTGGGGCCTTTATTTTGAGCAACCTTGTTGTGTGATTCTTCACCCTGTGACGTGTGTGTGTGTATGTATATGTGTATATATATATATATATATATATGTATATGTGTGTGTGTGTGT
>CAIGQZ010001336.1:8638142-8651009 GCA_903798205.1 Danio tinwini | reverse complement strand
CTCAGCTGACGAAGGAAGTACAGTCTCTGCTGGGCTTTCTTTACAATGGTGTCAATGTGAATGTCCCACTTCAGATCCTGAGAGATGGTGGTGCCCAGGAACCTGAATGACTCTACTGCAGCCACAGTGCTGTTCATGATGGTGAGTGGGGGGAGTGCAGGGGGGTTTCGACCAAAAAAAAACAATTGAAAAATGTCCTGTGACAATTAATGAAATCTGATGATTCACTACATTAATAAATCTGACTTAATTTGATCAGAAAGCTATGAAGCAATCATTAGATACTGTGGTTGAAAAAGTCTAGCAGATAACAGTGCAATATTTGTTTTATTCTTTATTTGTGTTTAAGGACTGGATATCTGTAAACAATTTTGCACAAAATATATATTGAGATATTGCAAAAAGGACATAGTGATGTTTTAAAGAATAGTGTTGGAGATTTAACTACCCTTTAATGTTGTCATATTTATGAAAAATATTTGAAGTTATAAAGCAGCTGTTTCCTTAAAAAAGACGCGGTAGTGTCATTAGAAAGTTAATACATTTTCTTTACTTACATACATTATATTTGTATTTATTTGATATTTATTGGATATTTATGAGCACTAATTCTTACAGAAAATAGATTCTCACTGTTAAACATTACATTGTGTTAACTGTTCAAATAAATCTTCACTGTGAAGCAACACTTAAGCTACTCTATTTGCACTGAATTGGAAATTATGTTATTTCAGTATATTCAGTCGTGAACTAAAGTGGACCGGTCCAAGGCTTGAAACTCCAGGGCTGAAAAGGAGTCCCACTACAGCCCTGCATGCAAGGGAAAATTCACCAGAAATTAAGATTTACTCACCATTTACTTACCCTTAAGTGGTTACAAGCCTTTATGAATTTCCCTTTGCTGTTGAACATAAAAGAAGATATTTTGAAAAATGTAAGAAACCTGTAACCATTGACTTGCATAGCAGGAAAACAAAATACTATGGAAGTCCCTGATTGTAGGTTTTCAGGGTTATTTAAATAACTTCTTTTGTGTTCAACAAAAAAAGAAACCCAAATAGGTTTGTGACAAGTGAAGTAATAGGTAATGTAGGTAGGGGTGAGTAAATGATGACAGATTTTTCTGTTTGTCATTAAATTAGTCTAATACTTTTTGGGTCATGTCAAGTATAAACATATCGTTTAAATTAAATGAAATAACCCCCTAACACTCTAACACTGAACCCAACCCATGTCCGAGGCACTCGTTGAAGTTTTGAATCTAAACTCACTCAGGTTAGTAGGGCTCACTTTTTTCCCAATGCTACGCCTTACTTTTTATTCTTCATCATTGTGCCTTGAAATGTTGAATAAATTAATAATGAGTGTTTTGAGTGGTCTTTTACCTGCCAACTTTTCATTTTAAAACTGACGCTCTCATCCCAAAACCGAAAGTTAAATCACCAGTTTGGCAATATATCAGCTTTCAACCAAACTAAAAACCAATTTAGATTGGACAATATGCAAAACTTACAGCTGAAACATCCCTGTGACATCCAGCAACACATCGAATCCAAGGTCTGTAATCTGTTTTGTTTTTTTATCAATATATATTTTTGAAATGTACATATAAATTAGGCCTATTACTATTACATTTATTTATTAGCAAAAAATGTATTGAAGAAATGGAAATATAAAGTTTATTTTGGCAGGCTAATCAAATGATTTTACTGCATTTATGTTCAATTGCTGTGTTTGAGATTTAAAAACAGCCTAAATAAATTTAGGCTTTTTTTATAACTAATTGCCTAATTTTATAAATATGTGATACATAATAACACAACACCAGAGCTATATATGCAATGTGCAAACTTGATAAGCGAAAGTTTGCCAGTAATACTGCATATCGTGCCATATTCACCAACCAGATTTAATGCAAGAGAAATTTCCTCACCATGACAGCACTACAGATCTGACCTCGGTGGTCAAGTGGTCTCATGAAGACCTTTACTTTTGGCTTATTAAAATCTGTGCAGGACACTGGCCTTCCATAAGTAGAATTTGCAACATGTTGGCCCTCCAGGGCAGGTTGATCCACTCTGATCTCCCCTCCCAGATCCAATAGAACAGTCCTAACTGTGCCTCCATTACAAATGTACCCCTGATAAATCTAATTATTTTAAATGTACAGTAAGTAACAGATTATCACTCTTACCAATTTTCTCTGATTCCTGAGAGCTGTCCCAGGGCTCTTTTTCTTCCTCCTTCTCCTCTTCCTCAGCAGACTCCTGCCGTCCTGTAGTGGTCAATAATGGTGACCGAACAGTTATGGGATGGGGAGGTTTCTGAGTGATGGTTTCAACAGCAGCCCATTCTGATGCTGTGGTCCGTGTGCTGATGGACTTTTGAGGAACCACAATTGTGCTCTTGTGGTTTGTAGTTGATTTTACAACTGTTGGTGCTGGTGATGCATTATAAACCACAGGTTTAGGGATCGGTGCTGGAATGACCCAACTGGATTGAGTGATCTGGCTCACCCTAAATGGGATGGTGGTGGTTTGGCTTTTGCCTGATTTCTTATATTCTTCATCACTTTGTAAATCTTCCTTACTCTCTTCCTTGTCCAGTTTTTGAGTTTGAGCTGTTGGTTTTACTGTGCTTAATTTGTAATTCTGTTCTGCACTGCTTTCTAGACTCTCCTTTGGTGTGTCTGCTATTAAATCCCTCTCTTTTTCTGTCTCATCATCTTCCTCGCTCTCTTGCTTTCCTTCATCTGATATATATTTCTCCTCATTTTCTTTCATAGATGGAAACTGCACAGAGGCTTCTGTGTTTTTACTGGTCACCGCTGAGGAGGTTGTTTCATGATGCGAGCTTTGATTGGTTGTTAATTTACTGGGTGTGGACATCAAAACCATATAAGGACTCTGTGTTGAATGTACTTCCTCTTCTCCTTCCTCTCCTGATTCTTCACTCTTTTCTTCTGTTATAATATGTGCATTGACATGTGGTTTAGTGATGTCACGTGTGTAGTTAGTTGAAGTGGGCATTTGTGTGAATGTAGTATGTTCAAAAGTGTGTGTAGTAGGTTTTAAAGTGTTGCCTGCGGCTGACTGACGTTTATCTTCATCGCTCTCATCTGCATCTTCGTCAGATGGATGATGGTGAGGTTGTGTGTGAGTGTGTGTGTATGTTGTTGGTGGGGTCATGTGGAGTGTGTTTTTATCTGGTAAGTCTGTGACATTCTGTGATTCTGTTAGCGTCATGCTAACAGTCGGCTTATCTGTCATAAAGCAAAATATTTTAGTCAGAAACATAAACTTTTAATGAGGTTATTTAAGTTTGTGTTTTCAGTATATAGCAGACTTACTGTTTGTGCTCTGCTGCACTGCATTGTGGGTAGTAAGGGCTTCCACGTTGTCTCCACCAGGCTCTTCGGTTGTCAACACAGCAGTAACTAGCATACAGAAAATGCCAATACAGTCATAAAATGCAGGTATTCATAGGCCTTTAGTTTCTACAGTTCATCAAATTTTCTGATTAACTGTAAACTTTCAAGTAGCTTCAACTAATAATTTAGTAAGTAGATTGTAACTGACTGAGAAGTCAGTTTGTATTTCTTTCTTATTTAAAGGTGTAGTATGTAAGTTTGACACCCAGTGGTTGAACTAGGTATACACTCCTGGATCAAAATTAACGCAAGCGCGGTATGCCAGATTGAGTAAAGGAGCGAGTGATTTAAACTGTGTTCTAAATAAAAGCAACAACACGCTATAGAAGAAATATTTTCCATATTAAACAGAGTTTTGGTTCTTACCAACACCTTGAATTGATATATTAGAAACGGCTTCTATTTCCCACAGGTGAACAACAGAAACCTATGACAGTGATCACCTTAGGTAAACCTTGTGTGCTTTATTCAGTGCTAAATGCTAACAATGTGAGTTTGAATGCATTTTACATGATATTTATTGCCATATACTGAAAGCAGCAGCAGATAGTTCACCTTAGATCTTGAAAATACAATAAACAGTTTGAAATTGAACTTTAGAACCAAACACATATGAGTGATTCAGCATCTACATTTAATGATGTTAAAGAGGGTTAACATGTATTAAATAGATTCTAAACCTTACCGTTTCCTGAGTGAGTGATATTCTGTGCCTCTAAATGGCTGTATTTGAATTTCTGTCATGTTTCATCTGGTGCAAACAGCCAAACTGCTCATCACTGAGTATCTCGTCACAAAGCGTGTTGTTAGGACATGAGGTTACAATGTAACCTGCTCAAATAATGTTTTTGTTTATAATATTTTATCATTTGCTAATTAATAACCTCATGTGGAACTGAATCTGTCTCATTTCGACGTCTGATACTGTCCACCGGAGGTCGCATTTTCGGTCACGGGTGCATGCTGTCAGAGTCTTTCTGAATGAATGAATGAATGAATTTTTTTTGTTGTTTATTTGTTTACAGGGTCAATGCACATTAATAAACATTACTGTAAAATGTGCCAGAATTAGCTAAGAATGGCTATTTTTCATCTGTAGACCCCTTACAGAGTGTTAAAAAGTCACACCTACAATAGAAGCACAGCATAATAACAAAGTACACTATCATATATAAAATACAATTTAAAAAAAGACAAAAAAGCCAAAGACAAACAGTACAAATGTGTCAAGAATACAGTACTAATGCTGACAATGCTGATTTGCCAATAACCAATTTTTAACATGAAACTGAAAAAAAAAAAAAGAAAAAGTAAGTGATCTTCTTATTGTTGGAGGAATGAATGAATGAAATGCGCTGTTTTCCAACAAGGCAACCGGGGTGCTAAAATGTAATTGCTAAACTGGCTTTGTGCAGATTAAATTTACCTAAACAAAGACAGCGTTCTGGCATGGAAAAAACATTTTCAAAGCAGAATATCTGACTTCAGCATTGTTTTTCAGATAAACAAGTATGTTCACTTGGGATGTTCCTAAATATTTGCACACATATTATGGTATTTTTATGCTTTAGAAGAGTCAAAAACTTACATACAGCACCTTTAAATATTTCATATACTTTGTTAAAACTTTTAATTTAAAACAAAAAAATACTGAGTTGTATGGGGTTGAGACATATTATGAAAACTATGGGTGTGACGATGAGTGTGAATGAGTGTGTATGGATGTTTCCCAGTACTGGGTTGCAGCTGAAAGGGCATCCGCTGCGTAAAACATATGCTGGATAAGTTAGCAGTTCATTCTGCTGTAGCCACCCCTGATGAACAAAGGGACTAAGCCCTTTAAGGAAAATAAATGAATCAATGATAATGTCAATGTAATAAGTAACATTAACTAAGTATGAACAATACGTGTACAGCATCTGTTAATAACAGCTCAACATTTACTAAAGCATTATTAAAATTCAATGTTTTTATTAGTTAAAGGGGGTGTTCACTGCGATTTCATATTTAAAACTTTAGTTTTTGTGTAATGTAGCTGTGTGAACATAACATCTTTGAATGTAAGACGCTCAAAGAATACAAAAAATACAAAAAAATACATCTAGGTTAATGATGTCATAAAGGTTATATGCAACGAAGGGGTGTGGTATCAGGGGTGCTGTAATGTTAGTGCAGAAAATACACTATAGTGCCAATCTGCAAATCACAACACATTATGTTAGCTGACCAATCAGAGCTCACTGAGGGCGGACCTTCAGAGGAACCAGGAATTATGATAGTCGATTTCATGTTAGCTGAGTTGCAGTATAAAATGAAAGTAAGATATGTGGAAAAAAAATTGTTAGATTTTTTACAAATGAAGCACAAGCACACTCATTAAACACAATTAAGCCTTAAAAATACACTCTGCACCACCCCTTTAATAAACTGAGTTGAACTAACAATGAACAATTTTCCTAATTAACAGACGTTAACAAAGATCAATAAATACTATAATAAATGCATTGCTCATTGTTTGTTTATGTAAGTAAATACATTAACTAATGAACCTAACTAATTAACTAATTATTTTAAAGTGTTACGTATTATAATATTAACATCTTTATTAGTACAACCTGGGCATTTTTTGCTTTTCAAATATTTTATTACATGAAACATTGTTCATTCATTCATTCATTTTCGTTTCGGCTTAGTCCATTTATCAACCTGGGGTCGCCACAGCAGAATGAACCACCAACTTATCCAGCATATGTTTTACGCAGCGGATGCCCTTCCAGCTGCAACCTGTCACTGGGAAACATCCATACACACACATACACTAGGGACAATTTAGCTACCCAATTCACCTATAGCACATGTCTGGACTTGTGGGGGAAACCGGAGCGCCCGGTGGAAACCCACATGAACACAGGAAGAAAAGGCAAACTTCACACAGAAATGCCAAATGACCCGGCCGAGGCTCAAACCAACGTCCTTCTTGCTGTAAGGTGACAGCGTTACCCACTACACCACCATGACGCCAGTGTTAAGCGATGTATTGTATTAATTAATTGGAATAAATAACATTATTGTTAATGTTTTTTACCAACAATGTTTACATTAGTTCTTGCTCGATTTACTTAGATATGTTATAGATACAGATAGACTTTGGCTCCTCCGTTTCATTAATTGTTAACTGTTTTATTAATATACATAGCTTATCTTTCTTTCAGAAGCCAGCAGCAACAAAACTTAATCTAATGAGCCGTAGCTGAACTCAAACGGTGGAGTTTAAAGGCTGGCCGTCATTTAGAAACATTTGATCATATATGATTAAGCATTTTTTTGAACTGTGCTGGAAATGCACAGAAATCTTTGATTTTAAAGCTGGATAGAATTTGTTTGTGACTAGCAAAAACTCAAAATGTACACACCAAAACATTGCATTTGAGGCTCTGACCAAAGCTCTTACCATTGGAGAGCCCATCCTCATATTCCACTGGCTCTTCCTCTCTTTCAAGTGTGCTTTCTCTATCTGGGTTTCTGCCCAGCTCTTTCTCCCCGCCTTTATTCTTCTCCTCCTCTGGACCTGAAGATGAAGTTCAGCTTAGATCAGTGTTTTTAAGTTTTTAAGACTACTGGAGTTTCCAGAACTTGAGATAAAAGAGGGGGGATCACCCTCTAGGCTATAGAAAAAAACTAAACATAAGTTCAATGAAGTGCTTTACCTGACTGATTTATCCCTGGATACTCTGTGTTCTGGATATTGCTGCTCAGAGAGTCATTGACCGGCACCAGCTCATTAGTGAAGTTGCTCAAAGTCTCATTCAGCGTGCCATATACTTCTGAAAAATAGAGCAATAAAGGGAGTTTTTATTTTGTGCTACTTTAAATCCTTAAGGCTGAAAATATTCATGATTTGGGTTGTATATTCTTTAATATATATTGTGTATTGATCTTCCTATTCCCACTCAGACTGCTGATTCACTAGTATCATTCAAACGACAACTCATCCTCGCACGTCTTGAATTTGCCAAGTACTATGCGATCCTGGATTAACATCTATGTTGATCCTGAAACCACCTACTCCCCACACCTAAACCCAACCATAACTGTAACTTATTCCCAAAATCAGAGGGGAATAATAGTTGGATATCAATCATGTAGAAGTGTATAAACCTAACCATAAGCCTAACTTTAACATAAACTGAAACGCATCCCTTAACTCTGATTGGCTGATTGGAATGTTGTTCCAGGATCAGCATAGATGTTAACCCAGGAACATGTCCTACTTGGTGAAATCAGGTTGGCGGCTCATCCGCCCAATCCACCAACCACCACACCACACGACAACCTCAAAGCATTATTAAATTCTCAGTTTGCCACAGGTGAGTGGGCTTGACAAACCACCTGTTGAAAACACATTCTTTAATCTCTCGGACACTTTAATCGACACCAATTTTGCACATTTGCACCAGACGCTTTCTTACAATCACTCCATATAAAAAAACATTGTACATTTACGATAAGGGTTTCTGCAATCAAGTCAAATTTAAGACTTTTTGAGACCCTTTTAAGACCAGTAAGAATGAAATATCAGACTTGTATAGGACTAAATGGTAATATATTTTTTTTATTATTAAATTTAGTTATTTATTATCTACCTATTTAAAATGATGTGTTCATATACAGGCATTTTCTCCAACATAAATTTTATTTTCTTTGTAATTATCATAGTTATAAAAATATACATACACAAACAACTTTTAAACAAATGTTTTAGTTTTTTTGTAAGGAAGATATTAAACCATATTGGGTTTTTTTTTAAAGTTTTGACACGGATTGTTGCTGACTGAATGAGTGTTGGCCTGACTGGGTAAATTTACATGAACAAAGAAAAATTAAGACGCATTTAAAATCTTTTAAGACCTACAGCACAATATTTCAGTAAATTTAAGACTTTTTAAGGCCTAAAATGTAGTTTTGGAAATTGAAGACATTTTAAGACTTTTTAAGACCTCACGGACACCCTGTACGATGTGAGCTTCATACAGGTGAGTGGGCTTGACAAACCACATGCTGAAACACTCTTCTGTCTCTCTAAAAAAACACTCCTTACTCTAGCACTTAATTATCTGAGCACAAACAGTTGCTCTGTATAATTAACACTTCTTGTGTGTATTGCCACTTGTTGTTGAATTGCTGAATGCCTCCTCAATTGTGCGTCGCTTTGTACAAAATTACTAAATCTAAATGTATATTCCCTTATTTACCATATTGTTTCAAAATGAAATGTTGTCAGAGCAGAGATCAGTTCCATATTTAGAAGGCATAAATCAAAATAGTTTAACATATAGGAATAGTTTACCTACAAATTAAAACGTAAACAGTCTATGCCAATAGCTTAGTGGTACTGTGTGCCGACATATAGCACAGAAGTGTTCACAGCAACCTGACTTTGAATCTCAGCTCGAGGATCTTTACCCTCTCTCTTCTCCCAATGCTTTCCTGTCTGAAATCTACACTGTCCTGCTGTATATCATAATAAAGGTGAAAAGCCCTACAAAATAATTATTAAAATTTAGACCTCTACATTTTCAAACCTTTATGAGTTTCTTTATTCTGTTGAACACAAGATATTTTTAAGAAAGCTGAAAACCTATAACTATTGACTTCCACAGTAGGAAAAATAAATACTATGGAAGTCATTAGTTCCAGGTTATTAGCATTTTTTTCAAAATATGCTGAACACAAAAGAAGATATTTGGAAGAAAGCTGGAAACCTTTAACCATTAATATCCACAGTATTTGTTTTTTCTACTATGGAAGTCAGTTCGGCTTTCTTCAAAATACCTTCAGTGTTCATTAAATAAAGAAACTCATAAAGGTTTGAAATCACTTGAGGGTGAGTAAATAGTAAATATATTTTCATTTTTGGGTGAACTATCCCTTTAAGCAGAAACAGAGTTTTTATACATACATCCATCCATAAACTTTTAAAGTAATATACAAAGTAATTATTCATGTACATTAACCCTCAGGGGTCTGAGATGATTTTGGGGCCCCTAAGATGATTTGACATGCCCTGACACTTGTGCTTATTTTAGCTATTTATTACATAGTACTGGCCAACATGGATTTTTTTTGTATTCAGCACTGTCTCAGTCTCAGTCTTCAGTTCATTCATTCATTTTCGGCTTAATCCCTTTATTAATCTGGGGTCACCACAGCGGAATGAACCACCAACTTATCTAGCACATGTTTTACGCAGCGGGTGCAACCCATCACTGGGAATGTGCTACAATAATATGTGACAATTACTGATGTACATGCTTGCATTTTTTTTTAGAAAAAAAATATTATGCGTGGTTAGTAGGTTTTAGAGAAAAAAGTGTAGCTGGAATAAGGTACAAAAAACACACTGAATAGGCCTGAACAAGACTTGCTTTGCAAGGCTCTGTCTTGTAGGCTAAAATATTTACTTTACAATTATGTAAAAATTATTTTGTTCTCCCATTAAAGAAAACTTGACTATAATTTGTTAAGTTTGTTTTGGGTGATCTCAGCTTTATGCGTGAGTGACAATGGCCATGAATAATTCACACCTTGAGAGACAAAATATTTCTCAAGGAGTTTCAGTGTATTTTAGTGATGCGTTTCTAAAAGCAGTTCGCGGAGAGAGAAAAGACAGAATGCCTACGTTGTTTATTTTTCTTATTTTGCAAAAGCACACACTATTGTTATTATTGTGAGTGTACACCAAAAAAGCAGACACCTAACAGACTCGATTGATGTATTGCTCTTATCTGTACGCTTAAAACTGAAAGTGTAATTTGGGTTATTTTCGATGTTATCAGGCCTCAAAACGCGTATACGCTGTCTTAGGCCCCTGAGGGTTAATATGCTGTTTTATCTTAACACATTTCTGTTCATTACCATAGAACGTGGTCTCCATGTCGATGTCTGATAGAGGAAGATCCACTGTTTCTGAGACACAAACCACACATATATTTAGGTAATCTGTGATGTCACTTGAACACAAATAGTTTTTAATGGATTGGTACAAGCAAGTGGGCCGATGATCCACTCATTTATACAGCAAAGCATTGATTAAAAACACAACAAAGCTAAAGCAATTATAAAAACAACAAACACAATGATCTAATGTGGCTCTAAACAGACTCACCTGTAACATTGACCACATCACTAATGTAGGTGTCATTATCAAGTAGATTCGTCACAAAGGGAGAAACTAAAAGGAACATATAAGAGAGATAAGCACTTTCTAATGTTATCATGTCATATTTTTATATCTGCTATATGCCACAGATTTTCATTGTTTGTTAGGACTGTGAACATCTTGACATTTCTTCTCATCTGTGAAAGATAAAGATGCTCTGATTTAATACTGTTACCTGTCTGTGACGTGATTGGCTGGTTTTCTCTGTCCTGTTTTGTGACTGGATGGTTGAAGCTGATGCAGTCTATAACCATTCGATCACACTGACAAAATCCTTCATCACAGGAATCCAACATATCTGCAAAAATTGGACACAGAGGTTGGTTCAGCTTACTCTATTCTCCATACAAAAAATAACCTAATAATTTTGTATAAATAGGGTGGTGTGGTGGCGCAGTGCTAGTTCGAGCTTCGGCTGGGTCAGTTGGCATTTCAGTGTGGAGTTTGCATGTTCTCCCCGTGTAAGCTTGGGTTTCCTCCGGTGCTCCGGGTTTCCCCCACAAGTCCAAACACATGCGCTAAAGGTGAATTGGGTAAGCTAAATTGCCCATAGTGTATGTGTGTGAATGAGAGTGTATCGGTGTTTCACAGTGATGGGTTTCAGCTGGAAGGGCATCCACTGCGTAAAACATATGCTGGATAAGTTGTCGGTTCATTCCGCTGTGGCGACCCCTAATTAATAAAGGGACTAATGCGAAAAGAAAATGAATGAATAAATATTATATGTTATGAATGTATAATGTCATAAATACTGTATGCTCAGCTACACTATTAGCATACAGTACAAATATTTTATCAAATTATATAAAATGTCCTACTGGATAAACTAAAATCATTGGACTTCTAGACTGTTCTATTTGACCTCATTTAAATAGTATACAAACACGTTTCTTCAACAGAATAAAAAAGTACAAGCAATTTTCTTGCACAATTTAGACTTTTTCATTTTCTCAGTATTGCAAGATTCTATTTTAAGTTATAAATTAGAAAATTCAAGTTTATATCTTGCCAATCTGATAAAATAAGACAGATTCCGGATAAATTCTTATAATTACAAAAATAAAGTTAAAGTATATAAACTATAAACTGCTGATTTTGAGATATAGTCACAATTCTGGCAGAAATGATAGCAACTTTATATTATAAGTTCACAATTTAGCCTTCTTAGAATTGCTAGTTTATATCTTGTCATCGTGAGTAAAAAGTCAGAATAACAATATATAAACTAAAAACTCAGAAAAAATCTAATTTTCCGTGCCGCATGTCAGAATATAATAAAGAATTTTTGAATCTAGTTACCTGCTCTACCCGTAATGTGGTCTATATGTTAAATTGTCTTATGCCAAATATGTATATATATATATATATATATATATATATATATTAGTGACCAATTAGTGAACATGAATATACGACGACAAGATATAACTTCAGAACAATCGGAAGTACAGTAGCAAGACACTATGGATTTTGGACATGACATTAAACAACTAGAATGTATAGGAATCGAGGAAGTATTTGAGAGGAGGCAATCTGAACAAAAAATTATTACAAAGAGAAGTGTTCTGGATTTATAATGTAAAATCACTTACCAGGAGAAATAAACAAGGAATTGGATATTTCAGTGATTCTTTAATGTTTAATTGTTTATCTACAACATTGTAAATCATGGATTTACAAATAATGATATGAAAATCTATTTTTTATGGGGTTTTTTTTGGAATTTTGTTGGAATTTCATTGTATCAGTTGACGAAGACATGAATAGGTGAATGAGGATAATTTAAAAGTTTTTTTCTTGCACAATAGAGATAATGCTTTTAAAATTTTTAAATAGGAAATAATTCTTATGTTGTTATGTTGTCTTATTTTATATATTGAAATGAAAATTAGATTACTTAGAATTCAAAGGAAAAAGACATTATTTCAAAGTGTAAAATTAAGTGTGATACAAAAAGTGTTTTGTGTGTGTGTCTGTGTGCATCAGAAACAGGCTTCCACGCAACTCTAAAATTTAAGGCTTAAAAAATCTGTAATCTGTATCTACTTACCGCAGCTGGAGTTGTAGCTGCAGGTGTAGTTGTTGTATGTTGGTGTCCTGCGACTGCAGTTTCTTTTCTTTAGTTCTTGTGAGCATCTTAAGTGAGTCAAACAACACCTAAAAACACATCCACATCCATTCATATCAATATCTGTATGTGTGTGCGTGTGTGTATGAT
>CAIGQZ010001336.1:8608711-8620747 GCA_903798205.1 Danio tinwini | reverse complement strand
TTTTTTTGGTTTTGTCTACTGCTGTTGCTGATTGGCTGGTTCACCTACACTTGGTACAACCAATCCTGACACTGTCTTATGCTGATTTGTTCCTGAGTTACAACTTGGTCCCAGCCTCAGCTAATCAGATCATTCCAGTTTGCTATATATTTTTTGGCCTGCCAGCAGTTTGTGAGTCTTTGTTACACTGTGTTGTCCTTTTTGTTTAGTCACTGTCTGTTTTTACTTGTGTAATCATTCATTCCCTTTCCTCATGTTTCCCAACAGAGGTTTGGTAGAAAGACTGGTAGGTAAGTAGGTCACATGACACATTTTAACACATAGGAGTTCAACTGTCTAGAGATACACTAGGGAAGGGAGTGAGAGCCAACCTTTGTATTTTTGGTTAAGTGGATAGTGTAGTTTAGGTAATACGTCTTTGGATGTTGATTTATTTTTCACACTTCTGTTTATGAGTCTAGATTAGAGAGGATTTGATATTAGTAAGTCCGTTTTGGTTTTGCTTGTTTCTTTGCTTTGGCGCCACCCTTAGCCAGTCTTTCTAATTTACATTTTTTGTTTTAGTTGTTGATTGTAAATATTGTAAATAGCTCACTCACTGCTTCATTAATCACCACCTGTAATACAAACAAATAATAAATGTTAACAAAGGTGGCGCAGTGGGTAGCAAGTTCGCCTCACAGCAAGAAGGTTGCTGGTTCGAGCCTCGGCTGGGTTGACAATTCTGTGTGGAGTTTGCATGTTCTCCCAGTGTTCGCGTGGGTTTCCTCTGAGTGCTCCAGTTTCCCCCATAAGTCCAAAAACATGTGGTACAGGTGAATTGGGTATGCTAAAATTGACCGTAGTGTATGAGTGTGTGTGTGGATGTTTCCCAGTGATGGGTTGCGGCTGGAAGGGCATCCGCTGCGTAAAACATATGCTGGATAAGTTGGCGGTTCATTCTGCTGTGGCGACCCTGGATTAATAAAGGGACTAAGCTGAAAAGAAAATGAATAATAAATGTTAAAAAAAAGTTAAAGTGAAAAGTAAGCAAGGCTGCGATATCTGCTACCAGATCTCTTTTCAGTTGTCAGGCACCACATGAAAATATACTACAGTAATTTACAGTAACTACTATAGCGTGTGTGTGTTTTTTTTTTGTTTTTTTTTTACCATACTGATACTGACACCTCCAATAGAGATAGGTTGAGCAATCGGCTAAAATGTTGCTAGACTTTTTTTATGCACAGTATGGCCGATGTACATCAAAATTATTGAGGTCATGTCCATGTGCTGTGCGATAACTCTATGTGATGTTTTATAAACAAATTTCGAGAGGAGCACGATCAGTCTTTGACGAGAATAATTTATCACAGACAATCATTCTATTATCCAATCAGCTCAAGACCAAACCCATATAAATAGTGAAACACGTCATACCTCTGTTTTCTCTCTACTTCAGCATCCCTCCTCCACCCCAACTCCACACTATTAAACCCGATACCTAGGGGTTAGCGTTCTGGAGCCGGGCTAGACATCACACTTGGACCCTATCTCTCTCTTTCCTGATAAGGGGAATAACAAGAGTCAGGGTGTCTTCCCGAGTTCAGAGCCCTCTCCCTGGACAGCACGCCAAATACGCATATTCTATTGAGTCAAATATCTGCGAGTGTGAACTCTTTAAATATTGATTATTGTGACAGGCCTACTTCAATGTCACTGCAACTAATATAAATCAATGCTTCAGAAGTATTGGATGTTAAGTTCATGTTAGCAAACTGAAGCTTACTTTTAATTTTTATAGTTTAAAAAAATGCAACCAGCTTTCCCCCCAAAATTGTCATTATACCAGAAAATAGTATGAGAATCTTAATATTTGTTTTGTTTGTCAGATTGTTTTGTTAGTTGCTATATTTTCCACACATTGTACAGTTTGCCCAACCTTTTTTATGAAGGCCCGCACAATTGACCCTTTCTTGCCTCATCCCTGGTGTGTGTGTGTGTGTGTGTGTGTGTGTGTGTGTAAGTGTGTGTAAGTGTGTGTGTGTAAGTGTGTGTGTGTGTGTGTGTAAGTGTGTGTGTGTGTGTGTGTGGTGATGGTGAGCCTTGCCTGGTTTTTCAGTATGAGATGCTTTAGTGAGCTGCTGGATGCTTGTCATGGTTGTTCGTCTCAGAGTTGGCAGTGGAAACGTCGTGGTCACTCTGGGAGTGATGGTGTGTGTGGTTACAGTGGCTTCAGTCAAAGACTTGGATTTTGTTGATGTTATCATAATATCAGGGGTTGGATGGCTCATCCCAGCAGTTGTAAGATCACTAGTGGGTGTGGTCGACATAGGAACAGTTGTAGTAGTTAGTACAGTGGCAGAAGTTGGAAGAGCTGCTATAGGGGTTGATGATGTCACTGTTGTGTCGGTGGTGGTCAGTGGCAGGTTGCTAGATGATACTGTAAAGAATAATAATAATTCAAATAAAATTTACCATGGAATTATTAGAGATTGCAGTATTTTTTTATAAATAATATATTCATGCACATTTTTTAAAATAATGCATGACTTAGCATACTTTTAGCATGAATTAGCATGCTGCTATTGTGTTTTTGACAGTGAACAAGAAAATCAGCACACTGACAGAAAACAATATATTAAAAACACAATGTTACGACCAAAAGGTCTCCGTCAAATAAACAAAAAAGGTTTTTTGGATGTGCAAATATTATGCATTCTTTACTTTTACTTGTTATCATGTTTTACCATAAAATAGCATGTTGCTACTAAGCATTAGTACACTATAAAACCCAACAGCCAACTTTATCAAATGAAATGAGTGTAGTTAACTCAAAATTCACTGAAAGTTAATTCTTTTCATTTGAAAAAAGTTTTGAACTCAGTGTGGAAGGTAATGAGTTAATTAAATACCTCATTATTTAAACTTAAAGGGCATCTATGGTGAAAAATCTACTTTTCAAGTGGTTTGGACAGACATATGTGTAGGTATAGTGTATATACCGTCATATTGGGGCGATATAAACACATCCAGTCCTTTTTTTAATTTAACAACATAAAAACGGTGGACCAATTGGAGCCGTTTCGAGACCGCAACTTGACGTAGGAGTATGGTCCCCCGCTCACTGAATTGATTGACAGCTTCGTATTAACATGTCTTCATAGTAACTTGTATAATCCTATCAACAAGACAGGATGTGCGCAAAGCAACCGGGAAAAAAATGTCTGTTCGGTAGGATCATTAATCATCATCAAATGTGATCAGGAGTGAGTTTTACAAGTTTAAAATGTTTTAAAACCATGCATGTTAATGAAATTACAGCCATTTACTTCAGCTTTACTTAATCAGCACAGCCGCATGTCAGTACAAATATAAAAGAAGACGCTTTGTGGACGTTAAATCAGGCTTATTTTGTACATTAACCTAACAGATATCCATACTGCAGTGGATATTTACCTATATCCTGTCACATTTGCGTGCAAAAAGAGTGCAAGGCTAAATGTCTGCGTTGTGTGTTTGTATCTGTGTGTGTGCGCAAACTTTGTAACGACATGATGTGTGTGACATCATTGCAACTCCACAGCAAACACATCAAATACTCATTGGTAAAGTTCTTAGGGCGTACTCACACTATGTACAGCTGCCTTGAACCGGACCAAAGCAGACTTGTCCCCCCTCCCGTCTCCCCCGACAGCCCTCACTCACATTACATTGGGGCGTGGGCACGCTTACGTCATCGAAACTATGAAAATTTTGCGTTCATTGAACAGTACGAATGATTGATTAATCCATATTCAATTCAATTCAATTGATCTTTATTTGTATAGCGCTTATACAATGTAGATTGTGTCAAAGCAGCTTCACATGGAAGTTTATAGTGAATTGAAACAGTGTCAGTTCAGTTTTCAGTGTTTAAGTTCAGTTTAGTTTAGCTCTGTTCAGTGTGGTTTAATAATCACTACTGAGAGTCCAAACACTGAGGAGCAATTCCATCGATGCGCAGCTCTACAGATCGCGAACCATGCAAGCCAGTGGCGACAGCGGCGAGGAAAAAACTTCACCAATTGGTGAAAGTGAAGAATTTAAAAAACCTCGAGAGAAACCAGGCTCAGTTGGGCACGACCATTTCTCCTATGGCCAAACGTCTTGTGCAGAGCTGCAGTCTAGGCGCAGTAGCTGGACCTCCGTGAAGACACGTCTGACCTTGGAGCATCACAGGAATCAGTCACAGGAATCATATGAAACAGTCATATGAGTCATCACAGGAATCATATGAAACAGTCCCTTAAAAATCACGTCTCGCTTTCAGTTTCGGGCTCAGGAGCGTTTTGCACTCACACTGTAAGCGTACCGCGCCTGAGCCCAAGTGAACCGCGCTCTGGCCCACCTCTTGCAACCGGGCCAGGGCCGGCCAAGTGAACCGTGCCTGAGCCTGATTCAGAGCACTCACACTTCTCAAACAATCCGGGAAACAGGCCTGGGCATGGTTCGGATAGCATAGTGTGAGTACGCCCTTACTGTAGTATTTCTCACAAATGTTACATGAGATCGGCTTCCTTTATGTCTGTCTGTTGTCTGAGGCAGTCGAGGGAGGAGATTAAGGCACGCTGACAGGCAACGGTGAACGGTGGACGGGGAGGACTAGCCTTAAAGGCGCAGTAAACAAAAACTGCTACCTGATGGTAAGAATTATAAAATAGGAATTCTGAAAGGTATAATAAATAATCTGATTGGTATTTTAAGCTGAAACTTTACAGACACATTCTGGAGACACAAAAGACTTATATTAAATCTGGAAAAAGGGGTAAACTAGGTGCCCTTTAAATGAAGTAAGTTCACAATACTCATATAGATATTTTTTTTTAAATCAAATGGTTTGTAGCAATCAGTTTCCTCAAACAGTTTGAGTTACCTTAACTTATTAGGTTTTACAATACCCAGTTGGTTTAAGTTATAAACTACATATTCAGTCACACAACACACACACCTGTTCAACAGTCACAGTTGATTGCAAACACTCACACAGCTGAGGCTGCTCAAAGACTGATTCATGGACTATAAAGACAGCTCAAACACACACAATGTTGCTGAGTCTTGTAAGCTGTAAAGTGAAAATTACAATGCGTTTCCCTTGCCAAGTCTTGCCATGTACCGATCTTTACTTTGCCTTGTTTGTTTGTTAATTCATGCCTGCTGCCTGCCTTGTGACCATCTGCGTTACTTTGACTACGATTCTGGATTGCCCTTATGCATCGGTTTGCTACTGTGTTGATCATTGCTTGTCTGACCCATCTAATAAACCCTGCATTTGGATCCGCACTCCCTGTTGTCAGCGTCCACTTCACACCACCGTTACACAATCGGTTTCCACAAATGGTTTGAGTTACCTTAACTTATTGGGTTTTACAGTGTATGTTGTTAGCATTTACCTCGTATGAATTAGCATAAACTTGACTAAGGCCAATTAATCTAAGCTCTGTTCCTGCTTCAGCCTGTAAAAATACACAACAAAATGTTGCCAAATGTTTGGAGGTCTCTAACTTGGACACTTCTTCTGTATTTCATATTTATCTCCATAAAGAGGTGGATTCCTTTACATTAGTTAAGATGTTTTTATTCCACTCTTTGTAAAGCCTATCAGAATCGTAAAGCTATTTTAAACGTAGAAGTTTTATAGGCTATACATATATCATCTTTGTGATTTACTGTTTTTAAGTATTCACCCCTTCTGTGAATGTAAAAATTTTAATCATTTGAACATTGGTAAGGGAGGGTCTGAAGCGCCTATGCAAATATAGGATAATATAGGAAACTCCAGCAATACTTGTAATAAAAGAAGACAATTTTTACGCAATCTCTTCAATTTAAATGTTTCGACTAAAAGTGTTGCCAGAGTTCTCAATTTTTTACAATAATTTGAACATTGAAAGCTAAAATATATTGTCAGTAAGACCAGTTAGAAAGATTAAGTATTATAAATCAATCTGAATAAAATAAATATTCAGATCAGCTTGAAACTCCTAAATACTGTAGTTAAGATACCTGTGCTCCTGTGGGCATCTCTACTGGCAGTCCTGTGGGAGTCTGTACTGGCTTTAGGCCATTGCACCAGCTCACTGTTGTTTGGAAGGTCATGCCACACTACTAAAGCAGGAATCTTATTGATATATTCTCATTCTTATGATACATTTTTATACTATTTCATAAAAATGACAAGATAGCTTGTATCGTAGCTGAAGACAGACACTAATTAAATCCTTCCACTTACCGAAGGGCAGGAGTGGAAATGTCATATTACCTAAAGGAAATTAGGAGAACAAAATTACATTTGACCAGCTTTATTTTTCAAAAGAAAAGAGTGTTAGAGAAATAAATATATACCTCTGGCTATTTCCTCTGTGATTGTCTGATTAAACAGAGGTGTGACCGAATCCATGTCCCACAGCTTTGACAGATCACTGTCTGAACACATGTCCTTATATTAGTTTCAGTTTGTTTTACTTACTACGTTCAATTGTATACACATAGTAATTTGTATTTTTTGATAATTATATTCAAATATTTTCAAATGAAAGATCATTGCTATTTGTAGTTAGTACATTTATCCAGAGCGCACTCATTTACAAAAACTTGTTTTAAGTGAGTTCATATCTTTCCTGTGCCATTTTTAATGTAATAAAGTTAAGCATTTGGTATTTAAAACCACTAAGCATTCAATGATAAAAAAAACAAGTGTATGAATACTGAAACTCACCTGTCTTTCCAGCCATGACACAGATATATATACAGTCAGAGCTGTTCTTTTGACTGACTGAAATAATTATAATAGCAAAAACATATAGACAACATGACACTAATATGATATATGGAGAGTGACCAGTACTAGACCATTATAGTACATTAATGCTAAGCTAAAAAGCTGTTTCACATGATACAGTACTGAGTACCTGAGAGGATGGAGCTGGATTTAAATAGTTCTTGCAGGTAACTGGTGGAATTTCCCATCACATCCAGCAGAATAGCTGTGAAATCTACAACACACCATAGTGATACTTAATTAGAATTTGATCAAGAAATTGATGGAAGCAGAGAGAGAGAGAAAAAAAAGGATAGCCAGAGGACCTTGAGCCAGAAATTGATCTCGGGTCGCAATGAGAACCGTAGTGCTATCTGTCAATTCACTAAACACAAGGCCATTGGAGCCAGCTGATATTGAAAATTTAATAACATATTTAAATAAAAAAAAACATTAAAACAACTGAAAGGCAAAATATAAACAATAAACAGAAAAGGGCCTAATATTGAGCCCTGAGGTACTGTAGTCTAGAACTTTTTCTGAGTAAATCACAATATACTGTAAGCAAAATTAATTTGTTCAGACAGATATAGTTTACAGTTTTTCTCAGTGGCTTTGGTGCATTTCTCACAACACTCTTTACATTTGCACAACAGTTAATGCTTTTCTCAAAACAATTAGTCATTTGTGCACATCATAGTAGCAGTTTCTCATTCCTTCCAACAAATTGCAAATGCTTTTGGACATGCATCGATTGCTTTCTTACAACTCTCTGCTGTTTTATAACATTATCATTTGCTTATATCATAATCTTTTTTTTCCCATTAAAATGTCTTCTAAATTGAACAATTTCATGAATGATTTACAGACCTGTGTATGTTGTAGGTTCAGTTCCAATATTTACTGCAATATTGTTTACAGTTGTGCACAGCTCTACCCAAAGGAAGTTTATGTTTGTTGTAAATAAGGGTGTATTTATTCTTTTGCACAATGCTGTGAATAAATTAGAATTGCAATAAGCAAATGCAGTAAAAATGTGAAACATACATATTCAGTGTCTTGTACTCAGATACCTCCTTAAATGCAGTGATGTCTAACTTTACTGTAGTTTTCAAATGGCTGTGCAAATAGTACATAGTGCTGTCTTGAGCATTTTTAGTACGTGTCACCAAAATCTAAATTGTTTGGCATTGGAAATAAAGTACAGAGTAAACTGTCATGACAAATGACAAAACCAATTGACTATCTCATTCATAAACAATGGTGTCAGGACTTTTCATCTTAATGACACTGACACTTTTATTGACATGAATACTTGCTTTTGAGGAATGAGCTCTCCATTTTGAGCAAGTGACACGCTTTTGCAGGTTATCCACTAGGTTTTGCAGTTTGTACTAATTGTTTTGAGAAAAGCATGAACTGTTGTGCAAATGTAGATAGTGTTGTGACAAATGCACCAAAGCGACTGAGAAAAACTGTAATAAAATAATGTTTAAATAAATTAACAAATATATTGAAACAACTGAAAGGCAAAATATAAATAACAAACAGAAAAGGGCCTAATATTGAGCCCTGAGGTACACCACTATTAATCTAAAAGGTCTGTGATCTAGAACTTTTTCTGAGTAAATCAGAATATACTGTAAGCTAAATTAATTTGTTCAGACAGATATGATTTAATCCAGGAAAAGGAAACAGTTATTTAAATTAATCAGACAGTCTCTCCAATTAAACATGATGCAAAATGGTACCAAAAGATGCATTTAATAAAAAAATAAAAAGTAAGTTTTGCATAATATAAGGTAAGGTAAATTTAAGGTAAGGTAACTTTATTAGTCCCCATGGGTAAATTGATTTGCAGTATAGCATCAGGTGTTCAACACATGAACAATAATGGAAGAATAGAATAGAATAGAATAGAAATAAAAGAAGAATGTATGTTCAGAGCTGTCAAAGTAAGCATAGATAGAGAGGTAGACAGATATATAGACAGACAGACAGACAGACAGACAGACAGACAGACAGACAGACAGACAGACAGACAGACAGACAGACAGACAGACAGACAGACAGATAGATAGATAATCACTCGAATCACAGTGTATAAAATGAGTTATGTCACCTGTTAGGTCATTGGTCCTGTTTGTCAAACAGTAACAGTATCTCAAGGAAAATAAACTGCTCTCAATCTCCTGAAAGTTTGAGACTACACAGCCATACATGTGTACATGACACACAGATACACACATGCAAACACACACAGGATTACATCATATTTGTGCCATATTGTTGCTGTAGTTGTGATTTGGCTGTGTGGATGAGCAAAGTTACTGTTGTAGACCAGCAGCGTGAGCTTGTGGAGAGAGAGGGAACTGTGAGACGTCACACTGAGTAACGAGAAAAGATGCTGGGAACCTGAAAAATGTGTAAAAAAAATAAAGATTTTTTTTCTTTTTCAAATATTTCCCAAATGTTGTCTAAAAGAGCAAATCATTTTTCACAGTATTTCCTAAAATATTTTTTCTTCTGGAGAAAGTCTTATTTCGGCTAAAAGCAGTTTTTACATTTTTTAAAACCATTTTAAGGTCAATATCATTAGCCCCCTTAACACTAGAACCATCACAGGGGTAAATTTTACCCGTGGGTATATTTCAAATGTACATACCAGGTTTTTAAATAAAACATTTAAGTCTCCCAGTCATTGACTTTTACTAAAATTGTATGATTTACAATCCCCTAGCGTTAAAAACTGTTTAGCTCAAACCAGATAAAAAACAGGGCATTATACCTACCTATATACCTATAAGCACAGGTCAAATTTACCCAGTATATAATGCCTGTTTTTGCGCTGTCATTTTCGTGTGTTTTAACATTGCACATAACTTGGCAATGTCTTTCATTTACTGAATAAGCCATTATCAGGCTCAATCACAATCACAATTAATAAAAGAAGGCAATTCATGGGTGCTGAAGAGGTATTACAAGCGCTAAATGACATGAATGATGGAGAATCTGATGGTGGGGATACAGTGATAGCGTCCTGGGTCGACTCAGCTCGTCATCACTATTGCTCGATGTCTATAGACTATTGTAAGAATTTAAATAGCATAGTTATATTAAAATATTGTTTTATATTCTAAATAATTATATAAAAAATTGACAAAAATATAGCTGATTGACTATAGTCATACATTTTTATATGATTTATAGTCACATGACTATAAATATTTTGTGATGACAGTGGCATAGTACACTCTTAGAAATAAAGGTACAAGAGCTGTCACTGGGGTGGTACCTTTTCAAAAGATACACATTTGTACTTAAAGGGTCCATATTTGTACCTCAAAAGCATATATTTGTACCTAAAAAATTTAAAAAAGGCATACTTTTGTACTTTTTAGATACTAATATGTACCCTTAAGGTATTAATGTGGACCCTTTAGGTACAAATGGGTAGCTTTTGAAAAAGTACCACCCCAGTGACAGCTCTTGTACCTTTATTTGTGAGAGTGTACAGTGAAATAAAATGCTCATTAGCCATATTAAAACACTATTCATGTGTGTTGGTAAAATTTACCCGCATGGTGGTTTTAGGTATAGAGCAACGCCTGGCGGTTCTAGTGTTAAGCAAAATTTTTTTAGATTGTCTACAGAATAAACCACTGTTATACAATGACTTGCCTATTTACCCTAACTTGCCTAATTAACCTAATACTATTCCAATAGTATTCCAAAGTCCCCACAAGTACAGCAATACCAGTAAATTTAGACCTTATTAGGACAATATTTTTTCCCTATGAGGAAATCGGCTCATAAATTACACAGAATTAAGTATTTTTAAACTGTAAAAATGCAGATTGTTTTCTGTGAGCATTGGAAAAGGGGCATAGAATTTACAGTTTCTACAGTAAATATAAAAATAATTACGTCTATGGGAAGTCCCCATAAAGATAGTTAGTGTGTGCGTAATACCTGGTTGTGAAGCGTTGATGAGTGTGTTGACGAGTCCAGTAAGATCTATGGAAGCAGGGTCGATGTGCTCTGCTGGGATCTCTGGGTAAATTGAAGATTACACTCATCTATACATTCCAGCTATCGATCTGCAAAACCATTCTTTACAGCCCTGTAAAACACTCCTAAATCACATACACAGAGGCTGAGTCTGTAGAGATACAGTAAACATCATCACTACAGTCGGTTTCATCAGTTCACATTTACCTGACCATCACGCCTCCGGATCTAAAAGCATTTCAAACGTATGAAGTCATTCATAAAAACACCTCACACACTGTTCTAAACAATTAGTGGACTGTCAGTGCTGGTCTGAGTGAAATTAGTTTCAAAGTAACTAGTTACTGTTATTAAATTACTTTTGTGCTAAACAAGTAAATTAGGGGATTGCTTTTCATTTTTAGGTCATTTAATTACAGTTGGGCGGCACAGTGGCTCAGTGGTTAGCACTGTCGCCTCACAGCAAGAAGGTCACTGGTTCGATTCCCAGCTGGGCCAGTTGGCATTGGCGTTTGCTTGTTCTCCCCTTGTTCAAGTGAGTTTCCTCTGGGTGCTTCAGTTTCCCCCACAGTCCAAAGACATGCGCTATAGGTGAATTAGGTAAACAAATTTGGTCATACTGTATGAGTGTGTGTGAATGAGAGTGTATGAGTGTTTCCCAGTACTGGGTTGCGGCTGGAAGGGTTACTGCTGCGTAATACATATGCTGGAATAGTTGGTGGTTCATTCCTTTGTGGCGACCCCTGATTATTAAGGGACTAAGCTGAAGGAAAATGAATGAATGATGAATTACAGTTACTTATAATGAACTTGACTTGTACATAAATTCAACAGTTATAACACTTAAGACAGTAATGCCCAAACAAGGGCCTGCGGACCATCTCATCTGAGAAGAGGAGAACGATGGGGATGGTTTTAAAATTGTCAATTTGAATTTAATGTAACCCTTTGTTTGTTTTATTGCTTAAAAATGTTTCAGTCAAATTGTGTAAATTAAATCAGATTTTGTTTAAATGTACATACTGTCATCTGACAATGCAGAGACTTTGGTGAGCAAATCAAGGCAAAGGCAGATTCTGTTTGGCTAGTATCTTCAGCATTGTTTGTTTTTATTGCAATACGTTTTCATTTTAAAGGTTATATTGCATTAGTTAATATGATTTAAAGTGATGCTTTCTGTTTATTTTGAAATATTAGAAAATTACCCATGGCAACTTTAATGTAGTATATTATATATATATATATAT
>CAIGQZ010001336.1:8598268-8608311 GCA_903798205.1 Danio tinwini | reverse complement strand
AAAAAAGTTTGGGCACCCCTTGACTTAAGAAAAGCAGAGTAATTGTTTTTTATATTTTTTTTTTTTTGCATATTTTTGCATATTTTGCAGAAAGAAGATGACATTTATCAAGACAATTACATATGCTTAAGAAAAAAAAACTTAAATAAAGTGTAAATTCAGAGAAGCAGAGTAATTGTGTGTTTGTGCCATTTTTTGTTTTGTTATTCAGATATTTAGCTGAATAACTCATTTTTTATCTAAAGATTCAATAAAATGTTTTAGTGGTTTATGTAAATGTATATGTTCTATTTTTAAAAATGGTGTCATTAAATTGAAACAAAAACTAAACGTAAAGGTCTTGTTGGTCCTCAAATTTAAGAATTACATTAAGAGTTTAATTTCTATAATCTTTGTGTTGAGATTTATATAGTTTTTCAACCCTATTAAAAAATGCTGGGTTCCACACAATCGATTTGTGTTGGGACAACATGAAGGAATTGAGTTAACTTGTTAGTTCTTACAAATTTAAGTGGATTGAACATAAAACATTTAAGTTGTCCAACAAAATCTTAAGAATTGTGTTTCAGCTCATTTTAAAAAAGTAGTTTAAACAAACAACAAATTTTTTTTAAATAAATATTGAGTCAAGTAATTAAATTACTTATTAAGTAACCAAGTTACTTAAGAGATTACAAAGTAATTTAAATACCATTTTAGTGATAGTGATTAGTAATTAATTACTTTTTTTAAAAGTAACCTACCCAACTGGTTACTGTATCATATTTTTTAAGAAGTGAGAAAAACCTGTTGCCTTAAAAGCGACAATGACTTTTGTTGCTTGTTCAAACTACTTATTTAAAATGAACTGAATCAACACAGTTGACCCTTCGCTAAGCCACACCCGAAAACCACCACACATCAATCGTGGCTTAGCAACCGAAGCTACACGCAGGAGGTCTGTCAAGCTTTCGAGTGAGGGAAACAAGCCAAAGCGTTGTGCATATGGATTATGCAAATCTGATACCCGGTCTCCTAAAAGTTTGGACGGGGTGGTGAAATTTTTTTTCCTTTCCAAAACCTAAAACCCAAGGGAAGAAATGCAAGCGTGGATCAAGCTCTGTGAAGAGCCGTAAAAGCCGTACAATCCTGTCATATTTCCATCTGTTTCAAGCTAACGTTATGAATATTTGGATTATATATCAACAGAACAAAACAGAGATGTGATCACAAACTGAGCACTTGCGATCAATATACTTCACCCGCAGCTGTTTTTCAGTAATTTATATCCCTCATGTCCATGTCAGAGCTACAATTCACTGATGTTGTTACCTGTCTTTTGGAGATTTAGTCATTGGTGACGATGTTATAGTGGGTAAGTGTCTGCTTTTATATTTGGTGTCAGATAAATATTTGCTGGTAGGGAAAATCTATTTGATCACTTCCTCTATTTATACTTTGATTAGCAATTTTATTTATTTATTTTTTCCACTTAACTGCAAATTAGAAATGGTATAAGAAGCACACAAACATACTGACAGTTATAGGTGCTTTACATTTCAATGATGCTAATGTTTGGCACAAATCCATCAATTTCCCCTTTCTGGCTGTTCTTTCTATGAATAAATTATGTAGAAGCACTGTCCATGCGTGTTTCCTTGTCGGTTAGTAACGCTATATTTTATTGCACACCAAGTCAATCATACGGTGGCCGAGAGAGCTTACTCGCTGCAATTTAAGAAAGCACACGTAATTACAAAAAACGATCTTCATCAATTTGGCAGCACACAAATTCTCACAACACAACTAATTGAAAAAATGCGCTGCAATTTGGTCACAACACAAACAATTGAAGAAACGAGCTGCATTTGGTCACAGGTGTGGTCAACAGGTGTGCTGTCAAATTGATGAAGATCGTTTCTTTATTTGCCGGTGTTTTTTGTAATTGCATGTGCTTTCTTAAATTGCAGAGCGTTAAGCTCTCTCGGCCACCTTACTATCAGGCTTTTTGGTAAAAAAAAAGAGAAATCATTTAAATTTCACCTATCCTGCTGTGCATGAACTAAACTGTTGAATGGTCTGCGCATGAGGGGGCTAGGCTTTAGCTTCAGTTTTGATTAAATTACTCTAATCGGTTGCCTATTATGTCATGAATATACCCCTGTAATGCATACTGCAGTACTTTTTTGTCTGGCCTACTCAGATATCTCACCAGTTCGCCAAAAATGACTAATTATATGACTGGAAATTTCTGACACCAGCGCATACATATTGCAATAGACGTGCCAGGCACAAAAGCTTGACAGGCATAACAACAGTAACTAAGGAAGGCGAGGCTTAGCGAAGCGTCAGTTCTTGAGGATTTTTTAGGACAATTTAATTGTTTTATGTTCATTCCTCTTAAATTTGTAAAAAGTTAACTTAATATATTTGTGTTGGGTCAACATGAAGCAGTTTTGACAGTGTAACTTGTAACTGTTAAATTAACTTAATTTTTTATAATTATGCACAGTTCATTTACTTAATAATTTTCTGATGAGTTTACTCACTTTTTAAAATTAGGATAAACTAATCGTTTTTTACAGTGTGTATGTGTTTGGTTGATGATTGGTGCTCTCTGATTGATTACCTGTGGATACCAAGAGCTCCCGTTTCTCGGTTTGCATCGACTGGCCTTGTCTTGGAACTGAAAAAGACGTGTTGTTCAGCTCTCGATTAGCTGATACAATAATGCAAACTTTGTCTTTTTGAATTCTCAGTGACCAACCTTGCGTATGAATAAGGAACAGAGATAAAGTGACAGCGCAGATTCTGATGCTGATCCAGTGGTTGAGTTCAGCCATCTCTGTGAAACGAACACATTTATCACAAAAAGAAATATTAAAAACATTCACAGGATAAACACCATCTGCTGCTGTTCTTTGCAGTTGAAGAAACAACATACAAATGTTTGTAAATTACATATAAATTAGATAGTAATGAAAACACAAAAGCATGGCTAAGTGCTGCCATCTACAGTATACAGTATGTGGGTAATGTTACTGTGAATCTCCATTTATATTTACAGTGAACACAAACATACTGTATTTCTTTTTAGAAAAGGCATGAACATATTGTCACTTTCAGAAATGACTGAATCTGCTTTGGTTGGTATTTAAACAACCAGCAATTGGATTTGTCTAATATCTAAAACCTGTTTTCAGTAAATCTAGCAGTCAAACTAGCAAATATGTTGACAGAAATATGATTAAGTAATGATGATAAAAATATGAGCTGAATTTGTTGAATAATTTTAGTTTTGCATGCTTAATTGCTCATAAACAGACCACAAACAACACTGTAGCAATGGATTATTACAATACAAATACAATATTATAGCTTCACAACATTCTCTCAAAACCTTGAAATGGAAACAAATATCCTTTAAAACTACATAATCAAAAGATTATAGCAGTAAGGAAGGGAAACCAAATTAAGTTAAATTAAATTTAAAAAATGTATAAAAAAATAATAAAACAGACAAATAAATGATGAGTTTCATAAATGAGTAATGATTGTTTTATTTATTTACTAAAGATATTTATTTATTTATATTATTTACTATAGTAATAATAAAGATAATAAAACATTTTGTTAATAATAAAAACTTTAAACATCACAAAATAGAAAAATAACATGAGATTTGATGAGGCAATAGTTTGGAAAATGTGGTAACGAGAAAACATTTCAAAGACAAAATGTCTCATTTTATTATTTGAATCTTATTAAATGTTAATTAGAAAATAAATAACTAATAAATAAATAATAAATAAATAAAAAACATGGGTGAAATAAATTTTATCTTTATCCAGCCTAAGAGAAAAAATGTAAAAACCTATGTAAATCTGACCTTTGCTTTTAAAAATATATAATAGAACTTTGCTATCTTTTATAGCAAAATATGCTATCTTTATAATTATGCTATCTTTATCTTTTAAGTTATAATAATGTGTTGTTTTGAAAACGTTTGAAGACATAAAAAATAAAAATGACATGTAATAAATAATAATTATATAATAAAAAAATAATATTCTAGCTATATCTTTATAACTTTATAACTTATAAAAAATGTGTTTTTTTGAAAATGTATAAAACAGTGGTTGCCAAATATAAAAATAAAAATGACAATATTTAATAAAATAATGATATAATTTCTTTAATTATTCAATATCTTTTATCTTATAAAACTGTATAACAGTGGTTGCCAGATATAAAAATAGAAATGACCCTTAATATTAGATTAGATTAGATTAGATTTAACTTTATTGTCATCACACATGTACAAGTACAAGGAAACAAAATGCAGTTTAGGTCTAACCAGGAGTGCAATAGCAGCAAGTGCAGGATACAGGTATAAGTTATAAAGTGCCGTTATAGAAAAACTATGGTGATATTTACAAATGGATGTACTATCAACATTATATACAGGTTGTGTTAGCTATGAACAGATTTACAATAGATGGATAAATGTACAGGTTGCTATTAATAATCAGAAGTGTGCAGATAGATAAACAATTACAAATGTATATGTACAGTGGGTGTGTACATAATTACAAATGCTCATGTGCAGTGGGTATGTACAGTTCAAATAAATGAATCAGTGCAATGAATATGTGCAATTTTTAAATGTGCAAATGTTAAGTAGTGCAGTGATTATGAGGAGTCTGAGTTATGAGGAGAGTGTGGTGTGTATTAGAGGGGCAAAAAGTCAGTGGGGAGCAGAGTTCAAAAGGGAGACAGCTCTGGGGAAGAAGCTGTTCTTTAGTCTGCTGGTTTTTGTCCGGGGGAGCCTGAAGCGCCTGCCAGAAGGCAGGAGAGAAAACAGTCTGTGAGCAGGGTGAGAGGAATCTTTAAGAATACTGCGTGCTCGGCGCAGACAGTGTTTCCTCTGGATGTCCTCTATGGCTGGCAGTGTGGTCCCTGTGATGCGTTGGGCAGCTTCCATTCCAGACTGTGACACAGTTCGTCAGGATGCTTTCTATTGTGCAGCGGTAGAAGTTTACCAAGACGGCGGATGACAGCTGGTTTTTCTTAAGTTGCCTTAAGAAAAATAGGCGCTGGTGAGCCTTCTTGACCAGGCTGGAGGTGTTGGTGGTCCAGGAAAGGTCCTTGGAGATGTGGGTCCCCAGGAACTTGAAGGATGATACAGGCTCGACGGCCATCCCATTGATGTGGATGGGATCATGTGAGCCTGTTTGTCCCTTCCTGAAGTCCACAATGAGCTCCTTGGTCTTGTCGGTGTTAAGGAGCAGATTATTGTTGGTGCACCATGTGGCCAGATGCTGTATCTCCTCCCTGTAGGCAGTCTCATCATTGTTGCTGATTAGACCAATCACTGTGGTGTCATCTGCAAATTTGATGATGGCGTTGGATCTGTTCACAGGCCTACAGTCGATGGTGAAAAGGAAGTAGAGGAAGGGGCTCAGCACACAGCCCTGTGGTACACCAGTGTTGAGTGTGACGGTGGTGGAGCAAATGTGGTCTGATCTAACATTCTGAGGTCTGTTAGTCAGAAAGTCCATAACCCAGTTACAGAGAGACGTGTCTATATCCAGGTCTCTAAGTTTGATCATTAACTTAGAAGGTATGACTGTGTTGAATGCTGAGCTGAAGTCAACAAACAGCATTTGTGCATAAGTGTTTTTATTGTCCAGGTGTGTGAGTACAGAGTGCAGTGCTATGGAGACTGCATCTTCTGTGCTCCTGTTGCCACGGTAGGCAAACTGATGTGGGTCCAGTGTGGATGGCAGAGAGTCTTTCAGATGTGCCAGGACCAACCGCTCGAAGCACTTCATGATGATGGGTGTGAGTGCTACAGGGCGGTAGTCATTCAGGCATGTTGGGCTGGAGTGTTTCGGCACGGGGACAATAGAGGTGGTTTAAAGCATGTTGGCATAGCTGCTAGGTTAAGGGACAGGATGAAAATGTCTGTGAATACCTCAGCGAGCTGTTTTGCATGCTTTGAGGACACGCCCAGGAATACCGTCTGGTCCAGCAGCCTTACGCACATTGATCCGACTCAGTGCGGTGTAGACTTCTGAGGAGGTGAGTGAAATGGGTGAGTGGTCGGTTGAGGAAGTGATCCTGATGTAGGGTTCATTATTGTCTCTTTCAAAGCGGGCATAAAAGTCATTAAGCTCATTCAGGAAGGAGACATTTGTGGCTGTGGGTGTGGAATGGCTGGGTTTGTAGTTGCTGATGGCCTGTATGCCCTGCCACATGCGCCGAGGATCAGAGTTGGAAAAGTGCTCCTCTAGCTTTAGCTTGTAACAGTGCTTGGCCTTTTTGATGCCCCTCTTCAGATTAGCCCTGGAAGTGCTGTAGGCCTGTGCATCCCCCGATCTGAAGGCAGTGTTGCGTGCCTTCAGCAGGAGGCGCACCTCCTTGTTCATCCATGGCTTTTGATTTGGGTATGTGGTGATCTGTTTCTGGGTTGTAACACTGTCAATGGTGGTGTTGATGTATTCCAGAACAGAGGAAGTGTAGCTGTTAATGTCTGTGTGAGAGCCACATGTGGCCTGGGAAGCAAACATACTCCAGTCTGTGTGTTGAAACCTGTCCTGGAGTGTGGAGTCTACCCCCGCTGGCCACACTTTGATGGTCCTCACTGATAGCTTCACACGGTTTATGAGGGGTGAGTATTTGGGGGTGAGGAACAAAGAAAGGTGATCTGATTGACCCAGGTGGGGGAGGGGGGTCACAGTGTAGGCTTCAGCCATGTTTGTGTATACATGGTCCAAAGTCTTGTTTCCCCGTGTGTGACAGAAAATGTTTTGATGGAATTTGGGGAGCACTGTCTTTAAGTTTGAGTGATTAAAATCCCCCGCAACAATAAAAGCAGCCTCCGGGTGAGCAGTCTGTTGTTTGCTGATGGCTGCATGAAGTTCTATTAAGATCTATTAATATATAATAATTATAAATATTTTTTAAAAAGTATTATATCTCTTTCTTTCAACTTATAAAAAATGTGTTGTTTTGAAAATGTATAAAACTGTGGTTGCCTGATAAAAAATAACAATAACACATAATATATAATAATTATATAAATTTTATTAAATTATTCTATATCATTTAACTTGTGAAAAATGTGTTGTTTTGAAATTTATAAAACAGTGGTTTCCCAAAAAAAGAAAAGAAAAAAAGACGCTTAATATAGTATAGTAAAATAGTATAAAAATGTCTCAACATCTTTTACCTTATAAAAATGTATAAAACAGTGGTTGCCAGATATAAAATAAAAATAACACAATATATAATAAAAAAAACTATATCTATATCTTATAACGTATAGAAATTATTTATTAAATTTATAAATATATATAAAAATTTATAAATCAATGGTTGCCAGACAAAAAATGAAAATGACACTTAATATTTAATATAATAATGAAATAATTTATTTTAATTATTTAATATTTTTGAACTTTTAAAACTGTATAAAATTGTAGTTGCCAGATATAAAAATGACACTTAATATATAATAATTATATATTTTTTTTGTTTAAATATTCTATCTTTATCCTTCAACATAAAAAATGTGTTGTTTTGAAAATGTATAAAACAGGGGCCAGATATAAAAATAAACATGACACTTAATATATAATAATCATATACAATTTTTAAGTATTCCATCTATTTCTTTCAACTTATAAAAAGTAA
The DNA here is from genome assembly GCA_903798205.1 of Danio tinwini. NCBI lineage: Eukaryota > Metazoa > Chordata > Actinopteri > Cypriniformes > Danionidae > Danio > Danio tinwini. The sequence goes on along the minus strand of CAIGQZ010001336.1, from coordinate 8,600,634 downwards.
TATTTTGAAAATGTATAAAACAGTGTTTGCCAAATATAAAAATAAAAATAACACAATATATAATAAAATAATGATTTAATTTATTTTAATTATTCAATATCTTTTACCTTATAAAATGTATAAAACAGTGGTTGCCTGATTTAAAAAAAATAATAATCAACTTAATATATATACATATATATATACAGTATATGTATAACTGTAGTTGCCATATATAAAAATAAAATGACGCTTAATATATAATAAAATAATTATATACTTAAAAAAAATTATTATAAACGTGTTGTTTTGAAAATGTAAATGTATAATTAAACAATATATAATAAAATAATGATATCATTTATTTTAATTATTCAATATTTTTTAACTTCTAAAAATTTATAAAACAGGGGTTGCCAGATATAAAATAAACACTTAATAAATAATAAAATAATGATATAATTTCTTTTAATTCTTCAATATTTTTAACTTATAAAAATGTATAAAACTGTGGTTGCCAGGTATAAAAATAACAATGACACTTAATATATAATAATTGTAGACATTTTTAAAAATCATTCTATCGATATATTTCAACGTATAAAAATGTAATGTTTTAAAAAATGTATTAAACAGTGGTTGTAAAAACTAAAATAAAATTGACACTTAATATATAATAAATATATGATATAATTTATTTTAATTCTTCAATTTTTTTTACTTATAAAAATTTATAAAACTGTGGTTGCCAGATATAAAAAATAACAATGAAATTGAATATAATATAATATAATATAATATAATATAATAACTGTAGACATTTTTAAAAATTATTCTATCAATATCTTTCAACTTATAAAAACTGTGTTGTTTAAAAAATATAAAACAGTGGTTGCCATATAAAAAATAAAAATTACACCTTATATATAATAAAATAATTATATAATTTTGAAAAAAATATAAAAATATGTTTTTGAAAATGTATAAAACAGTGGTTGCCAATTTTTTTATTAAAATGACACAATATAAAATAAAATAATTATATAATTTCTTTTAATTATTCAAACATTTTTTTACTTTTAACCTTTAAAAAGCAGTTTTAAATTTTTTTTAAACATTTTAAGGTCAAAATTATTAGCCCCTTTAAGCTTTCTTTTCTTCGACAGAACAAACCATTGTTATACAATAAATTGCCTAATTACCCTAACCTGCCTAGTTAACCTAATTTACCTAGTTAAGCCTTTAAATGTCACTTTAAGCTGTATAGAAGTATCTTGAAAAATATCTAGTCAAATATATTTACTGTCATCATGGCAAAGATAAAATAAATCAGATATTAGAGATGAGTTATTAAAACTATTGTGCAGAAATGTGTAAAAAAATCTTCTCTCCATTAAACAGAAATTGGGGAAAAAAATAAACAAGGGGGATAATAATTCAGGGGGGCTAATAATTCTGACTTCAACTGTGTATATATATATATAAGGCAATTCAATGAAAATCACTAACTCTTGGAAAAAGTGTTTTTAGAGCAGATTTTTACATCTTCTACCTTTGACCCAAACAAAAGTCAATGACAAAAGTCATTTCTGCCTGCTACGTAGAGTAGACATGCACGTGGATGTAATGTAATATGTGCGTGTTTGCTCAGTGTGACAAGACTGTAAACTTCACATTCATTTCCACAGAAAGTGGATTGGTCACTGCAAACTCGGTTAGACTCAATCAGCACACTGCACACAAATCATCATGAGCACATGTTCAGATCAGTCTTTCACTGCCCAGTAAATATCATTAACGATCAAAGACTTCATTAGTAACGACACAACAGCATCAGCTCAATCCTCTAGAGAAATGTAGATACTAAAACCCTCCTAATGCTGCTCTGGAAAAGTGGCAGTTCAGATGTTTAATGCTTCAGACGTTCTGTCAGATCATTTTCAGAAGGTTTCTTGATGATTTTATATTATCTGATTAGATTTGAGTGTGTGTAAAGTTGGTCTGGATTTACTGTATTTTCCTCCATTCTTAAACTTCTTCTTTTTTTTTTTTAAGTCTAGTAGTTTGGATAAAAGCAGTTATTATTAATCAATAACCTAAAATTTCAAACAAACAAACAAATACATTTAAAATAAAATAAACAAAGTGATAAAAAAATTATAAAGATTATTACTATTATTATTATTATTATTTATAATAATAATAATAATAATACTTAACAATAATATAAATAAAGTTATTTATAAAGAACTACTATTTCATAAAAATACAGAACAATTTTTATACAAACAAACATAAATACATAGATACATAAACAATATCATTATTTATTTACCAATAAAAAAACTAATTGATTCAGCATAAAAAACAAAAACAATATATATATA
>CAIGQZ010001336.1:8555731-8572616 GCA_903798205.1 Danio tinwini | reverse complement strand
AGAGAGAGAGAGAGAGAGAGAGAGAGAGAGAGAGAGAGAGAGAGAGAAACGCACCGCTGGTCATTACGCCTCTGGCACTGAATTAATGGAGGTGCTGGTTATTAGGAGTTATTTAAGGAAACACATTTCACAGATTCATTAATCTCACACTTCACTGAGATGCTGGAGATCTTTAAAAACAGTGACTGAGCGAGAGAAAGAGGCAATGAGAGAGAGAACAACAAAAGAGAGAAAGAGAAAGACTTACCTGGCCATAACTTCAAGAGGATCCTTCCTGCAGGAGATGACAGGAACAAATACACACATTTAGTTCATCATTATGACAATGATAAAATTCAAATCACCACTGAATGACTCTGTTTGAATATTGGGTTGTACAAATACACATGCTGATATAATTTGGTAATATTGATGAAAATCTACTGTATGAAGTTATTTCCTTTACCAAAAAGAATAAAAAATATCAACGAAATAGTGCTAAAGTTAAATATATAGAGTTTGTATATAAGTTGCTAAAATGAAATAACAGAGCCAGTGTCAGTCATGGAGTGGTATGAATAAAGGCTAAATGAAAATGAACATACACACACACTCACACATATATATATATATATATATATATAAATGTTGATATATATACACACACACACACACACGCACACACACACACACACACACACACAGTTGAAGTCAGAATTATTAGCCCCCTGTTTATTTTTTTCCCCAATTTCTGTTTAACAAAGAGAAGATTTTTTTTCAACAAATTTCTGCGCATAATAGATTTAATAACTCATTTCTAATAACTGATTTATTTTATCTTTGCCATGATGACAGTAAATAGTATTTTACTGGATAATTTTCAAGACTCTTCTATACAGCTTAAACTGACATTTAAAGGCTTAACTAGGTTAATTAGGTTAACTAGGCAGGTTAGGGTAATTAGGCAAGTTATTGTATAACGATGGTTTGTTCTGTAGACTATCTAAAAAATATATAGCTTAAAGGGGCTAATAATTTTGACCTTAAAATGGTTCTAAAAAATTTTAAACTGCTTTTATTCTAGCCAAAATAAAACAAATAAGACTTTCACCAGAAGGAAAAAATAATATCAGACATACTGTGAAAATTTCCTTGCCCTGTTAAACATCATTTGGGAAATATTTAAAAAAGAAAAAAAAAATTTAAAGGGGGGCTAATAATTCTGACTTTAACTGTATACACACACATATATATATTAGCGGTGTAACGGATCACAAATCTCTCGGTTCGGATCACACTATGGTTTTTGAGTCACGGATCAGACCAGTTTTCAGATCAGCAAAAAAGGGAGGAGACAAATATCATTTGCTTTCTATTTATACAAAAATATTACTGCAAAAACCATTGATTTTAACAAACAGAACTTAGAACCTGTAATTTAAAAAAATAAAAAATAAATCAAGAAAGAACCATCTGAAAAGACGAAAATATTCAATATGAAATATGATCTTTCTGTTGCTGATAATGCAAAATATAGAAATCTAACATCTTGTACAACAGGTCATATTTATTTTCAAGTAATGATTCAATAATTCACAAATAAAACTTCAGGTTTCATTATACGTGTATCATTTTTGAAAATGTATTCAGTGACATATTTTTAATGGTTGTTTGTCACCACCTGTTGGTTAAACAATGTAGTTGCTACAACATTCACCAGTGTCAAGTTCCATTAAACAGTGATTTTAATCTTTAGCATAAACATCATTGTTTATAACTGAAATATAAACTGTTATCCCAGTACTTCTGTGTTAATTAAGTGTTTGTAACTAAGTGAAAAAGTGTAAAAACTGAATCTCTCTCGATCAAACGTAGATTTGAATGTAGCACTTCGAAGGATTAATCAACATATGCAAATAATTATCATTTCTCATTCATATTGCAAGGGTTTGAATTAAGATCACAATTTTTTTATGTTTAATTGTGCAGCTTTACACTAAATGCATTAATGCAGGCTAAACAAGCAGTGACAGAACACCTTTAACTAATAATTTAAGAAAGCATTTAGGTCCTACCATAACTTTTTTCCGTCATCATTATATTTTACAGGGAAGTCAAAAGGCTTTCATACACATGATTGAAATGATGCAGGAGGTGAGCTCTTTGCAATTGTTATAAATGTTGGATTAACCTACAAGTTCAGAAAAAGTTATTAATCGTCAGGTGCATTCCAAACTGTGGGTTATGATTTGTATGGATCCGGATCAACCGTGATCCGTTACACCTCTAATGTATATATATAATTTCATTTTTTTAAGATGAAGTGTGCCAGTTTAACAGCCCTAGTTATAACAAATAGAACTGCAAAAGTAATTAGATAAACATACAAACATATGTCATTATGAAATAATATCAAATGAAAAAATTACGAAAAACAGACAGCCTTTCCATTGTTATTTTAGTATTATTTATATACAATTTTATTTTTGGTAATATTTTTAATTAGCCTATTAATTCTACTTTATTCTGTTTTATTTTGTAATCAAATTTTAGCAAAATTTTGCGTAATTTTTTCATGTACTTTTTAAAATTTCAACTAAAGAGTTCATTTAATTTATTTCAGTGTTTGTTTAGTTATATTTTAGTATTAAATAATATACAATTTTATTTAAAATGTTTTGACTTCATTGAATTTATTTTGGTCACATTTTGGTCACACTTTACAATAAGGTTCATTAGTTAATGTTAGTTAAGGCATTTACTAACATGAACAAACAATGAACAATACATTTACTGCAGCATTTGTTCATGTTAGTTAACGTTAGTGAAAATACAGTTGTTCATTGTTAGTTCATGTTAATTCACGGTGCATTAACTAATGTTAACAAGCACAAACTTGGATATGAATAATGCATTAGTGAATGTTGAATTATGATTAATAAATGCTGTACAACTGTTGTTTATGATTATTTCATGTTAGTAAATGCATTAACTAATGAACCTTATTGTAAAGTGCAACCCACATTTTTTATAATTACTTGAATGTGTGTTTTTTAAGTATTATTTTGTTGTATAAATAAATAAATAAATAAATAAACAATCCAGTGTTACATTGTCAATGGGTCATGGCATTACCGGTTTTCCTGACCATATTAGCCCCTGCTGGTAGATAATGTAACTACACTAAAATATATATATATATTTTTACATTGTGTGTGTGTTTTACATTTTACATTAAAAAACTTCAATTTCAAATATAAATTGCATATATTTCACATTATTATAAGAGCAATTTAACCACCATCCAATATTTGAGAGAGCTCCTAAAAGCATTAAACTGTCATATAAATGTTCATGTCTGATATTATGATTCAAGAATGTCCATTATTGCTATATTTTGTTTTCACATTTTTGAGTGAAATAAAAAAAAACAATCTTCAATACAGAGTTATATATTTTATACCTGCCGTTCAAGTTAAACTGAAAGTTTTTCATTACTATGATGTAATATATCGTCCACGCACAAGTGTGAATACCTCACTGTAACCTCTAGCAGACCTCTAGATGATGCTGTCTCTGCATGCAGACAAACACACATATGGATATAAACAAAACGAATCAACATTAAAAAGATGCAGAGAAATCAAGACAACAACACAAGTAAAATCTGTCATGAGCAACACTTAAATGATAAAACAACCCAGTAATAACATAAAGTCATGATGATGACAAACATAAAGGTAAACAATCTAAAATAAAGCATGAATGCTCAGCCACTGAAATGATTTTTTAATGAGATGTGCACAGTATGTATGTGTATGATACCTGAAGCATGGCAGAGAGATCACAGTCTCATAGAATCTCCATGTGGCGATGAGATCTTCTCTGACGGGGTTGGTGGAGTAATATCTCCATGCAGCCTGAAATCAATATTTAAATCAATGTTTAAAGGAACACCACTTTAATGGGCTCCTTTTACAACTCCCCTGGAGATTAAAAGTTGACTTTTACCATTTTTTAATCCATTCAGCTGATCTCTGGGTCTGGCAGGAACACTTTCAGCTTAGCTTAGCATAAATCATTGAATCGGATTAGACCATTAGCATCTCGCTCCAAAAAAAAAAGAAAAAAAAGAAAAGGATAATGATAAGGATTTTGATAATTTTCCTATTTAAAGCTTGACTATAGTTAAATCATAGAGATGTATGTACCGATTGTAATTGAAAAGTTGCTATTTATTATATTATGTATTATTATTTATGTATATGGCTACTGTACTCTTATTCTGGTGTAATAAACAAAGAATAATGTTTATAAGTATAAAAAAGCACCTTTTTATTTCGATTCGTACATGATATAACTAAAAAATAGTCAAGCTTTAAATAGGAAAAAAATATCGAAACTCTTTTTTTGAAAATTTTCAGCAAGATGCTAATAGTCTAACCCGATTCATTGTTCTATGCTAAGCTAAGCTAAGCTAAATGTGCTCCCGCCAGACCCAGAGATCAGCTAGATGGATTCAATACTGGTAAAACTAAACTGCTGAACTCTGCAGGAGTTGTAAAATGAGTCTATTTTCAAAAAAAAAAAAAAGTGGAGTGTTCCTTTAAGCAAATGTGCTTTTGAGGAGTGAGCTGAAAATGGGGTAAATTTACTGCTGATGTAAGTTTATAGTCCAGAATAGTTGCTGTGTGTCTGGTTACCTGTATTAATGAAGCTGCGGGATGTCTGCGTTTCTCAAAGTGTTTCTGTCTGTGCTGTTCCTGAACTTTCAGAGCCAGACCTGAACCAAGAATGCCCTACAAACACAAGAGATTATACTTTTACACAACGTTTTATGCATTTTGTCCATTCATTTACTTTATAGGACACAGTTTTCATGGCAACTGGTAAATGTGCACTTTTCAAATTAGTTTGAAAGTGCAATTTTTTGACCGTTATTGTATTTAATAAAAAAACATATTTGTCATGTTCAGTTTATAAGTATAGTCAAGTACTTGACAACCAAAAAAAAACCCCAAAAAACAATGGCCAACTATAGTACAGGACTGTGTTTGTGTCTCCTAAAGTGATAGTTTACCAGAAAATAAATAAATTTACTCACCCTCAAGTTGTTCTAAACCTTTATGAACTATAGATGTATCATGTGAGCGGCTACTGGATTACAACATTATTCAAAATTTCCTCTTTTGGGATGAACAAAAGTAAATATCTCATACAGATTTTTGAAAGGTGAGTAAATGATGTCAGAATCTTCATATTTGGGTGAACTAACCCTTTAACAGTTAAATGAGAACACCAACTATTGGTCACTGACCAATAAAAAGCTGCTTGGTTTTATTGTGCCGTTTGTGTGAGCAGTGCTTCATTGCTACACTATTACGATGTTCAATGGACCTGTGACTTCATGCAAAGGTACACTGACATTTCAATAATGTGTTTACATCTTAAAGAGACTGTTTGATGCTTTGTAATTTTTTTACTTCTACTTTATTGTGTCATTTATACACAATATAGGTCTTTATGTATGTACAGAAAAAAGCTCTCATATCCAAATCCAGATATTATTTCCACAAACACCTACATCATAGTTTGAATCACAAAGGGATACGAAAAGATGGCAAAGCTTAAAGCGATGTTTTACACGAATTCATAATATGCTCAACCTTCACTTGTTCCAAACCTGTTTGACTTTCTTTCTTCTGTTGAACACTAAAGAAGATATTTTGAAGAGAGCTGAACCATTGACTTCCATAGTATTTGTTTGAAGTAGATGGTTACAGTTTTTCCACTTCAACAGGAGAAAAAACTTCTTAAGGTTTCTAACCACTTAAAATAAAAATTTTGGGTGAACTATCGCTTTAAGTGACCTTTAAAGTTAGCGCTTTCTACGTCATAGAGAGTTAAAAATATAAACTTACCATTCTGAAATGTTTAGCTGAAGTTGTGAAAATTATGATTGCTAAGAATGTCTTTGTAGTTATTTGAAGTATAATTGTGGATGCATTTTAATCTCTTCACACATACATTCGTCACCACAGTTATCTATTGTTTTGTTATCTATTGTTTTACCATCTTCAGTAGTTTTTTTGTTCTTCTACCATCTGATACTTTTTTTTGCATCAAGCTGAACATACAAACAAAATGGTACATACTTATAATATTACATACTGTCATCTCAAGGTTGAGTAATAAAATAGGCAAACATATTATGCATCTTAAGAATAAAAAAAAGAACTTTAACTAAATTGCAATTAAAAATAAAAATAATAAAATTTAAATAATAAAGGGGCTTTGAAAATTAAATTAGCTTATAAAAAACTACCATCTGATACTTCTGTGAAACAACAGTTCTGGTTCAGTGTTGACCCCTTTTGGACAAACTAAGTAGTGCAAAAACAATTCAAAGCACATGTATGTGTATGTGTGGATACAAAAACCAGCCATCTGGGAACTAAATTTGCATTACGCACACTATACGTGGACCCTGTTGTACACATTCAAAGCAAATTATACATTGGGATCCAATACACACATTCATTCATTCATTTTCCTTTGGCTTAGTCCCTTATTTAACAGGGGTCACCACAGCAGAACGAAACGCCAACTATTTCAGCATATGTTTAAAGCAGCGGATGCCCTTCCAGCCACGACCTAGTACTTGGAATATACACTCACTTATACAAGCTCGAACACTATGGCCAATTTAGTTCATTTAATTCACCTATAGCGCATGTCATTGGACTGTGGGGGAAACCGAAGCACCCAGAGGAAACCTACGTGAACTTGGAGAGAACATAAACTCCACACAGAAATGCCAACTGACCCAGCTGGGACTCGAACCAGTGACCTTCTTGCTGTGAGGTGACAGTGCTAACCACTAATCCATCGTGCCGCCCGTACTTCAACAGACTGTAAGTGGAAAAACTTTTAAATGTTTAATGCTTCATAAATGCTTGATTCTGATTGGCTGATGAATAAAGTATTTCCAAGTAGATCCTGATCACATTCAAGTTCCATATATATTAAATACTATTTCTACTGATTTCATCGTCATTGTCCAGTCTACAATAGTAAATGATCAAATCAAAACAAAAAGACTAGGAAGACATGCGTGTACAGTAAAACTATTCCTGCACACAAGGTAGTCTAAATACAAAAACTCACAAATGTCTAGAAATACAACATCTGAACAGTGTCTTTAGATGTGTTAACCGCAATATAAGCAGAAATGTATTTATTTATTTTCACAAAAAAAGACAGTGTACATTAATCAACATTCCTCAAGAATGTAAATGTCCCCAAATTAGCCCAAAAGCTAGCTTTCATTGACAGACTCTTTTGACAGATGTTATAAGCCTAAAAACTAACTAAAAAAGAAATTATAATTATAAACAAAACTCAAATATACAAATGAACAACAGTTAGACGTTATATAAAAAACTAATTGTCACAATGTTGATTATTAGGAAGCCATTTCTTAAAGTTATACTTAAATTAATCAAACGATACACATTCTCTAATACATTGTTGATTTAAATTCCACTAATGTGATGCTCTAAAACAGGGGTCACCAAACTTGTTCCTGGAAGGCTGGTGTCCTGCAGATTTTAGCTCCAACCTTAATCAAACACACCTGAACAAGCTAATCAAGGTCTTACTAGTTATACTTGAAACACCCAGGCAGGTGTGTTGAGGCAAGCTGGAGCTAAACCCTGCAGGGACACCGGCCCTCCAGGACCGAGATTGTTGACTCCTGCTCTAAAACAGCGGTTCCCTGGGGGTGCGCGAAAGAATGTTTGTAAGGGCGGAAAATTTGATCTTTTATTATTTTTATGTATTTATCTTGGGTAAACATCACATGTCATATTTTTAAAAGAAAAAAAATCACTGAGAGAGAAAGAAAAGTCACAAAAATTGGTAATTTGCAACCTATGCATACTCACTCATCTCACGGTTTCATGTCTGCATCACAATAGCCCCGTCCTTTCACATTAGGAGCTAAGTGATAGTACATTCGTACTTTTTTTTTCGCTTACTATATTCATCAAAATGGACACCTGCTTAAAAACTGGCACTTTAAAGAAGTTACAAGACACAGCCACTTCCAAGACATGCCTGTAGGTTTTTTTTTTTCAAGGAAAAGTGTTGCAACCGCATACTAATGTGAGGCAGGCTTTGCTGCACTGACATTGTTGAAAACCAAACATCGACAAAGATTAGATGCTGACAATCCATTGAACCAAATTTTGTTCATCTGTGCACAAAAATGCAGGCCTATCCATCTCACTAAAAAGGTAGGAAGCAAGTTTTTTATTCATAACTGAAACTTATTTTCTAATATACAGAAAATGTGTATTTACTTATTGTAGTTAAAAATGTGGAGTTTAATTTGACAGGTGTCAAATATTAGAAAGGGGTGCACACAGCAAAAAGTTTAGGAACCACTGCTCTAAAGAAAAAAACAGCTTGACCAAGTTTTTTTAGTAGAATAATGCACCTCAATTTGATTCCAATTATGATTTAAATTGAATAAAGTCAGCCAGTTAAACCATGAATAATCTTGCAATATGAACAATCATTTTTAAACTTGATGTTTTTCCAACCAAGCAAGTTATGTTTGATTAAATAGTGTAAGATTTGAGATACCACAAATACTTTGATATCTTTGACAATTCAAATATGAGCTGGAAACACAGAGACAAGTGGATCCACCCCACCAGGTGGGAATGCGGGAAAGCCAGCTCCTCTCCTTTCCTTCATTTACATTTGAAACACCTCCCGAAACCCCCCTGTTCACTCACTCCCTTTTTCACCCAGCTCACACAGAATTGTCATTTCAAAGTATGAATGTTCTATATCAATCCAAGTGACTTTATCTATCATGTCTGATATCATTTGAAATGTCTCAGTGCGACTGGTACAATGGTCTCATTCCCTCAGAAATAGACATAATCAAAACAATAGATATATAACTTCAGGTATCTCTTAAACCACTGCGAAGGGTGTGCCTTTACCTAGGGGCTTCTATTCAAATGCCTATAGGCAGAAACTCTTCCACTAAATGCAAATGCCTTTTGTTATTCAACACACCCCTTTCTTCGAGGAGTTTCTTGGTTTGACTACTTAAGGGAAACTTTCTAAATGTTCAGCGCGATTCTGTACCCAGATTAGCCCATAGCGTGGAGGTTCATGCTCCATGCTAAGTATATTTTGATGTCAGGTATGCATCTTTTGATCTTAGATTTATCTTTGAGAATTTGATGTTTTGTATTGATTGTTTATGAATTGACTGAATAAATTGGCATAATACACATTTACCTGACTGATAAATTATGTTTTGAATTATTTAAACATATTTCGTGTTATTATCTCTAGTAGATTACGTTAAGTCTATAACACCACAAACCCCTGTACAGGTTAGTAACGGACTAAAACACGATAGACAGAGCAGCGTGGCACGCTATACGATGATCTTAGAGCTCCAACTAACACAATTGGCATTAATTCAAGTATACTTAGACTGTAAAAAGCCAATAAAGGGTTTTCTATTTACAACAACAAAGTATTGTTGAGACCAATCTAAATGTGTGTAGGCCTTCATCTACAAACTTATAATACTATTTAAACCATTTGGTGATCATTCAAAGTTACTAATAGTTTAAGTAAATTGGTCTGCTTAATTCTAAAGTAATGATCATGGTATGATTAAATAGTTTTGTCTTGATTTAGTAGATAGCAGATCTATGGGGACCACACAACAAATATTCTAATCTGAGTAAGTAGGGTTCTGCCTTTTTAGAATAGTGGTTAATCGCCTCTGTTTAAAAATTAAGACTGACATGTTTGTGCTTAAGAGATTGTATATTCGGCCAGTACAAGACTCAGGATGTTATAGGAATCCGAATGAACGAGAATAACATACAATAACAAATCGAAGAGAATATTCAATCATAATCTAAAGTAATATTAAAAGAAACAAAACAATCTTATCAATGTTTTATAATTGGAGTCAGATAAAACAAGAATGGATATATTAATATTCTAAACCACCTCATACTAAAATTGGAGTCAGATATGAGTTAAATTGAAAGTAAATCAACATTGTGCACTGGAAAGTCCGAACAGACAATAAACCTTCGTCCATCAGTAGACACCGTTGTTGGACTAACTGGCTGGACCTTACAATAGTACAATGATGAAAACTAAACTCATTCATTCATACATTCATTCATTCATTGTCCTTCAGCTTAGTCCCTTTATTCATCAGGTGTCACCACAGCGGAATGCACATCCAACTTATACAGCATATGTTTTACACAGCGGATGCACAGCGGATACACACTCATTCACACACACACACTCATACACTATGGCCAATTTAGTTTATTCAATTCACCTATGCCGCATGTCTTTGGACTGTGGGGCAAACCAGAGCACCTGGAGGAAATCCACGTGAACACGGGGAGAACATGAAAACTCCACACAGAAATGCTAACTGACCCAGCCAGGACTGAAACCAGCAACCTTCTTGCTGTGAGACTGTTTTAAGAGCTTGTTTGTATTTCTTACTTAGCCACCTTTATTATATGCAGTAATCAAAACTATTTAAAATAGCATCATAGTGCCTTTTTACACATATACTGTGACATGAAATAGCGTAAATGTAAGTTCTGTAAAACAAAACAAGCTGTACTCACGGCTGGAAGTGCAAAGAACGACACGCCGATAAGAGCGAAGGTCCCAGCCAGAAGACGCCCTGCCCATGTCTTTGGGGTCTTGTCACCATAACCGATGGTGGTCAAGGTGATCTGACACAGAAGGGAAATCATATGTCATCAGCAGGTTTAAAGCAAGCACGACTAAGAGCCTATCAAAGTACTTGAGCTGTAAAACCGTTAGAAAGGTAGTATTAATGGAGCGGCCGTTATTATCACGAAAGGTGGTTTAAATGGAGCTGCTATTAAACTATCACTATCAGTAATGATGGAACTAATGTAAATCTGTCACGAATGGAGCTGCTAATGGAGATGCTGTAAAAGGAGCTGCCTCACATTTTTAAAAAATCACTCTTGACCTTGTAACACAATGTTTTAGATTCGATTGGATCTCTACACGGGGGGAAAGCTTTTATGCATGTTCACCATAGCAGCTCAAAAATGCTCAAATTTATTGAAAAGGTGCATAAAAAGGTCAAGAGAGAGAGAGAGAGAGAGAGACTTTTGTTTATTTATTTTTTGTCACAGTAATTTATTTGGTTTATTTGTAAAGCTGTTTTCATAAATTTGCTCTTGGATTTTTTTTATAATAATGCAGGTTTGGTACAAACTTTAAACATTTAATTTAATTTTATTTTTACTTCCCAAAGCAACACAGTCACTACCAGATTACTGTTGTGTTTGCGATAAGGAAAATCGCTAAACACATGCAGGCATTTCTTATTTCTATCTGTTTACTGAAATAGTCCGCAGTAAGGAAAACAGAAGACTCATTAGAAACAGATGGCCAACCAAAAAGGGTTTATACAATGAGTGGCCAACACAAAATACAGACATTCTTTATATGTGAGTCCCATCTCACACTCAACACACTACAAATACTATGGTATAAATACAGCACTACAACGTATAAAAGAGAGAGATCGACTTAAAAAGTCACTTTTCAGTTTAATAATGATTTGATCAGCTGTAGATTAAAATTACTCTGGGTTAAAGGGATCAACAGTATACACTACCTGACAAAAAAGTCTTGTCGCCTATTCAAGTTTTAGGAACAACAAATAATAACTTGACTTCTAGTTGATCATTTGGTAACAGTAGTGGCTTATATAAAAGACAAAGGACTCTAGACTACGCTTATTTTACCAAAATAAAATATGATCATGCCTTGATTTTTATTATTTAATTAGGACAGTAAGGTCTAACTTTGAACAGACAAAAGTCTTGTCACTTAACAGAAATAACATACATCTCTGCAACCACTCAAATTACTTATTAATAAAGTCATCTGGAATGGCAAAGAAAGTGTTCTTGCAGGACTCCCAGAGTTCATCAAGATTCTTTGGATTCATCTTCAATGCCTCCTCCTTAATCTTACTCCAGACTTGCTCAATAATGTTCATGTCTTGTGACTGGGCTGGCCAATTCTGGAGCACCTTGACCTTCTTTGCTTTCAGGAACTTTGATGTGGAGGCTTAAGTATGAGAAGGAGTGCTATCCTGCTGAAGAATTTGCTCTCTCCTTTGGTTTGTAATAAAATGGGCAGCACAAGTGTCTTGATACATCAGGGTGTTGATGTTGCCATCCATTCTGTAGATCTCTCGCACACCCCCATACTGATTGTAACCTCAAACCTTGATTTTTCCTTCACCAAACTTGACTGATTTCTGTGAGAATCCATGCAGGTTCCAATACGTCTTCTGCAGTATTTGTGATGATTGGGATGCAGTTCAACAAATTATTCATTGGAAAAAGTCTACCTTCTGCCACTTTTCCAAATGATCAACTAGAAGTCAAGTTATTTGTTACTCTTACAACTGGGATCGACAACAAGGTTTTATCAGGTAGTGTAGTAATTTTACTCTTCAAACAGATGTGTGGAAACTTCAAAATTTGTTAACATAAAAGTTAGCATGAAATGGAAATTCCAATAATTTATTCCCTATTGTGACTGCTTCTCAAAATGAAAAAATAAAACAGGACTTTCGACCATCACGAACTGACATTCTAATGTAAATGACAGCTTATCCAAAACTTGTTTCAAGAGGATGTTTTTTTGATCATCAAATAGCACAATATTTAAAAAATAATTAATAACATTGTGCACAGATAAATTACAGATAAAATACTGTAATATTTCATAAAATATACATGAACGGTCAGTTTTTATTTCATGGTTACTATATAAGGTCATATAAATATCAGTTTTGTTATTTTGAAAGATAATTTAGACTTGTAAAGGACTCTATAAGCTACCACGTTATTTCTAAAGTTTTCATGAGCTTCTACATTTTTCCAATTAAAAGCACATGAGCTCCTTGGTAAAAACGTACATAGCAAACATTATTTCAGTACATATTTGTCACAAGTGTTTCTCTCAATTCAATTTAAAGGGGACCTATTATGCCCCATTTTACAAGATGTAAAATAAGTCTCTGATGCCCCTAGAGTGCGTATGTGAAATTTCAGCTCAAAATACCACACAAACAATGTTTTATAGGTCTTTTAAAATAGTTTTTCCACATCCTAAAACCCAACATTTATTATGCCTCTTAGGCCCCGTTTACCCTAGTTAAGCTTGATGCCCAATTTTGATTTGTTGCCTATATCTGATTTTTTTGCCTGTCCGTTTACACATTCTTTTATTTGTGACCCATGTCCGATCCATGTGTTTACACTTGCCATACATCTAGCATCTGCGCAACACTAGCCACAATGGAAGAAATTGTCTTGCTTTTAGCTCTGTGAAATATGCGAAGTTCGTCCAACTTTAAAATGATTTTGAGGCAGAGGAGGAGGGAAAGGGCCGTCATCGCAGCTTGTGCCTATGGTTTATATATGGTGTCCTCCACTGACTCATCTCCCCACAGGGCTTGAAGGCAGGTAACTTCTGTCGTTGACTACTGACCATTTTTCTCCTCCATGTTTCCTCTGTTGTTGTTGTTGTTGTTGTTGTTGTTGTTGTTGTTTACCTCGTCGGCGTCTCCACACATGCTCTTCCTTCTACGTCATTAAATTTATATCTGATTTATTTCCACATATGAAGGAGGCCTGAAACAGATCTCTGAATATCCCAATGCATGTGGTTTTTTTTTTCATAGAACAGATCCTCTTTCATAATTGGGTCACATTTAACTGGCAGTGTAAACAGTGCCTTAATTGCTGCCATTATCTTCAGCAGGTATGGTGTGAAAAATCTAATAGCAGACTGCTGCTTCTCACTTAGGGCTGTCTATGCTAATGAGGAAGAGGTCACTAATGGCCGGGGCTTTCCCACTCCGATGACAT
Source organism: Danio tinwini (assembly GCA_903798205.1). Lineage (NCBI taxonomy): Eukaryota > Metazoa > Chordata > Actinopteri > Cypriniformes > Danionidae > Danio > Danio tinwini. The sequence continues at coordinate 8,558,631 of CAIGQZ010001336.1, read as the reverse complement.
TAGTGATGATGAGATGTCAATCAAACATGACTGTTTTTATAAAGTGTGATTATAAAAAATATTTTTTTTTTACCATTAGAGGTTGGCTATATTCACACACTGTTGCCACACAACTGCCTTTAAACCACTTTTAAAAGTGATGGTTTGCAAAATAGGTCCCCTTTAAAGAATGTTTTGAATGCATATGAGTGCTGTGTGTGATTCTCACCAGTCCCCACCAGAGGGCGTCTGCATAGGTGTCAAAGTCCTGCGGGGCCGGTGTCGGTGAAGGGCCATCAGTGTCTCTGTGGAGCTCTGTGGTCTCATCGTCCTTCTCGACCAGGTACACCAGGAAAGAAGCCAGAATCAATGACAGGAAGCCGATGTACCATGCTGTGATCAGCTCCTAAAAAATGCACACAGTTGAGTTTGTCTGCAGCCAGGAAATCAAACTTTACCAGACACTGATACTTGATTGTTTGTGCTTGCGTATGTACTTTTTCCCTGTATGTGTGTGTGTTTGTGTAGCACAGATTTGAAAGAAGTGTGTGTGTGTTCACGTTGTTTACTGTTTATATACTGCCGACCCCATTGGTTTCTATGACATGATTTAAACAAGCAGGACATGCGTTCAGATGTTGATCGGGGGCTACGGGCTGTTTGTGTACATCACATCATGTTCGGATACCTTGCTGTGTGTGTATATTGCAGATCCCAGCAGTTTCCAGGTTCCTCCACGTCGGTCCATTCGCAGCATCCGGAGGATCTGCAGGAAACGCAGACTGCGAAGCGACGTGGCCAACACATTTCCCTGATTACGTACGGCAACCACCGGCACCGAAGCGATCAGTACAAAAATATCTGAGAACATACAAAATACTTATAAGCGCAAACAGTGATAAAAATATAGTCAAAGCTGTATTTAAATATTTATATAAAGGAAAGGCTACACAAAATCATAGTTCACTGTCAAGCTATGCTAAATTCTTAGAAGTTTTAATTGAACATTTAAAAACATGGCCTTACTCCAAACTCAATTTATAACTTCAGCCAAATGTTTAAAATAAATCCTTCTGTGAGGTGATTTTATAATCATGTGAATTCCATAGTTGTGTAATTATTAACAAAAACTAGAGAATACACAAGACATGTCAATTGGATAGTTTTGAATGGGGAAAAGTGTCAGTATGGCGAATTAAGCCCGCATTTGAATACATCACGCATCACATGACAGCTGGAACTACTTGAACACCCAAAGCGTTCAACCTAAAAAAAATGCTGATTTTGTGTGATTCAAATGTTTAGAATCTAAACTGAAGAGACAGTAATGTTTAGCTTTATTGATGATTTCAAATATGAAATTTAATCATAAGCTTGGCAAACAGGCTTGGTTTTGGAGAATTTGATGTTTCCCATTCAAACAGAATGCCTGAGCATGCTGCCCGAGAGGCATTTCAAAGATGGCCACCGAGTGAAATGACTTGCCTTAAAGAGACTTTATTAGTCACACTGAATCAACATGCCCGTAGCCAGGGGGGGTTCGGGCGGTTTGAACGAACCACCCCCCATGGCCAAAAGGTCCAGAGTTTGTCCTTTTAATTATTTTATGTAATTTAATATTATATAATATATTTATTATATAATAATTAATATAATATATTTCTATTTAATAAACATTGCAATAAAGTGTAATTTTAAATAACTATGGCCAGTAATTCGAATCCCATGAAGCCTCAAAGCTACAATAATGTGACGCGAGTCACCTGACATAACCCACTGAGTAGTAACATTTTATTCTTTGATGCAACATCCATAAAGTAACGCTATGGGTCGAAAAGAGCAAGAGTGGCAGAAAAGGCAGGCAGCGGCAGACATAATCGCAAAATATTGAACATATGTTCAAAAAGACTGCCAAACAGGGTAAGGTTAAAGTTACTTCCTAACAGATGAAAATATGTCCCTATCCATGAGGTTCTAGGCTAAATGGCCTCATTGACTTGTCCATGACCTCCCTTTCCCTATTTTTGCCATTTTTTTAAATAACTGTCCGATGAAGGCTTTAATGACAAGCGGAGTCCTCAGCCGTCAGATGTCACTTCACAGCAAAAGGCGCTAATCCCGTCAAGTCTGTGTTTTTGAGGCTGTTTGGTCACTTCATTTGTTTTATTCTGATCGGTTATAAATCCATTCGCTCAAACCACTTCAGAAGGTGATCTGTGATGCATTCCAGATAAAGCTGGACAGGTCTTATAATTTTTAGACCAAATTAATAGAAATAAAATAAATTATGACCTGGAGAAAATCTGACCTGCGCCTGAAACACGTGTAGGTACGCTTTTACAGTAAAAAATTCTATTAAAAACATGTTTACTATAAGCATAAAACAAGTTCTAACTTTTCAGGCCTGTAGCCAGGGGGCTTTGAGTGGTTCGGAAGACCCACCCCTCACTGACAAAGGTCCAGAATTTGTCCCATACATGAGCTCATTTGTCCTATTTTGACTGCTATGCCATCATAAATAGTGAAAATAATCCATCGAAAAAGGCTTTAAGACCAAACGGAATCCTCTGTTGGCTGTTGCTTCGGTGGGACTTTAGCTAATCAGTTTCGGCCAATGCAAACAAACATTTTAATTTTATAATCTGATGTAAGAGAAGTCCTCTTTCACTGCTGTATTGTTTTAAACAGAGAAAACATTTTACAGGTAACTTTTATTCTAAATGTTATTCCTGACCTTATTCCTGAAATAAAAAATGAGTAATAAATGTGTGAATTAAGCACCAGAAGCAGACCAAATTACAATATTTTTTTATATATTTCGGCTATTGTTGGCTTTTTTTTTACCAAAAAGGCTAGAAAAATTCTAAAGAGTTCATTATTATTATTATTATTATTATTATTATTATTATTATTATTATTAT
>CAIGQZ010001336.1:8538867-8555721 GCA_903798205.1 Danio tinwini | reverse complement strand
ATTATTATTATTATTATTATTATTATTATTATTATTATTATTATTATGTTTATATTATTATGTTTAAATTATTATTTCTTATTCAAATGGCCAAATTGTGGCTGAGGACAGTTGAATGTGCTGGCCAGTTTGTTTTTTGTCTAATAAATGACAGTAGGCTACAGTTTTTTTTTTTTTTACTTTAAAGGGCACCTATTTTAACCCTTTTTTTAAGAGGTAATATTAATATTATGGTGGTTCTGAGTGTGCCAGTTTAGGTTCAGTTCAAAACACAATTCAGATTTTTTTATTATGATGTGTTAAAAAGTGTCATTTTGGGGGCGTGTACACAGTTTGCTGTTTTAGGGGCGTGTTGCTTCACATGAAAACTAGTTTCGACTTCCCGCCCAACTTAACAAGGGGGCGGAGCCAAGAGCTCCCACTGTGTGTATTGCAATAGACAGGCAGACAGAGAGAAGCAACATGAGAGGACCAGCATTCAGACGTACATGTAGGACTCAGACACAGACCAAGCAGAGAGTACAGAATCATGTGTCTTTGTTTAGTTTTACAGCCAGCTGTGTGCTAGTTTAAAGCTCCGAACTTGTAGCCTACACCGAGACTAATAAAGCACAGTGAATTAACTGTGACTGAAGGGCATCACACGGCGCGCACATGACAGTTGAAAGTACCGCGCACTTGCAGCGCCGGTGTGTCACCCGATAGAAACTTATGTTTAGAATTCAGAAATGCATGCCGCTGCGTGGCGCGACGCTGAGAGTTGCCGAGCGGCGCTTCTGGTGTAGGACCTGCTTGAGGCTATAACTAAAGGGCGTCATACACCGAATGCGTCGCTCAGAGCCACGACGCGGCACACCAGACGCGCACATTCACATGTTATTTAAAATGAAACTATTCAGATTACGCTCTGTGGCACGGCAGAAATATGAACAGTGTCCTGAGCAGGGCCAGCGCGTCCATAGAGGCGACCTAGGCGGCAGAATAGTGAGCAAACCCCACGCTCGTCACTTTCACCCGCGACAACGCGAAATGCATGGCGCTGCGCGACGTTAGTTTGTTATTTCCAATGGAGGGACGTGCACGTGAGGCAACGCGCTCGCACTTTCTAGCTGCACCTAGTTAAGATGACAGGGAGCTTCTGTGACCGCGGGAAATGCAAACTGCTGAATTTTAAGGAAGACACAATGAAAAGTACACTGGCGTGGAGGAGAGCGCTAACGTGGTGAATGTTGAGCCCAATGAGCCTTCCATCTAAAAATAGAACAGAGTGTTTCTTTGGTGACGTCGCTTTGACTTACATGCTGAAAATGGCGGACGTGAAACAACATACTGAGGAGATGGTAATGCACACCTGTCAATCAATATTGGTGGGCGGGGGGACCGCACTCTTACGTCAAGTTGAGGTCGATCTCAAAACAGCTCCAATTGGTCCACTGTTTTTATGTTGTTAAATTGAAAAAAAAGGACCGAGTGTGTTTATATCACCCCAATATGACGGTCTATACACTATACCTACACATATGTCTGTCCAAACAGCTTGAAAAGTAGATTTTTCACCATAGGTGCCCTTTAAAACTTTAACAGATTCCTATTTTTTCCTAATGATATATGATGTAATAAATTTGTATTTTTAAAATTAGTGTTGTTGTTTTAATTTTTCTTTATTGCAAATGTTTAGGAAATATTTTTAGTACATCAAAAAGTGTGGTTTTGATGACATCTGACTAGCTAATCCAGCAAAAAAAAAGTACTGCTTAAAATGTCACTAAATGCAGTATTTAAATCTCATAGTTAAATAGAAACTGAGGCGTATCACCGCAATATATACTGCTTTTTGAGAAAAAAGAACCACCCCTTTCACCAGGCTGGCTACGGGCCTGATCAATAAATGCAGTTATTTGCAATTACAATTTTTACGATACTGTGAGGGTTATGTTTAGGGTTGAGGTAGAGGTTGATGTTAATAAAGCACAATGTAATGGGTAATTTTCTAAATATTCTAAATATTTTTGTTAACATCTGGCTGGACCTGGTTATCCCTTCTATCAAAAACCATTAAATCCACTGTTTGATTTATTTGGGTCTGTTCTTTGCAGTGTTCTCTGTTCAGAGCACTTTCTGGAATTCGAAGGAGATTTACTACTGATCACAGAGCAGTGCTTCTCTGACAAGATGTGCATGAGGATAGCAGCTTCTTAAATTTCTAAATTTATTAAATTGATTTAAAAAAAAACTTTTTACATAAATGTTTGATTAATTTTAAAGTTTACAGACAGTTCACATACTGAAGTTAAAAAGCAATTAACACACAAAAAAATGTGTCGGAGGGAATTTCGGAGAAAGTGAGGAGGGCGGCGGGGGTGGTGCGTGTGAGGGGGGATCAGTAAAATGAGGTGTCGGATCAGATTTCAGAGGTGTCGGATCCAGATCCGGCTTGTTCCGGCACAAATTAAGCCCTGCTGGTGGGACACTCTACAGTATATTGTGGTCACGCAACTGCTTTATACTGTTTGGTGCCATTCATTCATTCATTTTCTTTCAGCTTAGTCCCTTTATTCATCAGGGGTTACCACAGTGGAATAAACCACCAACTTATCCAGCATATGTTTTACACAGCGGATGCCCTTCCAGCTGCAACCCAGTATTGGGAAACACCCATGCACACTCATTCACACCCATACACTACGGTCAATTAGTTTTTTTCAATTCACCTATATCGCATGTCTTTGGACTGTGGGGGAAACCGGAGCACTCGGAAGAAACCCACACGAACACGGGGAGAACATGCAAACTCCACACAGAAATGCCAACTGACCCAGACAGGACTCAAACCAGCGACCTTCTTGCTGTGAGGGGACAGTTTTAACCACTGAGCCATTGTGTCGCCGATGTTTGGTGACACCTGACTAAATAGTAAGTAGTTTAATGTAAACTGCATCAAATCAAAAAAGTTTTTATTACAATATCAATATTTTTTTACCTATTTACTTCTGTTCTCATCTTTAGTTAGCCTGTGTAGTTATTGCTTTTGCTGTTCCTGATTTGCTCCTTGCTGATGTTTAATTAAAGACTTGTGATATCTTTGCGACACACTGTGACAGTCTATGCATATGTGTGTGTTTGAGTGAGAGTGTGTGTTTGTTTGTGTCAGTGTGTTGAGCTCACCCAGGACACACAGCGGTTTGCGGGCAAATTTGAGCCGTCCTCTCCAGCCTTTATATCGACAGCAGCAGCCGGCAGCCCATATCCTCAAAGCAAACTCGCCTCCAAAAATAAAGATGGTAAACGTCTCCTACAGGTGAAAGAGACATTCAGTCATTTCCCTCCCAACACACACACACACACACACACACACACACACACACACACACAAATACAGAATACCGACACTCACCAGAATCACCAGCCAGTGAGCAGAATCCTTTTCGTGCTCTTTAAACGTTGTTAATATAGACAGAATCAGACATCCCAAAACAATCAGAAACCTAGAAAATAAGAAACAGGGATTGTGATCTTTGACCAAATATTCATATCCTAATATTTCCCAGTTATGGGTTGCGGCTGGAAGGGCATCCACTGCGTAAAACATGTGCTGGATAAGTTGGCGGTTCATTACGCCGTGGTGACCCCTGATTAATAAAGGGACTAAACCGAAAAGAAAACGAATGAATGAATCAATGAATATCCTAATACACGTAAACACGCAGAGATGGGGCAGTATTTATGATAAATGTATTTTATTACTTAGTCCCTTATTAATCAGTGGTCAACGCAGTGGAATGAACCATTAATTACTCTGGTATATTAAGCAGCGCAACCCAGCACTGGGAAACACCCACACACTCTCATTCATACACACGCTACGGCCAAATTTGCTTACCTAATTTATCTACACCGCAAAATCCATTAGTGTTTTGTATTTTTGTAGTTTTAAAATACTATAAAATACCTTGTAAGAAGTCGACATGATGACATCATAAAGATGAGGAGAGCTGAATGCCTCAAGGTGTCATAGAGGCACAATATACGAAACCAAAATATTTTCATAATATACCAGTCTATATAGATTGGTCAAACACTCCTGACTCATATTTTTACAGCAGTGCAGTGTTGGGTAAGTTATTTTAAAAAAGTACTAGATTACAAATTACAGATTACTGGAAAATTGTAATCTGATTACATTACTAATTACTTCATGTAAAAAGTAATCAGATTACTAATTACTTTACTTTGAAGTTACTTTCAAAACAAATAAAATATACCTATAAATATACAAAATAAACTGCAGCTCTTTTAGTATTTTAATATTCACTGAAAAACATTACAATGGGTTGATCACAGCAGCTTGACATATTCAAAAGACTTCAAGTTCACCCAAAACGTAAAATTCTCTCATTATTCCCTTATTTCAAACCCTTTTGTCTTTTTTTTAACACAAAAGAAGACATTAAGAAGTAACCACTGACATCCATGGTATGCAAAGACACTGCAGTGTTTGGATGTTCTGTGTTTGAAGTAATTACCGAAATGGTTATATTCCATACAAAGCATAAAGCTGATTGGTCAGTTCTTGTCACGTGACTTGCGGTTTTCAAGTGGTGTGCCTGGAAAATGTGATTGTGCGCAATATGTGCAAGCTGCTCGCCTCCATTGGAAATAACAAACTTGACCCCACAAAAGACGCAATATGTAAACAGCTTCATAAGCAGCTAAGCTTCTCTTCACATTAAGAAAATACCTTCACTCCCGATCCTGCACAAAAATTCTATTTAGCCTGTTTTGGCTGAGTTGGACTGCCTTGTTTTTGGACACTGGTGTCCTCGTTGGTGATGAGTGTTGTCGTAAAATGTTTTCTGTTCAAGTGCTTGAAAAAGTTGCTGGTCGAGTTAAAAGCAGTCAAAAGTTCTTTAGAGACTGGACATAGACTGCATTTCACAGCAAATCAAAGTAATGTCTGTATTTCCACTTGAAGAAGCAAGCACTCTTGTCAGCAACCATTTCAGCTCACGTTCTCCAGCTATTTAAATGCGCATGCTTATTAAAGGTGCAGTAGGTGATTGTCTTCAGAAACATGTTTTGTTGTGCTGGTTGAAAGTCTCTTCACATTCCAATAGTAATAAATAAAGTAAATGATCTAAATGTATTTATATGTATTTTAATATTCTGGATAAGGCATAAAACTAAAAAATGTTCATCCTCTGAGCGTGGTATATATAAAACATTTATTTGCAAACACAGATAACTCCATTTTTTGTCAATTTTCAGATATAATGTGCATTGAAGAGTACAATTGCAAAAAACATGGTTTATGGAAATGACTAAAACTAGAGTTTATAGCAGTATTTAGAAATCATGATTTGGGTATTGAAAAGTTTAATCACAAATGCAAATGAACTCTTAATATATTTCCTTTTTAAAATATAAGACTGTGAAGAGATTGACTAATCATTGTACAATTTGTTTTTGCAATGGGTGGTGAGACACAAATGGCAGATGTAGTACTATGCAATACAGGCATATTCGCAAAGAAATTTGTAAAGTGTTTAGAGTAAAAGTTTTTAGTAAGAAGATGCTTGGAATCCTCTGCAGCAGACCTTAAAACTCAACACTTTCATTACACTATCATCCTTTCAAAATTTAATCCAGTTAATAGTGCAAGATCACTATGCTTGTTTTTAGTTTTTTCTTGGATTATATGTTATTATCTGCATCTGTGAAATTGTTATAGTATTTTGCCCCTGCTGCTTCGTATCTGCTTTACATGTTCCCTCTTGGCCACTTCTTCATAGTAAATGAGAACTGGTTCTCAATTGACTTACCTGGTTAAATAAAGGTTATTATTAAAAGTTTTTAGTATTTAATATTTAAAAGTATATTTTAGTATATGAAATGCAAAAATACAGCATTTATTTGGATGCATGGTGTGGCTGTTGAATGTTTATATTAATACACATAAAAAAAGTATTTCTTTTTTTTTTAAATACATTTCAATGCATTTTTCTCTTAAAAACAAAGGTGTCAGGAGGAACCAAAAAATGTTTTTCACAGTGATGACAGTTTTTAAGAGTTCATTTGTGGAATGAAAAGGTTTCATGGATGTTACATTAAAGGAGCAAGTATGCAAAAAAAACATGTTTATAAAGGGTTTAAACCCAGTTGTGTGGTAAAAGTGACTAAATATAACCATTTATATTGGTAAAAAATAATACATTTTATTTTTAATAATCACACATTATAAAAACAGTCAGCAGAAACACTTTGATTGTCATTCTTTGTTTGTACGTGTGATTAGAGGGGGAAAGCCCCACCCCTTGATAATGATCTCTCCCTCATTAGCATAGGACATTAGTCTTGTTTTTGAATCTGCCACTATGCTGGCGCATAGGCATTTATAGCTCCACCTTCTTTTGAAAAGAGCACAATTTCATTCGAATTTGAAGTGACAGTCACCAAAACAGCACAATTAAGATCAAAGCCTAAAAAGGGCTGTTTTAAAAAATAAGACATTATTTGTGGAGTATTTTGAGCTGAAACTTCTCTAGGGACACACTCTATGGACATCAGAGGCTTATTTTACATCCTGTAAAAATGGGGGAGAATAGCAGCCCTTTAAGGGTTCTTCATAGAACCATCAATGCCAATAAAAAAACCTTTATCTTTCAAAAGCGCACACACTGTTGTCACTATCAACAAAATGGGTACAATCTCTCAAATACAGTATAATCAACATATAAACATATCTGTCTGAGAATCAGGGATGAAGATCTTTTCAGTTGCTATGGATACCTCAGCTGAGTCATTGTAAAATCTTTTTTTTTTTTTTCAGAAAGACCTGCTACCTTTAGATATGGATGATTATGATATGATTTTACCAGCAGAGGGGGCTGTGTATGAACTGCATTTGATGAGAGAAATACACACTTGCGCAACAATTCTGCTTCCGAATGCTGAGCTGGCAAGATTTACAGTGCAAGCTTCATTTTTTCACGACAGGTAATCAGAAACCTACTGTACACTGTATAGGGCTCTCATTAAATTCCCTTACTAAACTTCAAGCCCAAACAATGACGCATGCTGAGCTTGTTTCCTGGATATTGTGAAAACTTGGGACCAACTATGAGTAGGGCTGTATTGAATAACAACACTGGGAAAAAAAAAACATTGGTCATAATTATATTTCAGACTGTATTTTGTTAATTTCAGTACTTGATAGGCTGTTGTTCTGAACGATTTTGGAAACCGATAGCCATTGATTTCCATAGCAGAAAGTAAAAAACAAAACGATGAAAGTCAATGGTTACACGTTTCCAACTTTCTTCAAATTATATTTTTTGTATCTGTTCAAAATGAGCTGAATCAACACAATTCTTGAGGTTTTTATTTGGGACAACTTAATTGTTTTATGTTCAATCCACTTAAATTTGCAAAATCAATAAAGGCAACGATTCACCTGACTCACGATTCGATACGATTCACGATACTAATCTAAACTAATAAATCTACTAATTTAGCCAAACAAAAATATTAAAACCAAATTTAAGGTGAAGGGCCTTTCATTTTTTTCTTAAATGCTGCACAATTATTAATTAATTTTCTTTTCAGCTTAGTACCTTTATTAATCTGAGGTCGTCACAGCGGAATGAACCGCCAACTTATCCAGCATATGTTTTCTGCAGCAGATGCCCTTCCAGCCGCAACCCATCACCAGGAAGCATCCACACTCATTCACACCCACAATTTTTAGCATACCCAATTCACCTGTACCACATGTCTTTGGACTGTGGGAGAAACCGGAGCACCAGGAGGAAACCCATGCAAACATGGGGAAAACATGCAAATTCCACACAGAAATGCCAACTGACCCGGCCGAGGCTCGAACCAGAGACCTTCTTGCTGTGAGACAATCGTCCTACCAACTGCGCCACCGTGACGCCCTATTTAACTTGATGTACTAAAATAAAACAAAAATGATCAAATAAAATACAAATATTTGTATTAAAATGTATACATTTAAATAATATTATTATAATAAATCAAATTAAAAAATATATATATTTTTAAAACAATAATAAAAACGACAAAAGCAAACTAAATTAATTCAATAATCCCAAAATAAAAATAAAATTCAAATCATTGCAACGTCGAATGTTTACAAAAGAATAGAATACAATGTAGTGCATATAGAGCAGTAAAGATATACTACAGTGGTTATAATGCTTAGACGATGCAATCATTTTCCACATACCGAGACACATGAACACAACCATTTTGTTTACTTCTCTTATATGTGTGTTTGAGTGCATCGCAAAAAAACTACAGTTAATGCTTATATGATTACATTGCTGTCCTCCGCTAGCTTTTCCTGCTGTGTTTGGGAATGAGCTGTATTGTGTCACAAATGCAGACTCACACGAACTCGCACACACATCTCTTCTTTATCACCCTCACTCCATCCATCAGTTGACCTGTTGGCAGTTACTATGGTTCCTCATTTGTAGGTTATATCTGTGCTGTTTCCATGACAGCAAATACACACACACACACATACAAACACACATATGCACACGCACAGGTCCAGGCTTAGTGAAAGCTTTTAGCATCGGCTCACTAATAACCTTTAATGGTCGGACCTCTCACTCTCTCTCTTTCTCTCTCTCTTGGCCTCGTCTAAAGTGTGCAGGATTTTCTGAAGAGCCGCGTTTCTCCTCAACACAGAATGATGGAATGCCTTGACACTAGGGATGCCTATTCGGAAGTATTAATTATTACTTATGATTATGCTGGTAATTAAATGAAACAGACAACAGTTTTATCATGCCAGTTAATTATTAACAATTAGGTCATTAATTATATCCATGTATTTTGTTTGTGCGTATGTATAATATTATACCACTTCAGATGTGCATCTCTGCACTAAAATTATGAATGTTTTAGATTATTACTATGGCATTTCAGCTTAAAACTAAAAAGTAATATAAACATAATAACTGTAAAAGCAAAAGCAATATTTCTCATTTTCATTTTTTAACATTTTGATAGACATATTTCTTATTAATAAGTATATTCTGCAATATACATTGTAAAAAGATGCACATTCCACACAGTTCATTCATATTGTACCATCACAAAACCTTTAAGGTGACGTAACTAATTCAAGTAGATTGAACATAAAACAAATAAGTTTCCTACAAAAATCTCTAGAATTGTGTTGTTTCAGCTCATTTTAAACAAGTAGCTTGAACAAGCAGCAATAATTCTAAATACAGCATAATTCTGGTAAATATAATATATATATTAGGGCTGCATGATATTGGAAACAACTGACATTGCAATATTTAAATTTACAACAATATATATTGCGATATAAATGCAATTTTATTCTTGCAAATGCAATATTTTGATTTATTGCTATCAGGGCTTGACATAAACTTTTTTTGATCACCAGCCACTGTGGCTAGTAGATTTCCAACATTACTAGCCACTCGCCATTTTTACTAGCCACAATTTTGTTGTTGGGAAAATATATTTTATATGCTTAAAATTGACTTTGACTCGCTAAAATGACTTGATTTAGATTTTGTGTTATGTCCACATGCCTCCTCATTCATTTAACTTTTTGTGTGTCGTGTATGAGCAAATAGGCCATGGTTTCATAGTGTTGTATTACAATTAGTTTTTATTTCACATCACTTTTCAAAGCTCAAATTAAGGATTTAACACATTTATCTCTGACCATACCAAACATAAATAAATTACTATTTTATATCCACAAATTTTAAATGTGTCAAAACAAGCAAAATATAGCTGTATACTTTTAATTTAACAAAACATTTCTTAAAAAAAAACAACAAAAAAAACCAATTGACATTTAAAAAACAACTGCTGTAGTGCATCTAAAACTATGCACAGTAATCTGTCCTGGCTAAAGGTCCCAGAACACCAGTAACTACTCATAAATGGGGAGTTAATCTCATATTAAAGCAATGTTATTGTAAAAAAATGATAAACCATATTACCAAAAATACCTGTAAGCAAAAGAAAGCAGGTGAAAAACATTCTGTGTGTGATAATGAAAGGATGATCACACAAGGTTAATGCTAGGCTTGGTTAAAGCGAAAGTAATCAGTGCTGCTTACCAAAAAACAAATCTGGAGCTCTTGAAAGCAGCAAAACTATGAGTGCAAGAGCATACATTTTTGTCTAGTCTATTTGAAAGAGAACCGATCACACCAGTTGCATTTCTAGGCATGGTTGTTTCACTCAAGGAAACGGTAGCGCGCACGCGTTTTAAACAGCGAGTGATCATCCTCTCATTTGGTATTTAGCTGCTTTCTTTTGCTCCCGCAAACATAATTAGTTTTATCAGTCTTGCTGCTTCTCGATTCTAAGATCACATTTGCATGCATATTGGGCCATCTTTATTGTCGAACCCTGCCTTTTAAGAAAACTACCATTTAAAAATTATTTTCAACCAGCCAAAGTGGCTAGTGGCGGTCGCTGTCTAACCCGCCACAGGGGAAAATCTACCCGCATTTGGCAGGTTGGGGGGTGTTAATGTAAAGCCCTGATTGCTATATATATATTGCAACAAATGCAATTTGACAAAATGACTTGAACAGCTTGTAAATAATTTAAAGATCAATTTGGGATTAATTTCTGTAGTGTATTTGCATAAAATACAGGCTAATTTTTAAAATGGCAAGCAAAGTCAAATACAACAGAGAAATTATGCATTATAAACAATGATTTATGATTTTCTGGGGAGTCAAACAGTATTCATAAACTGAAATTAAATAATCAGTGTATAATAATAACGACAACATAACAATGTATCATTTTCATTGAGTAAATAAATATACACTTTAAGCTACAAATGTTTAATTTTATTGTGCCAAAATGGCTTACGTTTGCTTGAAATGATGTCAGTCACAGGCCTCAAAAACACATGCAAATAATAAACCTTCACTCAAAGGTTAAAATTTGAAATGACTCCACTATCATGTTCAAAAAGATTTGAGACTGTAATTGCTGCCAAAGGTGCATCAACAAAGTATTGAGCAAAGACTGTGAATACTTATGTACATGTGATTTTTCAGTTTTTTTATTTTTAATAAATTTTTTCACATTGTCATTATGGGGTCTGTAACATAAAAAATGTGGAAAAAGTGAAGCGTTATGAATACTTTCCAGATGCACTGTATATATGCACAACCATATATTTAAATGTGGTCAATTAATGTCATTATAGTTTTATTTTATTAATACAAATGAATTAATACTAATTATTATTACTATTTTTAAAGGAAAATAATGCATACTGTATTTTTAACATATTTCAGTCTACCTTTTTCCTTCTTTCTCTTATATTCATGTTTTGTAGCGTCTTTACAATATACAGTTTACAACAAACAGCACATCTAGCAGGGTGTACTCGAGTAGGATATGAAAGGCAGAAAATGATGGTGGTGTCTTATTTCATAATCAAATCAGATGCCTGCATTCCAGCAATGAAGTACAGCACAAGCATCTGAGCAGGCATCATTGTTATGTAACTGTTGACAATTATGCGTTAACATTATCTGCCATCAGAAAGTTGCAGACATTTATAACGAGTCATTTTATTCAGATTAGTTTCAATAAAAGCTCTTTTTCGACTGGAGGGAATTTCAAAGTTAAAGTATGTTGCCACAGTATATAAAGCTGGTCATATCTAACAGAATCAAGGAAAATTTGATTGCTGGTAAAATGACTCCTTCAGGACTGTTTACAAAGAGCTACACATTTGTTAGAGAAGTTTGTTGACTACAGAGCTTGGTGAGAGCTATTCACAACAATCAATAGTGGTTCAGCTGGTAAGAGGAAAATCTGGGATAATTTTATCGTCTACTCAATGCAGACAACTTTGCAGTGTGTAGACGTGTGTAATCTTGCTGTTTGTGAATGTAAAAGCAACATATGATGGCACATCGATGGCAACATATTATGCCTCTTTATATGAGATGTAAAATAAGTTAAATTCAGTTCCACTCAATACCCCACAGATCTTTTATTACAGCTTGTCAGATTTGCCCCATTTTTGTTATATTCTGTTTTTTTCCATATCTCTTTAAAGGTCCAGTAAAATTAAAATAACGTTTTTTTAGATGTTAGTATCAGTATGTTAGTCTTCAAGGATGTCTCTAAGCTAGTGTGGTACAAAACAATGACAAAATTCACATTTAGAAGAAATAAAAGCATATAAACATGTAAAGCAGGGCTGCCCAAACTCGGTCCTGGAGGGCTGGTATCCTGCATATTTTAGTTCCAACCCCAATTAAACCCACCTGAACCAGCTAATCAATTGTTTTCTAGGTATACTAGAAAGCTTCAGGCAGGTGTGTTGAAGGAAGCTGGAGCTAAACTATGCAGGACACCGGCCCTCCAGGACCGAGTTTGGACACCCCTGATGTAAAGCTTGCAGTTTGTCACTTCAGCCTAAATGGATCAACGTTTTATCACGTTACCTCATACACCTCATACAAATCCTGACCAATCAAGTGTTCTCTAGTATCTCACATGCCCCTTTCAAGACGCTTCACATTTGCTTTTCATTTTATACACTTGACAACTCTCACTGGCAGAGCTGTAATAAAATACAACGCTATTGGCTGTTTTTTAAAAGAGGAGGAGATACACTATGTCCCAATCTCTCTTCGTTTTTCAGTTGAGATGATGTCAAATATCAAATAAAAAAAGTACATTTCAAAGCACTCCACTGGACCTTTAAATGCAAATGAGTTGCTGCTTGTACAGAAGAGGGCGGAGTCTATGCACATTGTTCTGACTCTAAACGACAAAACAAGTGAATCTAACAGTCAAAACCTCATTAATGTCAGAAAAAATGAATCAATTAATTTTCACAACTATTTACATTTAGTCATTTAGCAGACAGTTTTGTCCAAAGTGACTTAAAATTGAAAAGGCATTCAGCGATTCAACAAAAAGAGGCAACACACACAAGAAGTGCTAATTATACAAAGGAACTGTTTGTGCTCAGAGAATGAAGTGCTAATGTAAGGAGGGGAGAGTGTTTTTTCGTGAGTGGAGTGTCTCTACAGGTGGTTTGTCAAACCCAATCACCTGTGTGAGGCATGCTCATTTACAGTTTTTAACAGTGGCTTTAGTGCATTTCTCACAACAATTAGTACAAAATCCAAAACCTAGTGGATAACCTGCAAAAGCGTGTCACTTGCTCAAAATGGAGAGCTCATTCCTCAAAAGCAAGTATTTATGTCAATGAAAATGTCAGTGTCATCAAGATGAAAAGTCCTGACAACATTGTTTATGAACAAGATAGTCAAATGGCTTTGTCATGTTTTCATTATGACACTTTACTCTGTACATTATTTCCAATGGCCAAAAAATTTAGATTTTGGTGACACGTCCTGAAAATGCTCAAGACAGCACTATATACTATTTGCACATCCATTTGAAAACTACAGTAAAGTTAGACATTACTGTATTTAGTGAGGTATCTGAGTACAAGACACTGAATATGTATGTTTCACATTTTTACTGCATTTGCTCTTTGCAATTCAAATTTATTCACAGCATTGTGCAAAAGAATAAATACACCCTTATTTACAACAAACATAAACTTTCTTTGGGTAGAGCTGTGCACAACTGTAAACAATATTGCAGTACATGTTGGAACTGAACTTACAACATACATAAGTCTGTAAATCATTTATGAAACTGTTCAATTTAGAAGACATTTTCAGAAAAAAAAAGATTTAAAACTTTTTATAAAATTAACTTGACAGATTTTGACAACTAGTTCAACATTTTTGTATGTAATGAATTAAGTAATGAAATGAGGACTATTCATATTATATGGAATGACTATTCAGCATTCACAAGTTTAGTTAATTTTGACTGACATGACATAAGCAGATGATAATGTTACAAACAGCAGAGAGTTGTATGAAAGCAATTGATGCATGTGCAAAAACATTTGCAATTTGTTGGAAGGAATGAGAAACTGCTACTATGATGTGCACAAATGAGTAATGGTTTTGAGGAATGCATTAACTGTTGTGCAAATGTAAATAGTGTTGTGGGAAATGCACTAAAGCCACTGAAAAAAAACTGTAACAGTGCTCATTTGTATGCTCATTTAACACAAAGCATGGCAAAACGGACATGTTTACATTTTATTATGATTATTCGACTGTTTGAACACACATAAATCCCACACATTAAAATTGAATTGCAATGGGTGAATATTAAGAGCGATGATGCATGGCTTTAAATAAAATGAAGGTGGATATTTTTATAAGTTCAAAGTGTTTTCAAGCCAAAATAAAAACACATAATTATCTTGAACAGCTTTTGTCATTATATCATATTTGAGAAAAATATGATATAATTAAAATCCAATTAGATCCATTCATTCACTCGTTCCAAGAGTAAAACCCATTGTGGATCATTTATGTAGTGTCATGTAGTGTAAACACTACAATGACTAAAAGACAGACAATCAAGTCATTTAGGACTCTATTCAGAGTCCCATCTCCTATTCCCTTTAATAGTCAGTAGCATCGTGCCATGGTGCATTTGCTATTTACATGGCGGACTTTGTAAGTGGAAAAACTGAACACTTCACTAGCAAGAAAACAGTTAAACAAACCATCTGCAGCGAGGATAAAGAATGAGTCTTCTCCATTCGGCCTCTTCAATTTCTCTTTACTTTACCTTTACTCTTTACTTCCTTACTTTCGTGGAGTAAGGAAACAGTGGAAACTCACTCCACTGAAAACATCTATTAGCCTACATATTTATTTTCATTTGTTAAGCATAAAGATTTGTTTTAAAACTATCTCAAAATTCTGTTCTAATTTCCAGCAAACAAATAAATGAACAAAGTGTGGACAAAAAACTGAGTTATATCCAAACATACTTCCTATTCTTATGCAACATATGGTGATGCAGACGTCTCCAAAACCCGACAAGTGGACAAATCTAAACTTGTTTTTATTAAAACAAATATAAATATGCACATAATAAATAATACTGCTATTAATAACATTATACAAATGAAAATTGTCATCAATGAAATGAAAAAAGGCATGGAGGCATAAAGAAGGCATGGAGGTAGTGGTTTTTATTTTTATGTAGAAAATAATAATTTTTGTAACATTTTAATGTCAACATCCTTTTCATATGTGTAATGCTGTACATCCTGTGTGTATTAAGCAATGTGTAAGTATTTGAACCTGCATAGGTGCATAACTAGCGCTCTGCGCTGGACTTTAGACTAGCGTTTAGTTGGTCAATTGGCGCGGTCTATTTCAGTTTCTCAATATAGCAACTCGCCAACATTGTGTCTTAACACACCTCCTTTTTAGACCAGAACACCCATGAGTCCACAAAGTGGTGCAAATGGATTTGCTATTTAAACAACGTGGCACAAAATGTGAAAATTAGGGTTGCTGTTCTGAAAATAGCAACAAATCGCGCCATACACATCTTGCGCCTTATTGCACCAGGTGTATGATAGGGCCCTTAGTCTGAACAGCACAGCAATTTGCAAGTTGTTTACTGTGAACTTGGCATGTTTAAACTGGAGTCGGCCAATGACTGGAGCAAAAGAGGTTATAACTTCGACCAAACCAGGGTGTTTCTGAACAGTTATAATGAAAAGATGTCAAGTTGAAAGAAATCAACATTCAAGTGGAAAGAATTTCATGAAAGCTGAATGCTATATTTCTCATAGCATTTTATGTTCCTACTAAGGATGTCAATGGTTTTATGTTCCCAACATCCTTCAGTATATCTTTCTTTGCGTTGAACAGAAGAAAGAAACTTGAATAGGCTCGGAACAAGTGGAGGACGAGTAATTGACAGCAGATTCATTTTATTTTTGGGGTAAACTATCCCTTTAACTTAGCGACCGACATATTACTGCCCTGTTCCCATGTGCAGGCCTTTGTATTATTTCACCCAGTTGGCATTTTATTTGAAGTAATTTAATGCATTTAATGTTTCTGTATGTGAAACCGGGTGTCACGGTGACACAGAGGCTAGAACAATCACCTCACAGCAAGAAGGTCGCTGGTTCGAGCCCCGGCTGGGTCAGTTGGCGTTTCTGTGTGGAGTTTGCATGTTCTCCCTGTGTTCATGTGGGTTTCCTCCGAGTGCTCCGGTATCCCGCACAGTTCAAAGACATGCGCTATAGGTGAACTGAATAAGCTAAATTGGCCGTAGTGTATGTGTGTGAATGCAGGAGTGTATGGGTGTTTCCCAGTGTTGGGTTGTGGCTGGAAGGGCATCCACTACATAATACATATGCTGGGTGACCCCTGATTAATGAAGGGACTAAGCCGAAAAGAAAACGAATGAATGAATGTATGTAAAACCACTTTTCCGAATTTAATCAACAAAATGGGATGTGCCATTTTGACCCATTTCCTAAATTCTACAGTGTGCAGTTCAGTCATTTTTACATCTAAAATATATCATAAAGTTCAATAGAAAAGAGAAAAGAGCAGGTAAGAAAAAGCGTTTATAAAAATGTATAAACAGGAAGTTATCTGTTCTTGCAAATTATGACATAGTACAAAACCAGTAACACTGTGCATGTCTGTCATGGAGGTTTCCATATGCCTGTGCTGTGTCTTGTTAAAGCTTTTAGAGTAATGTGTGTGTATGCTCGTGTGTGTAACCTGGCTAATCGATAATGAGGGCATATTGGCTGTAATGGGAGCATCAATATATGAGGTGAGTCATAACAGGACACATCAGCCTTTATAATAAAACACAAACATATACACACACACACACACACACACACACACACACACACTGTAGTATGCT
>CAIGQZ010001336.1:8525328-8538767 GCA_903798205.1 Danio tinwini | reverse complement strand
AGAGAGAGAGAGAGAGAGAGAGAGAGAGAGAGAGAGAGAGAGAGAAAGAGAGAGAGAGAGAGAGAGATGTAGCCCCATTAGAGGTTATTAGTGAGGTAGATGTAGAAAGTCCAGTATTTCTCTGCTGATTTCAGGGAACAGCAGATTACGGCTCTCACTGGAGACCAGAACACACAGAGCGAAACACATGTATCAAGGTGACAAGTGATTAAAAAAAGAGAAAAGGGCTGCAGATCTGTTCCTTAACAAACGCATGGGGTCGAATTAAAGAAAATAGTTTTTATAAAATATATTTTGTAATAAAATATTTAAATAGTAATACAAAATAAACATGACCAAATTGAAGGCTTTAAACAAGCAATAGATAGATAGATGAATGGATGGATGGATGGATGGATGAATGGATGGATGGATCAAATATATGGATGCATGTGTGTATTTACATATAGATAATAAATATACACACTTAGATAAATACACACATTTAAATGATCTCAAAATAAACTTTTATTCTTTATTCTTTTATTTTGCCCAGCACAAATAAAATAAAATAAAATAAAATAAAATAAAATAAAATAAAATAAAATAAAATAAAATAAAATAAAATAAAATAAAATAAAATAAAACAAAATAAAATAAAATAAAATAAAACAAAACAAAATAAAATAAAATAAATAAAAATAATAAAAAAATAAAATAAAATAAATTAAAAAATAAATAAATATATATTCTTTTTTATTTCAATAAAGATAAAAAAGCAAATATAAAAAATGGACTGTAGGTCTAGCCTGCAAAAAGTAGAGGAGATATTAAAAAATAAAAGAAAAAGAAAAAAATAATTAAATAAAATATAAAAATAAAATGTTAAAACAGCACCAAAACAAGACATTAAAGATCAAAAATAAAAATGTCATATATATAATAAAATATTAGAAGCACTACAAAAACTAAAACAAATAAAAAGCATCTGTTTTAAAGATCTGCTGAAGGTCTTCACAAGCATAAACTATGAAAGCATTAGGCAGTATTTATGCTGGAGGGTTATTGATGATATTTAAGCGAAATGAACTAAAAATGTGTTGTGTCTCATGACTCAGAAATGATTCATCAAGCACATTCACATACACTGCCGCAAGGTATATTCCCCCTTTGTGATTTTTCAAGAGAACTAAATGCTTGTATTTAAAACAAAATGAAATGTTACACACACAAAACTGAATAAAAACAATGCTTATTTTGCCACATTACCTCAGTGAAAACATAATAAATATCGTAATACTAAACCTAATATCTGTATGAACAACACTGCACCGCTATAACTACAACTCAACTGAGCTCTGCTTTAATCTGTTGAAGAATCCCAGCTCATTCTCCTTTCTTTTAACCCTGACAAACGAGGCTTTTGAGTATGAACTTTTTGAGTATGAACTCTTTTCACAACCTGCACTCTTCCTCTCTATAGGATTCAACTGGAAACTTTAACTAGGCCACTCTAAAACTTTCATTTCATTTCTTTTTAGTCTTTCGGCTGATGATTTGAGTCTTAAACACTGAACTAAGCTCATGCTTGAGGAACCTGCTGTTGTGTTGTTTTTTTTTTTTTTTGGAGACTTCCCGGATGAGGTGCTGCTGTGTGTTCAAACTAATTTGGTCTGGTCAACTACTTCTGGGAATATTCACTACTACCGCATTTGAAGTTATTGGCTTGAGCTGTGGTTCAACGGAGGCCAAGAAAACTGGACTGACACAGTTTCACTTTATTAGAACTTTTATGTTAAGCTGCTTTGACACAATCTAGCAGTGTAGAAATAGAGATGAATGAACGAACAGAGGCCAAGAAATGGGCACTGCGACCCTTTCAAATACATCTAAATTTTTATTCTCAAAGCCAAAATATACTCATACTAAAATTCTACTCTTTGTTGAGAGTTAAAAATATGTATGAAATATGTTTGCAGCACTACACTGTAAAGTCCTGGACACACTTAGCCAACATCCAACAACTGGCAGCGTCAAAAACTGATCATGTCATCACATAGCATCGACTGTGTCTGGTCCCATTTTGGAACATTTATTCATTCATTTTCTTTTCGGCTTAAGCAGGTCGCACACCAGAAGTGCCGCTCGGCGACGCGACGCACAGCGCCACGCATTTCAGAATTCTAAAAATAGGTTTCAATTAGAGTACACACACCAGCGTCGCAAGTCGGCAGCTGTCCGCGGCTGTCTGCGGCACCCAGCCACGACTCAGGACACTGTTCATAATTCTGCTGTGCCACAGAGTGCCATCTGATTAGTTTCGTTTTAAATAGCCTGCAAATGTGCGCGTCTGGTGTGCGATACTTTCAATTGTCATGTGCGCGCCCTGTTGCGGCGCTGAGCAGCGCATCGGGTGTGTGACGGACTTTAGTCCTTTTATTAATCTGGGGTTGCCACAGCGGAATGAACCGCCAACTTATCCAGCATATGTTTTAAACACAGCGGATGCCCTTCCAGCCACAACCCATCACTGGGAAACATCCATACTCACATACACACACACACACACACACTACGGCCAATTTAGCTTATTCAGTTCACCTATAGCGCATGTCTTTGGACTGTGGGGGAAACCGGAGCACCCAAAGGAAACCCACATGAACACAGGGAGAACATGCAAACTCCACACAGAAACGCTAACTGACCCAGCCGAGGCTCGAACCAGCAAACTTCTTGCTGTTGCTACCCACTGCGCCACCGCGTTGCCCATTTTGGAACATAAACATGCCAAACGCACAACAGCTGACTAAACTTAACCAACTAATGAAATTTCTTTTTTTGTGCTGTGCCATGTTTGTTTTGTGTGGAAATGTCCACAGAATAGTCCGAGAAGCAACTGTGCATGCATCATTCATTCACGAGCGTCTTTAAGTTCATCAACGACATCAATATCCTTAATGATCTGTCAGCAAACCATATAGGAAATCAGTAGGACACTTAGACTTTGTTTGAGATTCACTCATTATTTTGGTGACACATTTCATTTTCTTTTTAAAATATTTTTTTCAGGGTTTTCACCTTTAATGGACAGAACAGTAGAGATGTCGCCGTGAGCACCTTAGTGCTTTGTGTCGACGCTCTAACCACTAGTGTATAGGCGCCAACTAGGTGACACATTTTTACATAAAGAACAAGCAGACTGAGATGATAATTGACTGAGTGAAAGTTTTCTTTGTTCTATAAAAGCAAGGCATTGTTGTATTTGTGAGTATCCACAAAAAAGAAAACACTTTTGAACAATGTCTTTCTCTTATCTTTATGAACAAAATGACAGAATATTTTACGGTTTTCACTGCCACTATAAAAAAACAACGTGAATTTAAGCATACCTGCCTGTTTGTCCACATCACGGGTTGAAGCATTTAATAAACATTTAATAATCCAGCGTTTAAACCAAATTGATAAATGCTTATCGTTACAAAGTTATCTTCACAATAACAGGCGGGTCTGCAGGCACTAAATCACTTATTCATGAATGTTTCAGAAGACATTATATTAAAACACCCAGAAATTTAACTAAGAATTTGAATAATCCTGCATGTCATAGACATCTATTAATGTGCATTGTCATCAATATAAACATTGCAGCTTTTATATCTGCTCAGACATGTTTCCAGACTGGCTAGTTAGGACTGCTGCGCACTTGAATACTGGAAATCCTAAATATTTAAACCAATCAGAGGATGACTGAGGATCTGCTAAAGTGTTTCCAGATAGGTGTGCCATATGCATCAGACATTTAGCCAAATGTCTGTGGCCAGTGCTTGGCGTGATGTCTGAGGCTGAGACTAGCTGTATACATACAGCTTTGAATTAATTGATTACTAATTGTGTTCATTTTGTTAAATCAGGTTAATTATCTCCCATACTCCTCTCAAACTTTAATACAACATCATTTAAAGCTGCTAGTTTAAAAAGTGGCGGTCGCTTTTAGTCAATTTCATTATATAAAGTCACTCTTAAGTGTGTTTATGTCTTCAAGACAGACTTAACAGAATAAATGAACTCATCAAAGTAGGTGGAGCTTTAGAGCCACACCTTCCTGTGATGTCATCACAACAGACCAAATGATGATACCTTCACATCAGGGAAACCTTTTTAACCAATAAAATTTCTAATGATCCAATCAACTCCTGAAGAAAGGAATCAAGCTCTCTCCTACTTATTTTTTTCTTATTTCACAACAATAAGGAAAAAATAATTTTTCTTTTTAATGCCAACTTTTTTTAATAATCAGTTATCGGTTTGGTAGTATCGAATTCACCAAAAAATAGCCGTCTTGTGGCCATTTTGTGAATTGTGCAGAAAAAACTGACATTACAGCACTGCATCCGAGAGAAAAACATGCTCATCTCTTTTCACAAGTACACCAATATGATCTGCATCCACTAAAGAAATATTCTTTTACATCAATGCATAACATAGTTATAAAGCTTGGCACTTAAAAACAGAGATGAACTCATAGAGTTGCATAATCCAACATGTCATGCCCCAAAGACATAACTTTAAACCAAGCAGCCTAGAATGATGTTGGAAATCAGACAGCTTTATTTAATTTTCTGTCTTTTGTCTCTGCTTAGCATTAATCTTGTAAAATCCTGTTGATCATTATTCCTATATTCTCTCTCCGGGTTAATGCTCAGATGATCCAGCAGCACGGCTAACATACCTAGCTTTGAACAAGATACGTTTGCTTAAACTGCTCTAATTATATTAACACTTACTATATCACCTTCATCTCAATTATATCCATGTAAATAACTGCAGTTCTATGGAAAGTAATTATTTATTATCTCCGCAGGAGATCGCACTTTGAGTTCTTTGCAAGCGCATGGACAAAAAAAACAACATTGTCAGCAGGTATTTCGTTATCTAGACTGACAAAAAAGTTATTAATAATTATGATAACATGCCGGTTATTATAAACTGACCTTGATTACAGTGATAAATTCACTGTTTTGTTTGTTAATTTCCTGAGAGTGAAGCAAAGGATTTTGCTACACTCACTAGTCTATTAAACAGCACATAAACACTTACATTTTTTCATTTGTGAAATTAATAGTCTTTCCAGTTTTTCATGTTGTCCATTTGAAAGCATAAGGCTTTAGATTTAATTTACCTGTCACTAATATTGCTGTTGTTGCTGCTGTTGCTAAATATTTGTTCAGCATATCTGGTAATAGGCACAAACACATGCAAATAATCTGAATAAATGCAGCAATTGTTAATCTGTATTACTGCTAACTAATATTTGCCTAGCTTTAATAATTGTCTTGATCACCAGCGATCCACTCCTGGCAGATCGCTGGTGAACTACACATCACATTAACAAACTACAAATCCCATCATGCCATTTTACACACACACACCAGTTGCCGATTACCACTGATGACACACACACACAGCTGAAACTTGTTACCGCTGATCATTCGGACTACTTATACACCACAGATACACCAGTTCATGGCTGAGTCTTTGTTTACTGTCGCTGTTTGTGTTGCTATTTGTTTTGCCTGCCGTGATTTTGATCATAGCCTTGTTTATCGTTATATTCTGTATCAGCGCCTATTTTGACAAGTAGTGGGCAAAGCGAGGCTTCATAAAACATTGAAACAGTCTAAGCAAAAGTGTCGAAGCTTCAAAACGTTTTGAAACCCATGACTCACCTAGTGGTCATTTTTATGTATTAATCTGGAACAGCTTCAGCAAAGGAACAGTTACGCAAATTGAGGTATTAAATCCCACGTTGTAGAGCTGGGGTTTCAAGTGATTTAGTGAAGCGATGAGAGTTCCAAACTAGCTTGCTGAGATAATGGTTTCGAATCCAGGGTGATGCAGCTATAGATTTTAGTTTTTAAATGCTCTGTTCTTGTAATGTGTTGTGTTTTTATATTGGTCTGGCATAGAATGAACAAAAATATGAAATATGTTGTGTTTTGGTCATAAAAAGAAACAATATTTAAATACATCATGTCGTAATTTCAGAATATTTGTATAAGTTGGGATTTGCAGCAAAGTTTCTTCGTCCACATGCGCGGCCCACTAGACTACATAAGATAGTTGTTTGTTTACCGTCAGTCAAACACAGATTTGCCATGTCTCAAAACGCTTCTGAAATGACTGATGCTTTAAATCGATTTAGTCATAAACCTGGTGTTTCGAATCACCTTAGTCACGTGACCTGGGTGTTTAGAATCATGCTTTGGTGCAGTGTTTTGAAATACTAGCGCTTCAGGATCTCGACACTGTCGAATTGTCGGTTTCATGTCAGCTATCCTTAATTTTGACCTCATGCCTGTTTGATGACTTCGATTTGGATTGTCCATATGTAGCAGCAACTTCTGTATTGACCATTGCCTGTTTGCATGACTATTCTTAATAAACCTGCACTTACCTTTGTTGTCCCTCTACTCGCTCCCTCATGTGACAATAGTAATAGTAAATTTAATTAGCATGTATCATGCAATAAAAAACAAAAGTAAATATTAAATACTAATTCTGCACATCAGTTATCATGGAACATACACACAAATTATTGGTATTGGTTCAATATCTATATTTTTTGTTTAACCTACATTCACCTGGTTTATAAAGCACTTTTTAATTACTGTATTTACGATATATGTCATTCTGTAACAAAAAAGCTTTTAATTTTTTTAAACAACTTCACATTATGAAATATACATGGACTGCTTTTTTTTTTTTTTTAAAGAGCCCCTATTATGGGTTTTTCAAACTGACCTTCCATGCAGTGTGTAACAAAGCTCTAAGTGAATGAAAACATCCAGCTGAGGTTTAAATTTGAAAGTACACAGTGTTTAAAACTATTGATTCTTTAACAAAATAGTCGATTCAGAGCCAAATAAATGAATCGTGTTAAGTCTGGATCTTTTGCCTGAATGTGTTGGCGTCGAAACGGGACATAGCCAAATATGTAGTACTGGTTCCGGTAAAACGTGAACGCGCCTTTCCCTTCAGACACTAGTGGAGCGCGGGGGATCACGGGACTAATCGTGATACAAAGATGACAATCACTGACAAATGGAGATTCAGCTGCAGGGAATAAAAGGTTAAAATTCATTTTCACAACAACACCACAGTATAGCCAACCTAGTGCTGTGTTTGTTCCAGTCATTTTTCATATGATTGATACAATAACCTACGCTACAACACGGGATTCATTGGCTGTTTGTTATTAAAGGAACGATCAGCAGAGACTATTATGTATGGGACTTTGTCAGTAACTGTTACAGTTCATTTGAACCAGTTTCTTCTTCCTCCAGATAATAACATGTAAGTATAATTAAAATTGTTGCCTCGTTTTCTGTACTTTGCAAAAAATATATATTTAATTGTGTGTTGTAAATTGTAATCGCTCTGCGAGGCTTGTTATCACTTATCTATTTTAGATCAGTGCTTGTAATGCATCTCTCGGTTTAACTCTTTATGGGGCTATTCATATATTGCATCCAAAACCACATTAAAAACATGAAGCGTGCTTCTACCTGTACCAATTTAAACACGTTTCTGAACTTGCAATCCTCTGCCGTTTGTCTTTGCTATGGCCACCATCAGCGGTTCCTCACACTCGGTCAATTTTCAAAATAGTTCAACTTTTGCCATTATGTGGATTAATACTAAATGTGTGTCAATGTTATTACTTGGTGTTAGGTTTGAGAGTAGAGTAATATGCTGGTGTTTAACTGCATCGCTTTATTGCATTCCTGCATTGGGCTCTCACATACTCTGTGTGCTACTTCATAACCGTGCTGGGCGCTTCTCTCTGTCTCTTGCTGAACCAAATTGACCAATCACAACAGACTGGGTCATCGGACCAATCAGTGCAGTTTAGCCTCATGCTAAGGAGGGGTATGGGAACAAATAAATCGCTGAACAAATCATATAGGAGTCGTTGGGATAATTAGGTAAAAATAAATGCATATTATAAGACCTTGCATGCATATCAGCCTGTTGTTGGATACCCCCAAAACCAAAATATGACCTTTTATAATGCAAAATTGGCATTCTAAAATTAAATGTCAAGATAATGTTTTTATTAGTAAATATACTGTATAAAAACAGTACAAAAACAAAGTCTTCCAACAAAGATTGCACTTTTTGTGCGGTTTGCATGTCAGATCTCACCTAAAGCACCAGAATTTTGCCTGAGGCGCTGCATATATGGATTTACACATTTACATGTGCATAAGGTGTCATGTAAGTCAAAGCCGCACACACTCTTACTGTGTAGGCACAATCTATTTGTTCACTTTTAGCTGAGGCTCTAATTTGGGACAGTTGCTGAGCAACAGAAGCTGCCGAGAACATCCCTGTGTCATGCATAGAAAATAAAACACATCGTGATCACCCACAAACTACACACAAGCATGCACGCTCACACACACTCACTTCCTTATTTATGTTTGAGGTGTGTGTGAGGTTGCGCCTGTGTGCTGAGGAGGGCCAGTGGTGTAAATCTGCTGGAAATGTGTATGTTCATGCAGACAGTTGAGCAGCACTCCTCCACTGCACAAGGAGATGTTACCTTGGCAACACGTCACATGACTGTGTGCTTGAGGAGGCAGTAAAGCGGCCATAGCAAATAGAGAAAAGGGAAAAAGACAGAGGTGCACCGGAAGATGCTATTTTTACATCAAGCGATATTCAGTTTCTACACCATAAAACACATTTAAGTACCTCTGTTTTTTGGGGGGAAAATGGATTAAGAATAGCGGTGGACACACTTGCTATTTCACGCTAATACTCTAAAAATGGTATAAACAGTATAATGTAACCATAACTAACAATATAATGTGCACAGTTAGCATAGCAATTGGCTATGGAGCTACATTAGTCTCAATAATAATTCACACAAAAACTTGATGTGCACATGCATAACCAAATTCACATGCATGAAACCAAATTCATGTGCACAAGATATTTATATATACAGTGGTTGCTCGCTATAATGCGGTTCACCTTTTGTGGTCGGCAGTTTCGCAGATTTTTTTGTGTGTAATTTGATGTGCTTTTTTACAGTGCATTGTGTTCTGCGTCCTGATTGGCTGTACACCATTGTCAATTAATCTCCTCTGTGTCTCCTGTTCAATACAGAATGCGTTCAGTTTGCCAAATTTACATAAATCTTCGATCGCTAGCAGTGTGAGTTCTAACAAGGATGCAAAAAGGGTTGAAACTGTCTACAGCAAGACCATCGTAAAGAGGGTCGCACTCCAGATGCTCCGCGCCACGCAGCGCCAAGCATTTTAGAATTTTTAACATAGATTTATATCAGGGTACGCACACCGGCGCCGCAAGTTAGTGGCTGTCTGCAACACCCAGCTACAACTTAGGGCACTGTTCATATTTCTGGTGCGCCACAGACGGCCATCTGAATAGTTTTATTTTAAATGACACACGAATGTACGCGTCCAGTGTGTGTTACTTCCAACTGTCATGTGCATGTCACATTTGATGTGCAACCTCCTTAAGGATCGTATCTGCTTTAGTTTTGTGGAAGCTGGAAAAAGAAAAATTACGCTGAATGCCAACATTATCTGCACAAAAGCTAAAAAGCTTTAAGAACCTTTTGCTAACAGCAATGAATGTTTGCACCTCAACATGTTTTGATTTTCAGTTTCATTCTATAATACTGGACTTATTTTTCTATGAAGGTTTAAACTTTGAGAGTGTTTAAGAAAGAGAAGTGTGAAAATGTTAATGCCTGAGAAAAGTGTATAAAGTGAGTAGTGAGGGGTTTTACAGCCTTAAGACATCTTTAATAATTGTAAAAAATAAATAAATAAATAAAGCTGACTACTTCACAGATTTTGCCTATTGGGGGTTATTTTTAGAATGTAACTCCCGAAAATAACATAGGACCACTGTATTCAATTCAAGTTTATTTGTACAGCTTTTCACAATAATTAGTTTAAAAGCAGCTTTACAAAAGTTATTAATGAAAACACCTAATTCATTCATTCATTCATTTTCTTTTCAGCTTAGTCCCTTTATTAATCTGGGTTCGCCACAGTGAGATGAGCTGCCAATTTATCCAGCAAATGTTTTACGCAGCGGATGCCCTTCAGAAACGCCAACTGACCCAGCTGAGGCTCGAACCAGCGACCAGCAACCTTCTTGCTGTGAGGCTACCCACTGCGCCATCGTGACACCCCCGAAAACAATTTACATGCAGAAAATAAAATGCATATTCAGAAAATAAGTTTTACAAATGCAAAACCCATTTACAAATCTATAACAATGTATAAAAAAATTGATGTTAACTATTTGTATAAGTAGTAGTAATAGTAGTAGTAGTAACTTTAATGTCCTTGACAGGAAATTTGTTATGGGCATCACCAATTTGCTGCAGACATTCCATAAAAACAGGCAATAAAAACAATACAAAAATACAGCAGTTACAGAATTTATAATGCTAATTAAGATAGACTCTTGTTAAATAAACCCACTGAAACAGGTACAAAGAATTTCCTTTAATGGTTCAACCTACACTTTGGGACTCTATATCTTCTACCAGAGGGAAGTAGTTCATAATGTGGAAACAAAAAATGAGTTGGATCGTTTACAATCCTTTCCACCTGGTTGAGGACACAATTCTCATATAAAACTTGAGGATTAAAATATTCATCGTGCCCAACTATTTTTCATCCTGTCTTTAGGAGATGCATCAACTTGGATTTACACTGAACAGATAGGTTGCCAAACCACACTGTGACACCATATCTAACAATGCTTTCAAGAACTGCTTTATAAAACAACATTATGAGCTTCATGTTAACTCCAAAAAGACGTAACCTCCGTAAAAAATACAATCGCTGGTGTAAACGAGAACAAACCCACTCAATGCGAGTTTTCCAAACGTTTTCCATAAGTGACTGTGAACGTCTAAATTGTCTTTCACTTGTGAAATGCCCTGGATTTGTGTGTGTGTATTTTTGAGACTGGCAGTGCACTGCTCTCACACAGGCCACTCATACCTTTTATCCAATCAGATGCTCAATGTTCACTGTTCAATCATAACCCACCAATAGTGCTGTAATCAAGGTACTTCTCTAGTATACAGGATGTGTTCATTTGGAATAGACAAAATTAATTGGAAAAAAGCTTACCTTATAAATCCTGTGTTCCCAACAAAGTTAAAGAATTACACTTAAAAGTGTTACACAATATATACCCCACAAACAAGATTGTATCTAAATTTGGTAATTCTAATTCAATCCTAATACTTCCTGCAGGATCACATGCCATGTGACTAAACCAATAGTTTTTTTTTTCTTGAACATGGCATTGAGTTCACTAAACTTTAATGTCCATAGGTCTGAATCTAACAGAGGGTTTTTGGGATGTGATGGAACAAGAGATTTGCAACATGGTTGTACGTCCAACAAATCTGTATCAAATGCATGATGCTGTCCTTTCAACATGGACCAAAATCCATGAGGAATGTTTTGTTAGCTGGGTTTCCATTCTAATGTCAACAGCATCTTTTCAAATTTAGCAAAAAATAAATAAATTAAATTAATAAAAAAAAAATATATATATATATATATATATATATGCCTTGTTTCCTTGTTAGAAAACCGTGTATTTCATTCATTCAGTCAGGAAGGCTCTCAAAGTAAAGTCCGCAACCAAAAATGCTACCTCTGGTGGACAGTAGCAGCCTCCAAAATGAGAGACGCAGCTTCAGAGTTCCACAAGTGGTGGTTATTAATTAGCAAATAATATAAATATTACGAATGTAAACATTAGGTAAGCAGGTTACATTTGTAACCCTGTGTCCTAACACGCTCCATGACGAGATACGCAGTGATAAGCAAAGTTTGCACCAGACAAAACACAACAGAAATTTAAATACAGCCATTTAGAAGCACATAATATATGTGCAGTTACTGCACTCCAATGAAATGGTAAGGTTTAAATCTAATTAATACATAATAAACATCTTTAACATTATTAAATGTAGATGCTGAATCACTGATATGTGTTGGCTTGCACACAGTCACAGTTCTAAAGTTCCATTTCAAACAGTTTATTTTCAAGATCTGAGGTGAACTACCTGCTGCTGCTGCTGCTTTCAAAAGCATATTATTAGCATTTAACACTGAATAAAGTACATGAGGTTTAACTGATTTTCTGTTGCTCAGCTGAAAGAAATAGAAGCTGTTTCTATTATATCAATTTCAATTTTAAAAACTCCTTTTGATATGGAGAATATTCCTTCTATCATGTGCCGTTGCTTTTATTTAGAAAACGATTTAAATCAGCCTTTAGGCTCAATAGTCCGGCTCGCTCCTGTTGGTGTCATCAATCTGGCAACCTGTGCTTACGTGTTTTTTCAACCAGGTGGAAATGGAAACCCAGCAAACACTACTATGGATTAAAGCAGTTCTAAAGGCAAACATGCAGTCCACCCCACAACTATCAAATATGTAAATAAGATATTAACCAAAATAATATGCTCACATAAAAAACTCGAAAGCAACTATAGGTAGAATATCCTGATATCTTAAGAAACATCTAGAAACCATCCAAAGACTATCAACACTCAACAACCGATTAGAAAATCCATTTAGGAAAGCTCTATACAAGCATCTGCTCTCAAGATAAAAAAAAAACTTATCAATGACCTAACAAAATATGCTGTACAACATTATATCAGAAACTTAATAAACTAATGTGTTGTATCCTTGTGTTTCTTGCCACAGATGTTCAATGCAGAATCTGTGTCCAGAAGCAAAGCTATATAATATGATTTGTCAGGGCTTTTAGCTTAAATATATGTAAGAAATGAACAGATTCAATGCAGAAGAGATCTAATTTAGAGCCACAAACAGGAAGGAAGCCCCAGATGGCCTTACATTAAGCTGCACACTTTTTACTGTGCTTCACCAGGAATTTACAGCAGCAGAACTTCTTTAGAAAGGTGACGCGGCATAAAACTTTGAGTCAGAAAGTGAAATGACTCACCATTGTGCTTTTAGGTAAGGCACCAGGGAGATAGTCGCCATAATAAGTGTACCGTAAGCTGCTTTAAATGAAAAGGTCTGCTGAATGACCACTTCATTCACATGATGAGCAGCAGTTTAGGCTTATTGCAAGTCATTCTGAAAGAGTAGGCAAAGATTCCCAGCATGAGGGAATCAGACCTGGTTGCTTGTCCAGTACTCTTTTACTCAGACAGACCTGACTCAGGCTTTGTGTGTGTGCATGAGTTTGTGCGTGTGTGTGTGTGTGTGTGTGTGTGTGTTTCTGTGTCTGTGTCTGTGTGTGTGTGTGTGTGTGTGTGTGTGTGTGTGTGTGTGTGTGTGTGTGTGTGTGTGTGTGTGTGTGTGTGTGTGTGTGTGTGTGTGTGTGTGTGTGTGTGTGTGTGTGTGTGT
>CAIGQZ010001336.1:8504450-8514461 GCA_903798205.1 Danio tinwini | reverse complement strand
TTTTTTTTATGGTTTGGAGTTTAAAACATTGGGCTGTAGATATTCTGACTGGTTTTAATAGTCATTGTTTTGATGGATCAATGATGTTTTCTGTTTGTTTGTTTGTTTGTTTGTTTGTTTGTTTGTTTGTTTTTCTCATGTTAATTGTATGCTGAGAACCAGAATTTTTTAATCTCAATGTGCTTTTTCCTGGTGGAATAAAGGCTATAATAATAATAAATGTATTCGTTATGTTTAAATCTAGCTTGAGATTCACCTAAGACATTTTTTAATTTACAGATGTCACACTGGGATGTCAAATTTGTGCTGATCTGTCTTTTCCCCCCTCAAACCAGCCTAAAGTACACAAGCACTCATTACTATGGGATTATCTGAGGCAATTGACTAGGGAAAGTTACCAATAGTTGGCTCACCCACCCTGCAATCTAGCTAATTACGTCTCTGGAGGAGTAGCCTGAGTTTAATTATCTAAGCATCCATATATAAAAAAGTAAATATGTACATGTACTAAAGCTGCACAATTAATCGTAAAAAGATCGCAATCTCGATTCGACCCCCTAGACGATCTTAATCCAGCATTTATATGATTCTGCCAATCATATTTTCAAGTTCAGGAGAGAAGCAAAGGCGGCCGCACAAGTCTTCATGTTGTTTTACGTGGACACCTCCAAATGGTGTTGAAAAAGTCACATACTGTATTTATAAGGTATTATTCACACAAAAAATGTCATGTCTGTCTATATGTAATGATGTATTCGCGGTCGCGAAAAAACACGTGACGTGAGCTGACCGTGAGCTGTTATCTGGCTGTTACCACAGCGAGGGCGGCCGCGTGCCTGTGAATGATGCCTACTTTAGTGAACTGAACTTGCATAGGTTGTGAATAACAGCTAATAACATTGTAAATAACATTCAGTTTGTGGCACAGAGCGATCCTTTGGGAGCTGCGCGGGAAGTATGAACCGCCCGCATTTAGCAGTAAAAATGAAACCGAAAGCGTGTACATCATTTAAATGATCATATCGCATTTCAGAGTTATGATTACGACAAGCATTTAATAGGTTTTTTTTTCATAGTGAACACAAAGTGTTGTGCATGAGAATAAATGTTTAACAGTGTCAGTATAACTACTCTAGCCTATATAATGTTGAGTATAATGCAAGAGGGAATCTGATAATGACAAATGTTTCATTTTACCAGTAGAAAAAAATGGTCTAACAATGTTGTCAATGACAGATTGCAAGCATATGTCTCAAACATAATTCAGCCTCTGAATTATGAATAGTTGTATTCTGAGATGACGATAATAATAGGCTACTCATATTAACCTTTATTTTACATCTACAGAATTGTGAGAAAATCGTGATCTTCATTTTAAGCAAAAAAAATCGCGATTCTTATTTTAGCCAGAATCGTGCAGCTCTAACATGTACAAAGATGTCAATGTAATAAAGAAATAGAAAAATATAGATATTACTGTTAGAGAACAAAATAAAATATAGACATAACTGTTTTTTCACACATATACAATAAACAAATGCATGTTTTCCCTGCGTTGGGTAGGTTTCCTTCGGGTGCTTCGGTTTCCCCTACAGTCAAAAGACATGCACTATAGGTGAATTGGGTAGGCTAAATTTACCGTAGTGTATGAGTGTGAATGAGAGCGTATGGATGTTTCCCAGAGATGGGTTGCAGCTGGAAGGGCATCTGCTGCGAAAAAACATGTGCTGGATAAATTGGCGATTCATTCCGCTGTGGCGACCCCTGATTAATAAAAAAGGACTAAGCTGAAAAAAAAATTATAAATTAATGAATATACGAATAGAAAAATATAAATATTACTTTTAATTCATATGTATAAAGTAACAGTAAAAATGAATATATGTATATATATATATATATATATTACTGTTAAAATACAGATATATTGTTTTAAATGTATTTACTAACATGATCAAACAATGTATATGTATTACAGTATTTATTCATCTTTGTTAATGTTAGTTAATGAAAAAAGTTATTCACTATTAGTTCATGCTAGTAAATAAATACATTCACTTAAAGAAAGATTTTTAACGACGCTTGGAACCCTTTTGTGTATTTTTTAGAAGACAAAAATATATTTTTTCTATTATTATGCTCTATTTCATTTATTTAATTTTATTGTATAGTCTTTATATATATGGGCATATTTGTGTCTTGTGTATGTGTACAGCAGGTTTATATTGTTTTTTATTTATTTATTTATATTTATTTTCTTTGCTAATTTAGTTTTCTCTTTTGTAAGTTGTTGACTACCACATGTGAATTTATAAGATCATTTATGCAGTAAGTTTGTGTTTTGTAATTAGCATTTTGTTGTTGAGAATGAAAATATATAAATAAATAAATAAATAAATAAATAAATAAATAAAACTTAATGGAATTTTTTTGTAAAGTGTGACCAAATTGATGTGTATTGATATGTTTGCCTATATTTTAAAGAGGGATTACACTTACTAATTAAAGTTTAAAATCTTTTGTCAGGATCAGATCAGACTTTTTTCAAATATGTCAGTACAATGTAAGATGTACAATGGGTTCAAAATCTGTTACTGAAATTAAATCTCCAGTAATACTGATTGAACTTTATATATATATATATATATATATATATATATATATATATATATATATAAAACTATATCGATGTACTAATTCAGGGAGGGGAACCTATGGCTTGGGAGCCACATGTGGCTCTTTGACCGAAAATATGTGGCTCTCCAGCTGTCTCTTTTCAATAATATTTTAAAGATTTAAAAATTATAACTGTTACTAGAAATCAGTTTCTTATTGAAAATACAAACAGAACTCAGTTTACAATAAAGAAAAAATGTTCCCAATCCCTGTACTAATTCATTGCTGAAACAATTACTGTATGCAAAATATACAGATCTTGAAGTTCTTGAATGTATAGCGGATGAAATATCTATCCATCTGTATATGCTATCTGAGTGATGAGGAAGATGAAGATAAATTTGTTATAAACAAGGTGCAATTTATACAACTAAAACCTGAAATTTAAAGTAAAAATGTTACGATGTTAATGTTTGTGATTTTGAAAATTAATGTCAAGATTATACAACAATCGTGTATGTTTTTTGTACTTTATGTTGGTTTAATGTTTGGGAAGTGCAACCTCTCTGACCTGATGTCCATTGTAATGGACAAATATATATATATATATATATATATATATATATATACTTAAAGAGTGTTGATTTATTATTATTATTATTATTTGGTCTCATTGATAGGAGCCTCAAGAACTGTGAAAACTTATAACCTAATTCAGGTCTGAAGGGCATAAATAACTATTCTCTCTATTTTATTATTACATATACATCTTTTTACATCTGTGTAATTATAAATGTTCTGTCTATTTATATTAATGAGCTCTACTTTGCACTATTTTGCTTTTATTGTTACTGCAGATGTTTTTGTATAGATCCACAGAGAATACACCAGCAAATCTGGTACCAAAAAATAATAAAACAACACACAACAGAACAACAGAAGGAGAAAAAAAAGCCCCACCCTTTTAACATCTTAATTTAATCCCTTCCTCTGAAAACACTGGAAGGCTAGGGTGGAGACCAGCTGAATTATTTAACTCTGCAAATCATTTCTGCACACACACACACAGCCAGATGCACAAACCACACTTTCATGACACAACACATTTCAGCACACAAAGAGTTTTTATAATTAATTATTCACATTAATATGGTGGGACTAACCTCACATGATACAAAGGGCCTGGTTAAAAGCCCTCATGCAGTAGGAGAAACCACACACAAACACACACACACACACACACTCACACAGACACTGAGGAAAAGCTGTGCTGAGTTGCAGATACTGTATGATCCATATCCTACATAAGGTATTAAGGGTAGTGCACAGAAAATGGGCCATAAATGAATGTGTGTGTGCGCGTGTGTGTACTGTGTAAATGCCAAATGTCCCCACAAGTATAGCAATACCAGTAAATTCTGACCTTGTGGGAACATTTTTTGGTCCCCATGAGGAAAATGGCTGATAAATCATACAGAATGAAGTATTTTGAAAATGTAAAGGATGGATTTAAAAGTAGGGGGATAAAATATACAGTATTTACAGTATAAAATTCATTATGTCTATGGGAAGTCTCTATAAAGACTTTTGTGTGTGTGTACTTGTTTATGTGGTTTATGAGGTCACACATTTGTATAATGACATGGGTATGACCTAGATATTAGTTTGTTAATGTGGTTTACGAGGACGTATTGTGTCCTCATAATTCAAAACACATAAAAATCATAATTAACAGGTCATTTGACAATAAAATGTTGTCACAGGTTTCCAGTGAGGGTTGGGTTTAGTGGTAGAGGCATGGTAAAGCCATATAATAAACGTTTTTTACAGTACAAAATACATTACGCCTATGGAGAGTCGTCGTAAATCCCATATACAAGTATGAGGACACAAATTTGTATGACAACATGGGTAAGACCTAGGTATTACTTTATTAAGGTGGTTTATGATTACATGTATCGAGTCCTCATAATTTAATACACCTAAAAATCACACTTAAGAAGGTCATTTGACAACTACATTTTCCCACAGTTTCCTGTAAGGGCTGGGTTTAGGGGTAGAGGCATGGTAAAGCCATATAATAAATGTTTTTACAGTACAAAATACATTATGCCCATGGAAAGTCCTTGTAAATTACATATACAAGTATGTGTGTGTGTCTGTGTGTGTGTGTGAGAGCTATAGAGGTCGGCTTGGGGCTTCAGGGGAAGTTGTTCATCTGCACTCTAATGCCTGACAAAGAACAATTCCCACTTAACCAGCATTAACATGTACCTGTGTCTCTCTAAGACAAGGGTAACTTATGCATTGCTACTGCTGTATAATCGCTGCACCCAACACTGATATCAGCACCACGGACAGCTCCATGGCACTTTGTTAAGACTGGAGCTTTTTACTTCAGTGTCACAGCAGCACATAGTCCTTATCTCATAGTGCTATGATCACAGGCAGTATCTCTGGCTCTTCTGCGAGCGTACGGTGCTGTTATACCAGAACAGACGGCAGCTCGACAGCTATAAATGCTTTGATTTCTGGTCACTAGCAGCTGGAGGTTGTGCTCTGTTTCAGCACCATGGAGAGCTCCAGCGCAAATGGGCACGCATTACACAATTCAAAGTGCTCACAGCAAAAGCACAAAACAACAGCTTTCCTGCTAATTAAAAGGAATAGTTCACCCGAAATAGAAAATTTTCTGCTAATTTACTCATCCTCAGGCCACGCAAGATGTTTTTTCTTCAGTAGAATATAAAAGATATTTTCTTTTGCTGAAGCTGTGGTGCTTTATTTGTGATTCATGATAAGATGCAAGTCAATGGAGACTAGCACTTGTACATATACATATACACACACACATGTAAAACTAAATTATTATTTGTGGCTTCTGGGGTCTAATGAAGTGAAACAAAGTGAATGCTCAACACCATTTAAAGAGGCTGTGAATTAAAGGTTATACATAATGTTTAGTTTCGTGCACCGACTGATTGCTTTGCTTCAACAGATTTCAATGTATCATTAAGAGCCATGGGCTTTAATTTTGTTTTGACTGAATACATGTTGTTTTTGGACTGTTAATGTCACCTACATCTTGGATGGTACTGAATGAAAAAATTAACAGCAAATGCTTACTGCAAGGTAAACATTCCCTTTAAAAAAACAAGTCAGATCACAATACACCACTGTAAATATGAATATTCAGAGGCACAATAATCATAACTTAAAGAATAAGCTCACTATTAACATTGGTATAGGTTCTCCTAATGGCTCTTAAATGTTTACATTTACATTTGAACCCCTAGAGTAAACATCTTTGTACACAACAGATTCCAGTCAAGATTTGCATGTATCTCACTCCACCTCATTTATCTTTTACAATTAATCTTATGCAGTTCCTTCTGCCCTTATGGATTACATTCTGTGTCAGGCTGCTGCCATGGAACAATGAAAAGGGCTGCGCAAACAAATTGGATTGAACTGAATAGTTGTAATTTATAATTAAAGGGGCTGTTCCCTCTGTGTGTGGGCGCGCTTGGGTGTGAAATGCATCTGGTCCACTTACACAAACGCGTGGTAGAGCAGCGCCCATCCTCGTGGTCTCTCGAGCGCGTCGTAAATGAGGTTCTGGATCCGTCTCTTTCTGATATTATTCCTCTTCACGGGGCGCGTGTATCCCAGGGGCGTCTTGGCGAGCAGCCCGATGTTCTGCGAGCCCCTTTTAAAGTCCACTTCCCTCCCCGAGCCGACGAGCAGCAGCGCGCCGTCCCGTTCTTGCCCCGCGCACTGCTCCAGGTCTCCGGCCAGCGCGCTTTTACGCTCGCGCGAGTCCTCGGCGCTGTTAGCGGCATTTCTGGACCTGATCCCCATGTTCACTGCTCTCGAGCCTCTGCGCCGCGCGTGTGGAAGTCCGGGATGGGGCGCATGCCATGATCCGGACAGGGAAAGCACGAGCTTCTTAGTGGTCGTGGGTCATTTAAGGACCTCGTTCAGTGAGGGAGGCGCGAGGATGGGCTGTGGATTGGAAAAAACACACTCAAGCTCAAGTCTGTTAAACGCAAGCACGCTCTCAAACATTACACTTGATTGTCGTAGAATGTTATTTATTGAGGTTCCGACGACGTGAACGGAACAGTATCCTAAAACTCTTCATTATGTGTCCACTACAACTGACCAACGTACGCAACACCACCACCAGTGATAACAGGCTACGAGTGAAGTCTGATTCTCGAACCAGTTCTTTCATATGAATATGGGATAAAGCGCGAAGAGTGCTATTCGATTCCTCAACGCATGACTCTTTTTGAGTCGATTCTTTTTAGTGACTTCAAAATACATATTGATGATTTAGACTCATTTGCTCAACACATTATTTTGCCTACTTTTCACCTTTATTTTATTTTTTATATCTTATTTAATAATTCAAAACTTTAATAAAAGCATTTAATTGTTTATTAATGATTTTAACTAATTTTAACATGCTTTAATTCTCCAAATAATTCCACGGACTCACGTGGCTTCACAACATGCTTTGAGTATATATTAAACGCCACTTAAATAAATAAACACAAGCGGCTAGTGAATGAATCACATAACATCAAACAGCATCACTTGCCTATTTTATTTAGTCCAACACTAAGAAAACAAAGTCTGAAAAGTGAGTCACTGAATAGTCAACATTTAGAATTTGTTAGGCTATAATATGTTCTATTTAAAATAATTTCACAATTTAAGACAGTAATATTTCACTGATATTTCACCTTTTCCACACATTTGAATACAAAACCACTAAAACGCTCGTTAATGGAGTCGAAACAAGAATCGCTGAATTAGCAATCACGAATCCCATTAACGCAAATGCCTGATTAAATGGAAATGATGTGCGGTCAGAGAGATGTCGATGAGCTCAACAGCGCTGCTGACAAAGAGCTTCTGGTACCTTCATCCGCAACAACGCCGAGCAACAATTGCATCGCCTCGCGCCTTCAGTCTCCACCGAGAAGAGCAACACACACGATGTCTAAAAGCATAAATACAACCGGGCTTCTTCTGTCAGCCGTAGACACACATAAACACACACGCGCCCGCGCCCGCGGATCTGCCTTACCGTGTTCTCCGCGCGACCGCATGATTGCTGATGCGGATCGTACTCGGTCTGCCGTCGCTGGTTGTGATGATGAGGGAGGAGGTTCAGACGAAGGCGCGAGACAGAAAGCTCGTGCACGTGACACACACTACTGACATGGCATCTCTGCGCCTGGTCAACGCAATATCGTGCATGCCATCGCAATCCAAAACCACAAAGATGCTTTCATATGAATCACAAAGTGGAAGATGTCCTTCCTCCCAAGTGGATTGCTGGTCGTAAACAGTCACAAAAGTGCACATCAAAGAATCAGAATCTCAATCCTGGTCCTGGAGATCCTGCATGTTTTGGATGTCCATCTTATCTGGTATACTCCCATGTCAGGTGTTGAAGCATCCCATTTAGAAAGCTGATACATTGAAATATATGCAAATGACGTATATGACACACAAGTTCTTATTTAGATTTTACATATAAAATATCTCATATATGAAACCTATATTTAGAAATATTGCTGATTTGATATATTGTGTTCCAACCATCAGAATTTCAAAAATGTACATTTAATTATGATATATATGGTCACACTTTATTTTAATATACATTTGACGCTAATAAAAAAATATTAACAAACCATTAACTAAGACTCTTTATTAAATAGTAAGGTAGTTGAGTTTAGGTATGAAAGGATTAGAGATGTAAAATAAGAAAATACTTTATAATTGCTAATAAACAGTTCATATTTAGCCATCATAATAGGCAACTAATAAGCTAGTAGTAAATGGTGTGAATCAATAACTAAATGCTTTTTCTTAAACTATATATATATATGTGTGTGTGTGTGTGTGTGTGTGTGTTTGTGTGTGTGTGTGTGTGTGTGTGTGTGTGTGTGTGTGTGTGTGTGTGCGTGTACAATATATAGACAAAACTGTTCTAAGGCAAAAATAGATGTTGTTCAATGGTTTTAGGACAATGATCCACATATAGCTAATATATTTAAACACATAAGAACACATTTGTAAATCCAGTGGTGAAAAAAACAATTAATATGGCCATATATATATATATATATATATATATATATATATATATATATATACATAAACATAAAGAAACTTGTGTCATATATGCAATTTGCAATGTATAAGATTTCTAAACAAAAGATGTAAATAAGGTCTGTTGCATAAGAGACAA
Source organism: Danio tinwini (assembly GCA_903798205.1). Classification (NCBI taxonomy): domain Eukaryota; kingdom Metazoa; phylum Chordata; class Actinopteri; order Cypriniformes; family Danionidae; genus Danio; species Danio tinwini. The sequence continues at coordinate 8,505,574 of CAIGQZ010001336.1, read as the reverse complement.
AATACAACTTAGTACAGTTTTAAGGTATTTCACAGATTAAATATGGATTTTTCTATACAGTATTGTAGGGTGTGCAAAAAGCAGAACGTCAGATGTGTACGAATATGCATTATTCATGAAACAGCAGGCGAACAATACCCAGATGACTTACTGCATCCGCTGAGACTCAGCCGGCAGACACTTCGCTTCAGTATATCATAGAGCCATGAGACCTGAAAAGCCATCAGATATAACAAATTGTTACACCTTATCCTTTTTAGTCCTCTCACCTGAATGTTGTTTTTTATTCAGATGTTTTTTTTTTAAATAACCAGAAACAAACCAATAAGAACAACTAAGATGACATTTCTAATGACACAAAAGAGTAGCAAAGTTAAACCACATATGAGAAAGATTAAATTACAATGTCAAGGTTGAAAGATGCATCCCAGATTTAGTACTTATAGACCAAGGTTTATTTGTCCTTTTAAATGGCAGATAAAAAAAACAACTCTTAAACGCATATGTCATACATAATGATCTAAAATATACCAAAACAAAATATTAAAGTAAGAAAAAAAGTGACTGCTTTAAAAATGTATCGGTTATTACAAAATAGCATCTGCTGTAGGTCTTGTTAGTTTGCAACATTATAGACCAAATACAGTAATCGAGAACTGAACACAAGTCAGTGTACTCAGCATATAAGGCTACAGTTAAACATATCTCTTCCTCCTTCTGTTATGTTCTCTTAGCTTTGCTGTTTAAAATGCTTCTCTCATGCTGCATCTCCTGTCCCAGATGCACCTCTCTAATTTCTGCTCAATCTGTCTCTTACTGACAGACCAGAATCAGCAGACGCCTTCTATTTGTGTGCATGAAGAATAATAGGGAGAAATTAATTAGCTCAAATTTACAAAAGAAACATGTCTTTACTTGATTACCTGCCAGCACACAATGTAAAATGAGATAATCTGCTTGCTACTTGTGTCTTTTTATCTAAATGGATGGACGGATGGACAGACAGAAAGATAGACAAATATATAAGACAGGCAGACAAACTAATATATACACAGACACACATACAGCCAAATATATAGACAGACAGACAGACAGACAGACAGACAGACAGACAGACAGACAGA
>CAIGQZ010001336.1:8485902-8499205 GCA_903798205.1 Danio tinwini | reverse complement strand
TGTGTGTGTGTGATCTGTAAGGAGTGTGAACTATAGGTAAGTATTTCTTCTTAGTTCCCTGAAAATAGAAATACCGCAGAGAAATGAGCTCATCCGTTGGCAGTTATGTGCACATCTGACCTCTTCTGCACACACACACACAGACATACAGCACACAGAGTATTTACCTTCATGCACCAACATCTCCAACACATAAAGAATTAGAAAAAAAAACCCAAAAACAATTTAAAAAATTGAACAAACCATCTGAGTCTAAGCTTAGGATTAGAAATCACAGACATGGCTTAACCAAGTTTGCTAGTTAGTTTATAATTTAATTAGGACAACTAATTTTTTATGAAGGTGCCTTAAGTAAAAACATTACTGATGTCCATTTTGAGACAAAACAAAACCACTTCTATATTTAAAAATCAGACAGTGCAAGTTCCTTTTAGTTGAAACAGCTCAGACTTACTTTTTAGTCAGAGACTAGGCTTAAATCTGGTCTGTGAAACGGAGAACAGTTCCTTTGAAACGTTATTATTCCTGATATTGATGTAATTTCCACAGCAATGGTAAGATATTGAACATACTTTTTTCAAAATAGCCAATAGTGTCTTATCTGTATCACACCTCAACCAGTCATGAAACATAGATTTCATTGTCTCAGTTGTTTATATGTCTTCAAAAGGTAGCCTATACAATGTGAAAAACAATGGTCCAAGAACTGAGCCTTGTGGTACTCCATATTGACTGATATCATACCTCTGTATGTTTAGATTACATATATCTCCTAAATGCACATTTTCATCATTGTTTTTGAAGCACACTAACTCGTAGATATCCTTAAAGTTAATATAATAATGATAAAGCACAAATAAAAGACAAAAGTTTATAAATTAAGGAGATAGTTCATCCAAAACCTCTGTCTTTCTTGATTTGAACAAAAAAAGTAAATATTCTCTGTTATTATGCCATTTATTTGGGGCTACAAGGCACACAAAATGTCTAAGGGCCACTTGCAAAAACAAAAGAGTTGGGTGGCCTAGCACTATCAGTTTTTCAACATTATTATTGTGCAACTAATGCTAGGGCCTTGATGTTTTAGCAATCCAATGAACAAGATGCCAAAAACTTGACTGTTATGCAACCCAAATGGCCACATATGGAAGCACAGTCAGTTGTCGGTAGGTCTTTAGCTGCTATTTTTTTCTAACCCATTATCTTTAAAAAAAAGTCAGAATATAAAAATATGTCTGTGCTCAATTCTATAAAAAAATTTAATCAAATAAAGAATGCATTGAACAATACATGCCCCTCAGTGCAAATGCTCATTTGTTATAATACAAATGTTTACCTGGTCAGTCAGATAAGATACTTTTACAATGGAGAACCAATGGATTGACCACAGTCCAAGATTTTTACATAGATGGTAAATTTGTTACATTTGAACAGCTGTATAAAGCTTTTAATCTTTCCCAGTCACCGCTGTTTTCTGCTATTTACAAGTGCGTCACTACATAAAACATTCTTTTATCGAGTTTCAAGAATTACCACCATAATATATACAATCTTTTGTGTCAACCTCCTATGGCCAAACATTTGGTGACGCAGTTTGTTTCTTTGTTTGTCTGTCAATTTGCTGTTGTCTTTTGATCACCATAAATTGGCATGAGAAGAAAATAATGGAATTAACATTTCAAATTATATCTGGGAAGAGGGGCTTAAGCATATTCATACCTGTATTATCTATGCAATATTACAACTCATACATTTTGAAGTGGTACATAGGCTACATTATACCAAAACTAAACTCAATAAAAATGTTCCCTTCAGTTTCCCCGTTATGTGACAGATGCAAGAGTTCAGAGGGAACGTATGCTCATACTTTTTGGTTTTGTCCTGAATATTCTTTTGGAAGAATATTTTTCAGTTTTATTCAAATGTTTTAGGAGAAAACATTAGTCCAGATATTGAGTTAGCCCTGTTTGGATGCTCTGACCCTGTGTCAGCATGGTCACATAATCAGCAAACGTCTATTATGTTTGGTATGGTGGTGGCTAAAAGGGTCATCTTGATGGATTGGTAGTCCATTTTACCACCTACTTTCATAAATGGCTGACTGAAAAAGCAGATGCTTCTAAATAGTTTGAAAAAATATGGGGCCTCTTCCTTGTGTATCATTTTAAGAGCTGAAAGTAGGGCAGTTATGATTAATTGACAATTATACTCTTACTTTTCCACTCCATTTTCAATGTTTTGAGTTTGATCAAGAAAAACTTAATGGTGTATATTATTTACCCTATATGGTGTATGTTTGAATGGACTGGTGCTTTTTTTTATTATTATTATTACTTTATTTTTTATTTTTTATTAATTTACTTTATTAAATTATTATTATAATAATTTTTTTATTATTATATATTAATATTATAATAAAATTGTGTTTATTTTTTCCTTATCATTTGTGCAAAAAGTATTGTAGATTGTATAAATGTTTTTTTTCTGTTTTGTACTTATAAACAACTGTTAAAAATAATATAATATTAAAAAAGTAAATATTTTGGAAAATGTTGATAACAGAATCATTGATGATTTATTTAGTTTAAATTATTTTAATACCTTAGGTTAAAATAAACAAAGAATATAAGTTTTTTTTTCTTAGTCAGTTAAAATAAATAAAAATGCATGTCATTTATTTATGTTTTTATGATGGTTTTAGTGTTTATTCATAGAGCACATCAAAAATAAAAGACTGTCAAAAACAAAACACAAAGACTGGTATTTCCATTCTGCAAAGCTTCACTAACTACAATATTAACATTTTAGTTTAATGCCAACATCCGACATTGAACCATTATAACAAACAGACATGACTGTTTATCAATAAATGAGTGTCTGTGTGTGTGACAGAGAACACTGAAAGTGAAGGATCTGCAGCAGTGAAATATTCATCAGCCAGCTTTAATGAGCCCTTCAATTACTCATCAGCTTAACTATACGTCTAGCAAAGACAGCTAAATATATCTTGCATTATTTTATTGCACACACACACACACACACACACACACTTCCACAAGCTCAGCAGAGAGTGTGATTACGCTTATGCTCTCTTGCTGTGTCATATAAAACATTCTCTTTCTCTTTCTCTCCGTGTTTCGCTCACATAAGTGGAGGCACTTCTGGGTCGTCCACAAAGTCCTTCGACACAGGCCTTTCCTCCACGCAAAAGTGCTGGGGATTGTGGGAAGACTCCTGTCCATTGGGAACAATGTTGGCCAGACTCCCAGCCAAACCAGGATCCACCTCTAATAATTCACGCCTCTGTGCTGCCCTGAGAAGAGACAGATCGGAGTGAGATTGCCGTTTTGTTGCATTTAAAGAATTTATTAGTCAATAACTCTTGTAAGACTGTTCAGTCAGCACAATCCCTGTGAAATCAAAGTCCGTTTCCACCACCTGCTCTATGTTAAATCACATTTGTCACAAAGACACACTCCAAAAAAAAAAGTGTCCTCTGGAATTGATTTCCAAGATTTTTTTTAACCTTCATAGGGTATTTTTTATGAATTTGAACTTTTAAATGAAATGGCCCCCTCATCTCATTTTCAAGGGTGTCCCTAATGCCGAGTTCAGACTGCATGATTTTAGCCCCGATTTTGACTCACCGACAGGTTTTAAGAATAGTAGTCAACTTGTTTAGAGGTTATTATTGCATAACTTCTGCTTAGGACACAGTGTTAACAATCTCACAAAGTGTAAATTTATGACAGAAAAAAAATGCACTTTATGTAGAATAAATAGAATATATGCATTTGCTAATCTTGACCAAATGATAAATGTGCCCCTTGATTGTAAGTTACAGTTAGTCCTTTTACGCCAAATATTCTGTCATCTGAATACCTTTCCAAATAAATGTTACTCATATTTTAAAGGTTTAATTTATCTTGGAGTGGCATTTAAAGCACATATTGTGAAAATTACCCCTCTGGACATCACTTTTGGCAACTTACATGTACATTTTTACATTTAGTCATTTAGCAGATGATTTTGTCCAAAGCGACTTATAACTGAGGGGGCATTCAGCGATTCAACAAGAATAGGCAATACACACAAGAAGTGCTAATTATACAAAGTAACTAGTTTGTGCTCAGAGAATTCTACGGAAGTCCTAAGAGGCCATGCATTAATTAATTTTTTTCGTGATCTCGACATAACAAAACGTTGTTTTGTCGTGATCACAACTTTTTTTTCTGCTTTTATTTATTTATGTATTAATTATTATTATTATTATTATCATTATTATTATTAATATCTGGCAAATGTCTGGCCAGAGAGTCTGCACCGGCCCTGCGAACAGGGAGAGAATAGCCCAACCGCAAACGCGCATTTGTGCAACACATTAAAGGCATTCAGAACAGCCATAATATGAGAGCAAACGCTTGTGCTCATGATTAATGTACATTTATGATTATATTCACAAATATGATTTATACCATTATTTACTATAATATTTCCTCAACTGTTACCATTTTAAGGCAACTCTATATGGTGCAAAATAAGTTGCTGCATGCATGAATTAAATTATGAAGAATGATGAAGATCCTGCTCTTGCTTTTAATCCTTTCCGCAAATTATTTACAACTTTAAGAATGCGCCATATAGAGTAGCTTTAAAATGGTAACAGCTGAGGGAATATTATTGTAAATAATGATATATAATCATATACATGAATATAATCATGAATGTACATTAATCATGAGCACGAGTGTTTGCTCTCATATGTATATATGATTATATATATATATATATATATATATATATATGACATAATTATATTATATATGACATAATTATATATTTTAGTTATAGCTCTGTAATTATTAAATACGTGGCCTCTGAAGATTGCAATGGACAGTGGAAATTACTTGACTGAGCATATGTCCCATAATCCCAAATGTCTAACTGTACTCAGCTAAAAATAATGAACTAATTTAGTGGATCATTATGGATTTAGAAGGTTAAAAAAAAAAGCGAACAGAAATAATGCTCAGCCACTGCTTGGGAAGCAGCAAGGTAAGCTAATAAATGTCCATTAATCTACTTCTGCTGTCCAGTATGACAACATCATCATGCTGTACTGCAGCTCTTCCCAACAGAACAGCTTTCTGCTTTTTGCAAAGAAACACAAATCCCATCAAGAAAGCAGATAAATCAAGCCTGACATTCTGTAGGCTCAAACTGAAAGACTTCAATACATAGCAGGGCTTTATTTAGACTGTTTCTAAAGATTTTTGACTATTTTTGACATAATCTACACAATACGGATGTGAAATACTTTCAAATACAGTTTTGATGAAAGACCAATGACAGTGACAGAGATCCAAATCTGCCAAGCTAAAGGCACAAAAATACACTTAGCAAAATCTAGGTTATTAATCCTCAATCAACCCTCTTAGAAAATTTCAAGCTATCTAATTTTTGTCTATATTAATACTACTCCCACATTATAACTATATCACACATATTATTTATTTATAGTATATTTATAAGCATATTATTTATTGTACAGTATTACAGTCACTCTTTATTTTCCGCTTGCGTCTCGATCTCATGAGAATTAATCAGTATAAATACATTTACTGCATCAGCTGAAACCTGATTGGACTGCTTATTGCGTGTCACTATTTAGTATTTAATTACTGCGCCAATCAGATAGAATAACCCTAGAATTCCAGTTATTTCACACCCATGCGGTTTACAATATATAAACATTTATCTTATTTGATGCCTAAGAGGTCTGCAATATCTCAGCATTTATCTTATTTGATGCCCAAGAGGTCTGCAATATCTCAGCATTTATCTTATTTGATGCCCATGAAGTCTGCAATATATTGCAGACCTCTCATCTGAGCCTGTCTCATTCTTCAAGTTCCTGGAGACCCACATCTCAAAAGGCCCTTTCCTGGACCACCAACACCTCCAGCCTGGTCAAGAAGACTCACCAGCGCCTATTTTTCCTAAGGCAACTTAAAAAGAACCAGTTGTCATCAGCCGTCTTGGTGAACTTCTACCGCTGCACAATAGAAAGCATCCTGACGAACTGTGTCACAGTCTGGTATGGAAGCTGCTCTGTTGCGGAGCGTAAGGCACTGCAGCGGGTGGTGACAACTGCCCAACGCATCACAAGGACCACATTGCCAGCCATAGAGGACATCCAGAGGAATCACTGTCTGCGTCAAGCATGCAGTATTCTTAAGGATTCCTCTCACCCTGCTCACAGACTGTTTTCTCTCCTGCCTTCTGGCAGGCGCTTTAGGCTCCTCCGGACAAAAACCAGTAGTTACTCACACTATGCTATCCGAACCGTGCCTAGGCCCGTTTCCCGGATTGTTTGAGAAGTGTGAGTGCTCTGAATCAGGCTCAGGCACAGTACACTTGGGCGGCCCTGGCCCGGTTGGAAGAGGTGGGCCAGAGCACGGTTCACTTGGGCTCAGGCGCGGTACGCTTACAGTGTTAGTGCAAGCGTGCCTAAGCCCAAAACTGAAAGCGAGACGTGACTTTTAAAGGACTGTTTCATATGAATTAATTAATCATTCGTACTGTTCAATGAACGCAAACTGTCGTAGATTATTAAAGACGCAAACCCCTCACTGCACGACAGCTGCAGCTTCGGCAAACTTCCTAATTCCTGCAGCACGAGGACTTTATGATTGTTTAAGAGCGTCAAAAGTAGCTGAGATGCCACAAGAACAAGAGGTATTACATTTTACATAGTTTCTGAAAGAGAGAAAAAATATATATATATATAAAAATAAAAATAAAGTAAAATTACATCGACATGAATTTAAATGTTTTCAGAGCATTACATGTTTTCACAGTTTTTTTGTTTTGTGATTGTTCTAAAAGATTTACATATACTTTGAAGTCATTCACAAAATGGGTAAAGTTTGGTTTACATTGAGCCCACTTTTTCTTATGTATATGGTATTTTCCTAACAGCATAAACAAATAAAAAATATATTGTTCTTTACAGTTCAAGTTCTCATTATCAGAATAAAACAGTACATCAAATAAACCAATTTCTGCTTATACTCCATTTTTTTGTTAATAAACAATTCCAAATCTTTCCAAAATATTCTTGAGTAAATACAATGAAAAAAAAAGACGCAAAATTGTTTCTTTTTCTTGACCACAAAATTAACACATATATGAAATATTAAGTTTAAATCTTTCCAAAACATGTTTAGCAGGGTAAATTCTATGGAGTATTTTGTATGACACCTCTTTAATTTTGTTATTTAAGCAGAACTTATTTGTCAACTTCCAAGCTTTAACCCAAGAAATATTATCAAATAATGAAAGCCAAAAAATATCTTGCTGCAGGTAAAGACAACGAACAGAGAGCATTCTTTATAATCTTATTGTTACATTGTTGTTTTAAAACATCAATATTTTCAAAGAAAATGTTTTCACAAGGATTATATGCTGATCCCTTCTGAAATACTGTTTTTTAAAAGCAAGACCAAACTGAAATTGCATCCAAAACAATAGCGAATTTTCTCGGTTTAACTGGTAATTTAAAATTTTTTTGAAATTCAGTATAAGATAACAAATATCCATGAGGGTTAATTAACTGCCTCACTAACAGAATACCATTATTGAACCAATTCTGATAAAATAAAGATTTTTTTTTAAATGAAACATCCTTGTTATTCCATATGAAATAATTGTGGGGTGAAAAATTGTGTTTATATACCAATTTCCATGATAGAAGGGCTTGTCTATGAAAACTGGCCAATTTAACTGGAATTTTGTCAACAGAAAAATTAAATTTTAACAAAAAATCTATGCCACCCAGAGTATTAAATATATAATCAGGAAATACATTGAAATAATTGTCTCTATTCTTTAGAAATTCAATCAACCATTTAATTTTAAAAGTGTCATTTAGAGTATTATAATCTAAAACCTCCAGTCCGCCTTGCTCTTTAGGATTACAAATAACCTCTTTTTTTAAATAATGTGGTTTATTTCTCCAAATAAAGTTATAGAGAAGCGTGCTTTGGCCCGGATCAAGGCAACTGTACATAGTGTGAGTACGGCCTAAGGAACAGCTTCTTCCCCAGAGCTGTCTCCCTTTTGAACTCTGCCCCCCACTGACTCTTTGCCCCCCTAATACACCCCCCACTCTCCTCATAACTCAGACTCCTCATAATTACTGCACTATTTAACATTTGCACATTTAAAAATTGCACATATTCATTGCACTGATTTATTTATTTGAACTGTACATACCCACTGCACATTAGTAATTATGTACACACCCACTGTACATATTCATTTGTAATTATGTTTATTTATCTGCACACTTCTGATTATTAATAGCAACCTGTACATATACCCATCTATTGTAAATCTGTTCATAGCTAATACAACCTGTATATAATGTTCATAGTACATCCATTTGTAAATATCAACATAGTTTTTCTATAACTGCACTTTATAACTTATACCTGCACTTGCTGCTGTTGCACTCCTGGTTAGACCTAAGCTGCATTTCGTTTCCTTGTACTTGTACATGTGTATTCATGGATATTCATTCTCCTGTGGCCAGACATTCAGTTGACGCTGGCCATAAGTGATATTTTCTGATATTCAGAGATTAACTTGTTTAAGAAGAGATGGTGATTCTAACAAAAAAACTGTTACAATGCTTTATTTATACAATATAGCTTTATTCTCTTTCCCCCTCTTTATTTTATTTAATTACATTTTTTCTCTGGTTTTATCATGTGATTTACTGAATCGCCATCAAGCTCCTTAAATTCGTGTGAACCTGATGTTGATGAGACTTTTATTCCAGTTTGTTGATGTAATTCCAACTGAAACGAAATATTGAGTAGGGGTGGGGCTCCTATCATTCCCTTATAGCAATTTTGTCAGTGCATGGACACCAATAATCCGAATTTTAATATGATTAGGACTCTGATTAAGAGTCTACCATGTAAACAGCAATTTTTGATTACCTTAATCCGAATAAAGTCATAATCGAACTAAATAGAAATGAAATTAAGACGTGGAGTATGTCGATTTTAGTCGCATTATTAAAGTGCAGTACAGACATGTAAACACCACAATCAAACTATTAAAGTCATGTAGAACTTTTCGCTCCATTTTGATTCAGGAGATTCCATACACACACGGCTGTTTGACACTATTCTCTGCACCCACTGAGTGAGTAAAGGACGGATCACAGACATCCGCATTGCGAAATGCAGATGTTTTTTTCATACTTGCATCCAATACTTCAGTTTGTCACGGGGGCATGAATGAAATGCTTCTGAATAAAAGTGAAACTGCCGAACTACAGTGAAAGTCGAAAAATGAAAAAATTAAACACCCGAAAACACTTGAAACTCTGGAGGAGACGTGGAAAGCGTGGTGACGCAATGATGTTAATCAATTTATGTGCTATAACATGTAAAACGGGATCATGAAAGGAACATGCAAAAAGCATCTCATGTAAACCCCTTAATCATATTATTCAGTTTAAGGCAAATAATCTGATTACTGATGTCTAGGGCCAAATGGAATCTGCGGACGTTTTTTGCTATTTTCTAAAAATTCAATTAGATTCACTTTATTTGGTAAACAAAGCAAGTCTCTCATATAATATCTACTAAAAGACGGAAAATATTATTGTACAAACTGCATTGTACATAAATCAGATGAACATTTTTATATTAGTAAATATTATTACTGAAATTAATTTAAAAACTGAACAAATATAGATTTACACACATTTACTCAAGTAAATAAACAGAATAAATAATGGGCTAAAAATCTGTGGAAATCTGCAGAAAATTTGTAGATTTTTGCGCACGCATATTCCGTGTGGGCCTACTGATGTTCATGTAAATGTAGGCACTGTGAGCTAAAAAAACAAACATCGCAGTTTTGGTTTCACGTGGACTTTAAATAAAGATGGCACCCAATTGTAACAATGTTAGCTTGGCATCAACAATGGTCAAGATGTGACCAAAATGTTTGCCAAAATTTCCCATTAAATTGCTTGTCATTTTATCTGCTGGTGTCTTTTGAGAGTGTGCTGATTTTATTCAGTTGCTTCAAGTTATGGAAGCAAAAAAATCCCTGTGTACTGTATGTGTTTTTATTGCTACCTTAATGAAATCATTCAAAACAAAGTTGCAAAAAATTGTGCATCTGTGGTAACCCTGAGATGTATTGTTTCTAAATGAATCTGTTTCTGAATGAATAAAGTGAGCCACTGATTCAAGACAATAACTTTGTTTGTTGGTAAATGAATCAGTATTTTGTACAAATCATCTGAATGAATGATTAAATAAGTCACTCAGCCAAAGAATTCACTTTACAAAATCTAATTTAGGCAGCACAGAGGCTCAGAGGTTAGCACTGTCGCCTCACAGCAAGAAGGTTGCTGGTTTGAGTCCCAGCTGGGCCAGTTGGCATTTCTGTGTGGAGTTTGCATGTTCTTCCTGTGTTCGCGTGGGTTTACTCCGGGTGTTCTGGTTTCCTCCACAGTCCAAAGACAGGCGTTATAAGTGAATTAAATAAACTAAATTGTCCGTAGTGTATGTGTGTGAATGTGAGAGTGTATGGGTGTTTCCCAGTGCTGGGTTGCAGCTGGAAAGGCATCTGCTACATAAAAAAGGCAGGAATAGTTGGTGGTTCATTCCCCTGTGGCGACCCCTGATAAATAAGGGACTAAGCCGAAGGAAAAATGAATGAATGAAAATCGAATTTAATAATCATTATTAAAAAAAATCACTTCTTAAAAAAAAAAGAAGAAAATAAAGATTTTCTTTGTCAATATTGCACACCTTTCTTGCAAAAAACAAGAATACACAGTGTATTATTTATAGTACAGTATTACAGTTCCACCTTTTTTATCTCCGCTTCCGTCTCTCTCTCATCCTTTAAGAATGAATCACTGAAAATGTAATTAGTGCTGCAGCTGAAACCTGATTGGACTCTGAATTACTGATAGTGTGCAATTATGGTTTACTTTCTAAGCCAATCAGTGCCAGAGCGGGTACATTATCACACACACAGATGATTTACGGAAAGTACTGTGATTTCCTTAGGGACAGGTACACAAACACAGGTGCACTTGTGTGTGTGTGTGTGTGTGTGTGTGTGTGTGTGTGTGTGTGTGTGTGTGTGTGTGTGTGTGTCAGCGAGAGCATCTGACCTCAAAGTGTGTTAGGAGGTCAGAAGTAATCAGGTTCAGATGATGTCATCCATCAGGACAGAGTCACGGCAGAGGAATGTGTGTTTGCCAGCAGCATGGCAGTAACTGGATTATTTGCATCTTGTTTGCATTTTTATGAGGTCTTTAATGGCAGACTCTGATGTTCACTTACTGTGCTGGTAAACCGAATCAAGGACACACACGATCGAACGATGGAACAAAACCTTAAAGTCAACCAACTAATTCTGCAGTCATGCAGGTTAATGCAAACATGCATTAAGACCCATTAGACGTGCGCTTACACACACAAGGGATATTGTTCAGGGTGAAAGTGCCCGCGCAAGACCTCCTTCTAAGAACTGCAGAGGGAAAGTTAAAGAAAGGTCTACAAGAGAGATCAGTTATAAGCTTGCATGTGTGTATAAATCGCAATTTAGTCTTTTAGCAAACTCAGCTATAAAGCCACTTGCCTAATAAGAAGCTCAGTGTCCTTGCTGTGACCTGCGCTTGAGTGTTTTGCTCAAGGACACAACTTCGATTCTTGTCATTTTGAAATGGATAGTTCACACAGAAATTAAAATACTGTCACCATCTTTGTCAGCATTATGAAATATGAACTGCAGATTTTTCTTTAGCAGTGGTATACAACCATTTTGAGCAGAATTCTGTTTTTAAGATGAATCGCCATTAAAAGCAAACATATTTCAAGATCATCTTTATTGTACATGATCTGGAGTAAAATTGTAAAAAAATATATACGGAAAATATTTGTTCATGTGTGCAGCAGAGATTGTATTTCCACCGCAGATGTAGAATTTATGGATTGGACCAGTAAATTACACATTTATTTTGTCGGTCGGTTATAGAAAGGATAATTAGATATGGAATTATGGTATGGTTTGGTAACCTTACAGTTTTGACAAAGTCTGAGCCTGCATGCCTTGGAAAATTTTTTATAAAGGCTACAAGAAACACAGAATATCCATTCTTTTAAAGTGTGTGTGTATATATATATACATACACATACTTAGACGTGTGCTGCTAAGTATAATTATTCTGTATTATTAACAGCTTCTGTTCTCTCATCCTTCCGACTGAGTTTAATCTTCCGAGAGAAATACTTTCAAGCCTGGCGCATTGTGGTCAAAGTAGTTGATTAAATTAATAAAAGTGAAACTGACGGGTGAATTATTAATTGTCAATAAAAATAATTTAGCCTAATATAGGCTACTCTGAAACTTTGAATATTTTACTGTAATTTTATTTAAATTAATACTTTATTAACAGATCAGTTTTTGTTTTAATTAGGGTCAATAGTGGTAGCCTAATACAGATTTCAAAGAAAAATCTTAATATTAAAAAAGGAAACATAAGCTGGATCACAACAGATCAATGTCATAACGAATGCTCAAATAATGTAGCCTTGTTTACAGCAAGCATCATGTTTTTAGTTAGATTGTGCTGTCTGTAGGCCTATGTCTGTTATTTTTACTAAATAATATAAAGTATTTGAGCTTAACAAAAGAACTATAGAAACTGTGGTACGCTTAAAAACAAAACAGCACAGTATAGGGATCAGATCTATATCGGTCGATACTCAGAATTTTGGTATTGGGATTGGATCCAAAAAATTGTATCGGTGCATCCCTAATAGGGACTTTTTTGTTTTATTTGTATTGCTACGTATTGTTATATTTATTGTTTATGGGTCCAAAGTGTTGTCGTTGTGAATGCAGCTTGAGTCCAAGGTTATTTTAGTAAACAAAAATTAAAAATAAGACTAAAACTAAAACTATTGGCCAAAACACACAACTGAAATACAAAAAAATGTATTCACACCAAATGAAAAACTAAAACTAAATGAAACTAACAAGAGTCACTGAAAAAAAAGAACTGTTATAAAATAATAATCAGCAAAAAGAAATAATCATTTTCAAAATCTATAAGCACTCACTCTGTGGTGGAAAATCTGAGCTGCAGATGTTTAGAGAAACACCTGTAGATGCACTTTTACAGACAAACACATTAGTCAAGCGCATGATTACATACAAAAAGTATTCATAAACATAAAATCTGTCTATATATATA
>CAIGQZ010001336.1:8444270-8467972 GCA_903798205.1 Danio tinwini | reverse complement strand
ATATAGCCTATATTCATCAGGTCCAAGGAACATTTCCAGGTTTTGATGAATAAGCTACTATACATTAATAATACTTTACAAGTGCAGCAGTTTTCTTTTTACTTTTTAAGAACAGTGCCATTTTAATTCTCTTTTAAATGCATTTTATTTTAAATGGTGAAGCACAGTTAATTATTAAACTTTTTATAATGTTTAAAGTGGCTGACAGTAATACATATTCTTAATAATAGGAATTAATCAGCCTTGTTTTTTGAACTGTGCAGTGCTGTAGCTGCTTAATTAGGTCTACTACACTACTGTATTTCAATACTGGTCATTATGGTGGTACTTGGAGAGAACTTTTTTTCTGAGGTGGTACTTGGTAAAAAAAAGTTTGAGAATCACTGCTCTGACAGGTCCTGCCCCCTTCAAAATGCTTTTCATTTGATGCAGTTGGCTTATCCACTCTCACTGGCAGAGTTGTGATAAAAACAAAACCCTATTGGCTGCTAGAGGAGCTACTCTACATCCTGCCATATCTTCATGTCTCAGTTAAGATTACGTCAAACATTTAAAAAAAATGCACATCTCAAAACACTTCACAGAACCTTTAAACACAGAACGGGATGTATAGTTTGTGTGCTGTCAAAACCAATGACGACATTAATGGCTGAGCACACAGCCCTCAGACTCAGTTTACAAGACGTGACTATGTTTTGTTCACTGCTTTTGGTTATGTTCGCAGTGGTGTATTCAGTTCTCACTACTGTGTTTGTGCATTTAATAGGTAAAATTCTAAGTACAAATTCCACTTAAGTTTCACTACACTCACGTTAATGTGACAGCGCACCTAACTTTAGCACTCTCTGATAGGACATAGGCATACATTTAGACATGCACCAAGCCAGTTCAGAGAGTAATTAATGTAACCGAAAAAGTCATTAAGCAAATGTCTAACTATATGACTACTATGTGGACTAGTATGTGACCTATCTATCCCAAAGCCTAGCCTTAACATAAAACAATGTTAAGGTTTAAAAATATGGCATCAGAAGCACATACCAAAGCCAATGAAAATATCAATAAAGTAAGAGATAATCAACGCATCTCAGTGCGTTAAAGGATTTTAAATGAAAGGGAGATAATATGATCTCTCCATGCGCTCTCCTTATTGTTTACAGTGGGCATTACCCATTGCAGGTTTGGACAATGTTGATTGGGGAGAATGGAGCACTCACTCTATTGGTTACTAAGCCTCCCCCCCTTAAAAAAACTTTTTTTTACCAGATCTACTCAATTCACTTGATGGACATGTTTCATTTTGAAAATGGCGGATCAAGGGCTCTGGCTCTAGAATTGTAGGTTCCAGTTTAAAGACACGAGATTTCAGTTGTGGGCAAGAGGTAAGTTTCAGATTCAGGAAGGAGGGTTCTTGTTCCAAAATTGAGGGTTCCATTTTCGGGCCAGGGAGTTTCAGCTGTGGGACCATAGACTGTGCTGGGACAGAGGGTTCCAAATTCAGCAAGGGGAGATCCACTTCCGTAAAGCAGTCTTCCGGTATCAGGATGGCGTACAGTTCTAGCATGGGAGAATACAGATTATTTATGGTTATCTCTTCTGCTAGCTCATCAAAAAAATAGCTTATGTCTATTTTTTCTAAAAACTGTAGATTACAATATAGATGATAAAATATTCTGTTGCAAAACTTAACTAGATAGTAAAGTTTGAGGACAAACTTTATGGTGGCTTGAGAAAACCTGTTAGAAGTAGTTTTTTTAGTTTGAAAAAGTTTCAAATTGGCTAAAAGAATGGTTAAGATGCCTGCAGTCAACAATGCAACCACTGTAAAGAGTGAAACAAGCCAGTCTAGCATGAATTAGCATGTTGTTAGCATGATTCTAGCATGTTGTTAATATGATTCTAGCATGTGAATTAGCATGTTGTTAGCATAATTCTAGCATAAATTAGCATATTGTCAGCATGATTCTAGCATGAATTAGCATGATGTTAGCATGATTCTAGCTTGAATTAGCATATTATCATGCTAGAATCATGCTAATTCATTCATGAATTATCATAAAACTAGCATGATTTTTGAAGTTGGTGGAGTTTTTTCCTCGCCGCTGTCGCCACTGGCTTGCATGGTTCGGGATCTGTAGAGCTGCGCATCGATGGAATTGCTCCTCAGTGTTTGGACTCTCAGTAGTGATTATTAAACCACACTGAAATGAGCTAAACTAAACTGAACTTAAACACTGAAAACTGAACTGACACTGTTTCAATTCACTATAAACTTCCATGTGAAGCTGCTTTGACACAATCTACATTGTATAAGCGCTATACAAATAAAGATGAATTGAACTGAATTGAATTGAATGATTTTAGCATGAATTAGAATGATATTAGCATGATTCTAGCATGAATTAGCATATAAATAGCATGATTCTAGCATGAATTAGCATGACTCTAGCATGAATTAGCATATAACTAACATGATTCTAGCATGAATTAGCATGATATTAGCAATATTCTATCATGAGTTAGCATGTTATTGCATGAATCTAGCTTAAATTAGCATGATATTAGCATGATTCTAGCATGAATTAGCATATAACTAGCATGATTCTAACATGAATTAGCATGTTGTTAGCATGATTCTAGCTTGAATGAGCATGATATTAGCATGATTCTAGCATGCATTAGCATGATTTTAGCATGAATTAGTATGACATTAGCATGATTCTAGCATGAATTAGCATGTTGTTAGCATGAATTAACATGTTGTTAGCATGATTCTAAAATGAATTACCATGACGTTAACATGAATCTAGCATGAATTAGCATGTTGTTAACATGAGTCTAGCATGAATTAGCATTTTGTTAGAATGATTCTAACATGAATTAGCATGTTGTTAAAATGATTCTAGCATGAATTGGCATGGTATTAGCATGAATTAGCATGATTCTAGCATGAATTAGCATGTCGTTAGCATGTTTCTAGTATGAATCTGCTTGTTTCTAACATGAATTAGCATGTTGTTAGCATGAATAAGCATGTGCTAGCATGACTAACATGCAATTAGCATGTTTCTAGCAAGATTAGCATGTCAGTAGCATGTTAAAACTATTAGCATGTGTTAGAACAGCTAGTCACAGTCTATGGAACAGTTGCTAGGGTGCTGAAATTGGTTGCTACGGAGTGGCTAGTAAGTTTAAAGGTTATCAGTAGGGCCAAACGGAATCTGCAAACGTTTTTTGCCATTTCTGCTGAGAACTTTTGGTAAAAATCTGCAGATTTCTACGAAATTATTTTGTGAGTCTCGTAACTAAAACCTTAACATGTGAAATATGTGTAATTTAAAAACTGAATAAATTCAGATTTACACACATTTGCTGAAGTAAATAAACAGAATTAATGATGGCCTAAAAATCTGCAGAAATCTGCGGAATTCTGTGCGCGCAGATTCCGTTTGGGCCTAGTCATCAGTGATTGGCTGCTGGCTAGACTGAGTTGAATGAGGCCAGACTCTAGTCTGTAGGACAGTCTGATGCAGAGTTATGAGCTCACAAAGGTTGATCCAAATAGGTCTTTTACAATGGAAGTCTATGGGACAGTTTCAAGGGAGCTGTAAGTGGTTGGGAGCTAGGGAGTGGCTAGTAAGTTAAAAAGTCATCAGTTGTTGGCTGCTGGCTAGACTGATTTAAATGGGCCCAGTTAGAAGTCTAAAGAACAGGGCTCACAAAGTTTGACCCAATGTTAAGTCAATGGGACTTTTGGGAATTTTTGGGTCGTTTTTCGGAAAACTGAAAGTCGGATCAGTTAGAAAAGATATAGCAACCCGAGTCAGACCAGTTTGAAGGTTTGACGAAAGTTTGAAGTATGTAGCTTAAAAGATTTAGGAGGAGATGCCCTTTAAAATTAGTCTCAGAAGACGGAAGAATGATAATAAGTTTATGTAGAATATCAGAATAGTGGCTTTCTCAAGCCACCATAATAAGTATAGAAAATATCTACCTTAAATAAACATAATAATAAAACATGGATATCAAGCAATTTTACTGTAATAAATCTAAAATGAAATAAATTAATATTTTCTTTTCCTCCTGGTTTTGAATTAAAAGGCTTTGTTCTACTGAAATAATCATATCTTCTGTGGTCTAAGTTTCTGTAGACACTTATTTAGATTTTTCTGCTCTGTTTATTTGTTTTCCTCTCTTTATTTTCTGGTTTCCTTACATGCATTACATTCTCATTTTTTCAGTTTGTATCTTCAGTGGTTGTTTCGTTTTTCTAAGCCTTCTTGTAAAATCTTTTGTCTTTTGGTGAGGCCTGATTTAGAACCCTGTGTCAATCATTCCTAAATGCAGAATAGCACACGCACACTTTAAGGTACACATGCATGGAATATGGAAACCTTTAAAAGAGGAATGCACAGTTACAGTGATTTCTCATCATTCCTGTTTGTGGGGGCTTTTACATACAGAGTAAAACAGACTGGTAATCATCATGCAATTTAGTTGCAGTTTAGCTGCTGCAATGACTTTGCTTACCTGCCTGTAACTTTCTAGTAATCCTGAAGACCTTTCATGCAACCAAAAACTTTGTTAACATTAAAAAGACAAATCATACTGTGTCTAGTATGACTGTGTAAAATGAATGAAATTCTGACAAAATATTGCAAGATACTTTATAATACTGTAGAATGTTTTTTTTTAAATGTGTCTAAAAAAGAGGCTTACTTAGAAACTCACACTTAGTCTTGGGTTCAGAGGTGGGAATGATCACAGTGCATTTTACTGTGAAAACCAAAAGACGATATTACAAATCAGATATTGTATGAAGACAAACAAAACATCACATGATATATTATTTACACATTTTTATATTACATTCAAATATTAAATAATGATCTGCTATATATGACAAGTTTTCCTTATAGGAATAGGAGTATGTGTTTTTTTTGTTTTTTTTTACCCAATTCAGATTTCTTTTTTATCTCTTCTCTGCAGAATTGGTCCATTTTCTCTCTCAGACGAGACACAGATTTACCAACATCATCAAAAGAGAGACGAGAGCTGACAGTGATGCTGGATGAGTCTGTAGATCCAGGAGGAGTAGAGACAGACTGGACACAACAAAAACAGCAGCTAAAGACACACAAACATCAGACAGAAACACAATCTCTGCACAACATGCTCTTCCACTGTGCTGTTTGTCAGATATGTGCTACCTGGAGGAAATGGATGTGATGGTCTGTGTGTGAAAGCTGCTCCAGCTCAGCGTCTCTCCTCCTCAGATCATCAATCTCCTGCTCCAGTCGCTCCAGTTGTTCTTTAGCTTCACCTACTGCAGCCTTTTCCTGATCTCTGATCAGCTGCGTCACATCAGATCGGCTTCTCTCAATGGAGCAGATGAGCTCAGTAAAGATCCTCTCAGTGTCCTCCACTGCTGCCTGTGCAGAGCGCTGTTAGGACACAAAGACAGAGAAGCAGCAGAATCAGTCATTCACTCAGCTCTTACTGCTGCCTCACACAGCATGTTCCCCACAGGGGCTTCAGTGGGACTCAAAGTGCTCCAGCTTTGGGCTCCTCACTGACTGACTGTAGGACATGCTTAACTGAGTCTCAAACAGCTCTTCCAGCAGCCAGCAGGTGATTTTCTGCTCAAAACTCACCTTGTGAGACTCTACAGCTGCTCTCAGCTCCACACACTGCTTCTGTTTCTCCTCCATTCTCTGATTATGATTTTTCTGCATTTCCTCCAATTGTCTCTATAAGATTTATAATATTACAGGCAACATATTAATAAACTTTACACTGGAGAATTCAACAGAGTGTTTCCAAAGAATAGCAAATAGTTCAAACCTGTTTGTAAGACCTCTCTCTGCTGCAGCTGATACAGCGTCGTGGTTTCAGTGTTCATCCATTGTACACTGATAACAAACACAGCACTGATCAGTGCGACAGAAAATCTCCAGTAGTTTCTCATGTTGAAGGCAGATCATCTCCTGCAGTCGTCCAGTGGCTTCAGTCACTTTGTGTCGCTTTCTGGAGTGAAATTCTTCATGGCGTTCAAAATGAATCTGACAGTAAGATTCCAGACACACCAGACAGGATTTGACGGCTTTGTTTCTGTCTCCAGTACAAACATCACACTCCACACATGCAGATTCAGAGTAACACTGAGCAGGACGAGCAGCTTGTAGTTTTGTCTTCTTGAGTTTCTCCAGCACTTCAGCCAGCATGGTGTTTTCCCTAAAGCAGGTCTTGGAGTGAAGGTCTGTCTGCACTGAGGGCAGCTGTAGACTCCCTTCTGCTCATCCTGGTCCCAGCAGCCTGAAATACAGCTCATACAGTAACTGTGACCACAGGGAATGGCCACTGGATCCTTCAGTAGATCCAGACAGACTGAACAATTGAATTGATCCTGAGCCACTGAAATACTGGATTCTGCCATTTTACAGCACAAACTCGCAGACAAGGAAATCCTCAACACTTCTTCGACAACAGCTTACGTTAAGTTTCGATTTTTCTGAGAGGACACACTTCCTGTTTCTGAAAAATGAATCAGCCAGTCATATATTACACACCGCTAGATGTCAGTGTTGTACAGAGGTTTTCCATTATTAGAGACGCATCGAGAAATTTATGATGTTTATTTGCCCTCTGTTATTTTTTTATTTAGCACTTATTTTACAACTTTTGTGTGTGATGTTTTGACAATTACTAATATTTGAATACAATCACGGGAAAAATGACTTTAAATAAAAAATAATAATAATAACTGAACTGATAGTCGTGTTCTGTCAGTGATGTTTATTGAGGAACTGAACTCAACAGTTACACTTTTTCTGTGGTAAAACAGAATTCATCAGGAGAAACACAAACTTACAATGTGAAAATACACAAAATGCGGCAGACTTTATGATTCTTACTGAAGCTGATCAAGTAAAATACAATTTTCTGTAGAAATCAGTACATTTGTCATGCAGTACTACTTAGTATTCTTACTTCAGGCATTTTATATTGGCCAACAAAGTAAATTAATGAGCTCTTGTTTGCTTATACGCTTATGTGTCTTTCAAAACTGAGGGCACTTATGAAAATAAAAAGGTATCACAGTTACTGATTTATCATCATGGAGTCCAAATGCATGATATAAAGTAAAGATGACAGAATCTTCTACATCTTCAGATCACTAAGTTTTATTTTTTGCTTGGTTTCTGAAAATAGTGAATATAATGAATTAATGCCAAACCCAGGGTAGAGCGGCTGAATGAATGTGGTTTGGACTCTGTGAATGAGGCTCATTGTGTCAGAGACGCTGTAGAAGGACAGAGTTCCTGCACTGTGATCCACATACACTCCTATTCTAGATGAGATGGACACAACTGGGAGTTTGGTGTGTTTTTTATTGTGCCAGAATGAACATCTGGATCTAGAGCAGGATAAACTCCAGGACTGATCATTACGTCCAAATTCACACTCACTTCCCAGTCCCTTTCTGCTGATGCTCTTATAAGCCACTAATATTTCAACATCACCACTCCACTCCACCTCCCAGTAACAGCGTCCAGACACACTCTCTCTACACAACACCTGAAGAAAACCATTAAATCTGTCTGGATGATCAGGATACTGCTGGACTGTAGAAGTGTGTTCAAATACTCTGTTCGCTTCAGACAGCAACAGGTTTTTATTCACTGCGTTTGGATCCAAAGTAAGCTGGCGGGAATCTAATGCAGATAAAACACATGACTTTCGTTTAGAAAAATAAAAATTCACATTTATTACATGTATTATTATGTTAAGATATTTTAGGATAAACTATTCTCAGCATCTTCTTCACTATTCTCAACATTACAGCATCATCATATTAGTGTGTGTGTGACCAGAAATTCATTCATTCATTCATTTTCTTTTCGTCTTAGTCCCTTTATTAATCTGGGGTCACCACAGCGGAACCTCCAACTTATCCAGCATATGTTTTACGCAGTGGATGCCCTTTCAGCTGCAACCGGGAAACATCCATACACTCATTCACACGCATACACTACGGACAATTTAGCTTACTCAATTCACCTATACCACATGTTTTTAGACTTGTGGGGGAAAACGAGAGCACCCGGAAGAAACCCACATGCAAACTCCACACAGAAATGCCAACTGACCCAGCCGAACCAGCGACCCTTATGCTGTGAGGCGAACGTGCTACCCACTGCGCCACCGTGCAGCCCTGACCAGAAATTATTATAGCTTAATTTTTTTTACATTAATTTATTTATTTATTTGTTTGTTTGTTTGTTTGTTTGTATAATTAAAGTTTCTACCAAAAATGCTACAAATCAGTTTAAAAAGTTTTTTTTCTGCTTAACAGAGTTAAGTGATGCTCAAAAGTGACCATGAAACTAGTTGAACAAACTCTGAGTTTCAATGTTTTAAAAGTTCACAAAACCAAACAAATCAAACCTGGTCAACTTTAGATCATGTTCAGTGGTTTCACAACTTTTATGATTAACAGTTTGTCAACTCTGGGTTTGATTGTCAATGCATAAGAATCAGCTGAAGTTATTAATTTACATATTGCACAAAGAGTAAAACAAGAGAACATATGAGAACACAAAGAGGACATATGCTTAGTCATTTTAAAAGTGCCATATCATTTAAAGCAAATTTATGTGTATACAAATTAATCACCAGTTCATATAATTATATTAATATACAACATGAATTATAAATATTCATATCTGTTATAATATAAACATAACACATACAGCAGCAAAATACAGCCAATTTTGTCCTAAAAATAATTTTATGAGTTTACAAAAACTTAATTTAGCAACAAAAGAGGCTTTACTGGGTCATAACACTGGACCAATCACTTTCTTCACAGTTGATTGGTCCAGTGTTTGTTTGTGATCTCTAACCCAGAATAAAACTTTCTCCAGAGCAGGTTAGCTGTAGTGTAAATTACCATTAAACTCATTTTTGGAGAACTTGCCAAAGTAAAAACTTCATGCAGCAGGCCTCTGAGCAGAACAACTTTGAGATAAACCAGTTATCATTTGATTATTCATCAGTTGTTATAGTTTATTTCCGTCAATTCACAGGTGTTTTAGTAGTGAATCTCTGAGTATTAACCATCTGACATGTACATGAATGTTCAACACAGTTCAGTCTGATGTATAATATGTTTTTGATGTGGAATAAGAACTAAAGTCTGTCTCTGTATGTACAGTATGATGATCATAGAGACTTACACTGGAGGAACTCCTCACGGGTCTTTAGTTCAGGTTTGTGAATGCTGGTTATGTCTCTCACTATAAAAATCAATAGATACTTGACAGTAAATATTACACAATTATACAACATAGACTGTAATTGTAATTACAAAAATACAATAACATTTTTTTTTATCATTTATATTTGATTTAAATATTTGATGCATCTGAAATCACATACTTCCCTAATATATAGTATGTGAAAACCAGTATATGAGCTAAGGAGTATGTCCAAATTCATAGTATTAGAAAACAGTAGGCAAGAAGCATCCGGATGACCTACTACTTCAGGTGAGAGTCTGAAGAGCACATCCAATGGACACTACTATCCCACAAACCATGGGATAATATATGAATAGGAGTGAAGCGAAACAACTGGCGTGGGTACGTCATGTGATAAAAGGTACATCACACTATATTCACACTATATAAAACATATCGGTTATTGACATGAAGGAGGGAATGGAGACATTATGTTGAACAATCAATGATGAACAACCAGATGACCAATAACTCCTATGAATTGGCAAAGAAGCTTCTTCACAGGTGCAGACGCTTATATTCAGCTGAGTATAAAAGCAGCACCTGGCGGAGTGCCTGTAAGACTTAACCACTGAGGAACCAAACACTCTAGCATTTGGGGGCCTTGGAGAAACTTCCTAGTGTTCACTCAATGGGCAACTTACTAGCAGAGCAGAATAAGTGCACACATCTCCGGGTTAAAAAGAATGAAGCAGCAAGTGTTTTTAACAACTAACCTGGCTTCCTCCCGATTGGCTGGCATTTAAAATCTGTAAAATCTCGCAAATGTCCTAGGTGTTGCCCAGTCTGCATCTGTACAGGTGTCTGTTAGAGAGGAACCATGTCCTAATGCCCAGAAGGAGGCATCACTCGTAGATGAATGTGCTCTCACTCCTGGGGGCACACAGTTTGCGTGGGCATGTGTATGTGAGGCCGATGGCATACACTAACCAAACTGATTGGATACGGCACTTCCTTCTGCCGACCACCGTAACAGATGAAAAGCTGTCCAGATTCCCAACCCTCTTGATAGAAGCCAGCATGACCAGCAGAGCTGTCTTAATTTACAGAATTCAGAGATACTCAAGTGGTTCAAATGGATCTCTCTTCAGTCCCGAAAGGACTACAGAAAGATCCCAAAAGGGCATGGAAGGCGGAAAGAATGGATTTAGCCACCTTGCACCTTTGAGGAAACAGATGACTAGGTAGTGCCTTCTCAGTGCGCCACCATCTATCCTGTCATTGTGAGCAGAGATGGCGGCGACAAAGCTGATCTGGCATGTTCAGGGGCCTTCTCAACGAGAAGCGCAAAACTCCCCAAATAAATTGCACTTCAGGGCGTAGACTCTAGCCTGAGTGATGGTGTCCTTCTACGAACCCACAGCTGCATGCTCATTGCACACAGTCCCCAGCCTGTACTGGAAGCATCTGTAGAGACGACAACATGCCTGGACACGTTTTCTAAGGGCACCTCGGCTCGTAGAAATGCAAGGTTCGTCCAGTGACTGAAGGTGTGGTGACTCAGCACAGGGGAGAGCTTGCTCTTCTCTCAGTTGACACGAAACCCCAACAGGTCAAGGTGTCTGAGCAACCTGTCCCTGTGCATAATCAACTGATTCCAAGATTGAGCTAAAATAAGCCAATCGTTAAGATAATTAGGATTGTGGATACCTGAAACCCGGAGAGGTGCTAGGGTATCCTCTGCAAGTTTGGTGAAAACCTATGGAGGATCGGGGCTGGAACCTCCAGGAACCTCCAGGCTGGAACCTCCACCCTAACCACTGAAGCAACCCGAGCACAGCCATCATATAGAATTCTATGTCCTGTACTGCAGACACCCTGGAGGGTGGAAGCGGATCTGTGCTGCAGGAAGCAACAAAGGCGACTCGCACTTTTGCAAGCACGAGGTAAGATCTTAGCTGTCCAACAGACATGCTCTCGCAGTAAGAGCATGAGCTATCCATGAGAACTGCCTCCACATGCTGGACCCCCAGATATCCTGTACAGCACTCATACCCATCATCTAGCACCAGGCAACCACCGCATGCGTTCAACAACCGTGTTGCTCTCTTAAGGGAACTGCTTCTTTTTAAACTGTTCTTATACACACCCAGTGTATTGCCCAGGGGTTGGGAGAAGTGCCCAGCTCGACTGCCACCGAATGCGCTCTCACCCCACTGGATGCAAAACTGGAGCTCTCTAAAAGGTCTCAGCAATAGCGGTGAGTCTCTCATCAGTGCAAGTTGGCTCTGAAGCAAAAGTCTGACAGGAGCTCCTCCAAGTGCTGTGAAGGAGCTTTTTTGCCAATTCATGGGCATTTATTGGCCCATTTACTTACTCTTCGGGGTGATTGGTCATCTGGCAATTCCCCATAATATTGCTCAACATAATGTTGGTATTCCCAATCTGAAATGTTTCTAAAAAGTTTCCAACTGTTGTGAAGTAAATTCAAATTCAAATGTAGTATCAACTCTAATAGTATGTGATTTTGGATACAGCTTCAATAATTTCAGTGTTACAGTAAATTAAACAAATAAGCAAATATAAAGCTTACTTGTACCTGATATTTTTTCTATCTCCTCTCTGCAGAAATGCTCCAGTTTTTCTCTCAGCTGAGACACAGATTTACCAACATCATCAAAAGAGAGACGAGAGCTGACATTGATGCTGGTTGAGTCTGTAGATCCAGTAAGAGCCGAGAGAGACTGGAAACTCTACACACACACACACACACACAACACAAACAGCAGCTAAAAACACACACATCTGACAGAAACATAATCTCTGCACAACATGCTCTTCCACTGTGCTGTTTGTCAGATCTGTGTTACCTGGAGGAAATGGATGTGATGGTCTGTGTATGGAAGCTGCTCCAGCTCAGCGTCTCTCCTCCTCAGATCATCAATCTCCTGCTCCAGTCGCTCCAGTCGTTCTTCAGCTCCACTCACTGCAGCCTTTTCCTGATCTCTGATAAGCTGCGTCACATCAGAGCGGCTTCTCTCAATGGAGCAGATGAGCTTAGTAAAGATCCTCTCAGTGTCCTCCACTGCTGCCTGTGCAGAGCGCTGTTAGGACCCAAAGAGAGAGAAGCAGCAGAATCAGTCATTCACTCAGCTCTTACTGCTGCCTCACACAGCATGTTCCCCACAGGGGCTTCAGTGGGACTCAAAGTGCTCCAGCTTTGGGCTCCTCACTGACTAACTGCAGGACAGTCCTAACTGAGTGTTAAACAGCTCTTCCAGCAGCCAGCAGACGATCTTCTGTTCAAAACTCACCTTGTGAGACTCTACAGCCGCTCTCAGCTCCACACACTCCTCCTGTTTCCTCTCGATTCTTTGATGAAGTTTACTCTGGGTTTCCTTCAACTGCCTCTGCATAAATTATTGTATACAGCAAATATATTAGATTTACTACACTTGTTACAAATTTATTTAAAGGGGTGGTCCACTACAATATATTTTAAACTTTAGTTGATCTGTAATGTAGCTGTGTAAACATAAACAACATCTCGGAATGTAATATGCTCAAAGTTTAATGCAAAGGGAGACATTGACTTTTACAGAGTTAGCCTAGCAAAGCCTACAGAGATTGTTTGGGGAATACAAAAAAATACATCCAGGTCAATGCGATCACAAACGCTCTCGGTAACGTGCATACATCACGCGCATACACTCCACGCAGCATAGGGGAGTGGCCAGAGGTGCTGTAATGTTATAATGCTAAAATGCAGTCCAAAAGTCCACAAAGCTTGTTCTGTTTCTGTATTTGGGCTTCCAAAGGACACGACACAAAGACAGAAGTGCTTACAATTTAATTTTAATCATGTTCCAGAGAACTATTAAAAAAAGATATAGCTAGCATTTGACAAAGGAAAGCTTCTAGAATCTCTCCCAGTTCAGTGCTGGATTCGGCTAATAGCCCCTTTCACACATGCAGACCTTTCCGGAAAATTACCAGCAATTTTCCGGGAAGGAATCTTGTGTGAACAGGCCCTTTTTGAAAATATCGGATAATTTGTTCCAGCATTTTTCCAGAAAGAGAAGTTGTAACATTACCGGTAATTTGCTGGAATGCTGTTCTATGTGAATGCAGAAGGAAAATTGCCAGAAAAAGCGCGTTTATGATTAGATTTTATTTTAGAGAGCAGACACCTCTTCATTTTTTGTCTAAAGCTGCGGTCACACTAGAGTTTAAGCTTGCGAAAACCTGTAGTATGACGCTGTAAAAAGGGACAGGATTAAACAAGATTAGACATAAAAAAATTTAGTGATTAATCCATGTTGAAAATTTCTGTACAGAGAGGTCATGTTTTGATCCTTGATTGGTTTCACGCAATCATGTGAGGGAATTTCGCAGGTCAGAGTTCACCAAGCTTGAACTTTCCAATGCAGTGAACTGCGAAACTTGTCACACGAGCTTGCGTTTCCAGTCTGACGCATTTGCGTGTGTATGAATGGAAGTCTATGGGGAGAAAAGCCCAGTGTGACCACGGCTTAATTCAGGCTCACACTGACACTGTGGCTGCGTCCGAAACTGCCTACTACTCAGTAGGTACTGCATTTGAATTTAAACGTACTACTCAGCCGTTAGAAAAGTATGCTCTATACAATATGAATGTAAGAAGTATGAATGGAATTCGGACGTACTACATTCAATTCAATTCATCTTTATTTGTATATCGCTTATACAATGTAGATTGTGTCAAATCAGCTTTACATGGAAGTTTATAGTGAATTGAAACAGTGTCAGTTCAGTTTTCAGTGTTTAAGTTCAGTTCAGTTTAGCTCAGTTCAGTGTGGTTTAATAATCACTACTGAGAGTCCAAACACTGAAGAGCAATTCCATCGATGCGCAGCTCTACAGATCCCGAACCATGCAAGCCAGTGGCGACAGCGGTGAGAAAAAAACTTCACCAATTGGCGAAAGTGAAGAATTGAAAAAACCTCGAGAGAAACCAGGCTCAGTTGGACACGACCTTTTTTTTTTTTTTACAAATGAAGCATATGAGCACACATTGATTTGCACCCCACAAACACAACCAAGCCTTAAAAATACATTCTGGACCAAATCAAGAGTTCAAAATAGTTTATACCTGTTTTTCAGTCCTCTCTGCTGCGGCTGATACAATCTCATGGTTTTTGTGTTCATCCACACACAGCAAACAAATAGATTTCTGTTCACTACGACAGAAAATCTCCAGTAGTTTCTCGTGTTGAGGGCAGATCATCTCCTGCAGTCGTCCAGTGGCGTCCATCAGATGGTGTTTTTTACCTCTGAAGAAACTCTCGTGCTGTTCAAGATGATTTTGACAGTAAGATTCCAGACACACCAGACAGGACTTGACGGCTTTATTTTTGTCTCCAGTACAAACATCACACTCCACATCTGCAGATTCAGAGTAACACTGAGCAGGACGAGCAGCTTGTAGTTTTGTCTTCTCGAGTTTCTCCACCACTTCAGCCAGCATGGTGTTTTTCCCTAAAGCAGGTCTTGGAGTAAAGGTCTGTCTGCACTGAGGGCAGCTGTAGACTCCCTTCTGCTCATCCTGGTCCCAGTACCCTGAAATACAGCTCATACAGTAACTGTGACCACAGTGAATAGTCACTGGATCCTTCAGTAGATACAGACAGATTGAACAGCTGAACTCATCCTGCGACCACGAAATTCCAGCTTCTGCCATTTTCTTGTAGACAGAAACAAACAAAAGCTTAGCTACCTTTCGTTTTCTCTAAACTGGTTTTTCCAGATTTTGCGTTTTAGAAACGTGTGCAAACATTGACTTCTGAACAGTACATAGTGCAAATAACAATGCAGTAAAACACACAAAAGGTTGATAAATACTGATATATTTAAATTATATAAAAATAGTATTAAAGGTATTGACAAGAATATCTCTTTTTATTATCGCAGTCAAGCGTCCAGCGGTTCACTAGATGGCGGTGTTGGTCAGAAAAAGTTCGCGGGGGTGTGAAAGCGCGGTGTTCCGGCAGAGGGCGCGCTCACTAGCTGTGGAATTTTCCCTGTCTCTTTGGTTTGCGCCAAACACATGATGCAGCACATTCTAGACCCGAGCTGTTCAACAGGCTCATGCAAGATCATTAAACAAAATAACACTTCATTCTGATTACAGAGGTCAAGACATCTCGGAAGCACCCTTTATGTTGCTTTATGCTACTCAACACTCAGATAAAGCTAAACACAGACGGGCATGCGCATGATGTTAGATCATTTATTTACATAGTAACAAAGAATAATTTGTAGTAATAGTATAATTTGTGAAGTAGTTTGAATATTTTTACATGCATTATTATGATAACATTCTGCTGAAAACCAACTAAATGATAGTTTGCTAAATTAGTTCAAGCTGGTTGCCCATTCGGACCTGATTCAAACCTTGTTTTCTTAAAGGGACAGTTCACCCAAAAAAATGAGACTTTTTTTATCTTTAAAGGTGCTGTATGTAAGTTTTTGACTCTGCTAAAGCATAAAAATACCATAATATATGGGCAGATATTTAAGAAACATTCCAAGTGAACAAACTTGTTTAACTGAAAAACAATGCTGAAGTCAGATATTCTGCTTTGAAAATGTTTTTTCCGTGCCGGAACGCTGTCTTTCTTTAGGTTAATTTAATCTGCACAATGCCAGTTTAGCCAATTATAATTCAGCACCCCGGGCTGCCTTGTTGGAAAACAGCGTATTTTACTGAAATGGACAGTATCAGAAGTCGAAATGAGACAGATTCAGTTCCACATGAGGTTTTTAATTAGCAAATTATATAAATATTACAAACGTAAACATTAGATGAGCAGGTTACATTGTAACTGCGTGTCCTAACAACACGCTTTGTGACGAGATACGCAGTGATGAGCAATTTGGCTGTTTGCTTTAGACGAAACACGACAGAAATTTAAATACAACCTTTAAGAAGCACAGAATGTGCACTTACTCACAAAACGGTAAGGTTTAGAATCTATTCAAACTCACATTGTTAGCATTTAGCACTGAATAAAGCACACAAGGTTTACCTGAGGTGATCACTGTCATAGATTTCTGTTGTTCAGCTGTGAGAAATAGAAGCCGTTTCTAATACATCAATTCGAGGTGTTGGTTAGAACCAAAACTCCTTTTAATATGGAAAATATTCCCTCTATCGCGTGTCGTTGCTTTTATTTAAAACACAGTTTAAATCACTCGCTCCTGTACTCAATCTGGCATACCGCGTTTGCGTCTATTTTGATCCAGGAGTGTATACCAAGTTCAACCACTGGGTGTCAAATTTACATTCTGCGTCTTAAGGGCATTTTTGTCTTTGTCTTTTTTTTTTTTTTACAATTTATTGTATACTTGGTGCAAAAAATTAGGACCTCCACAACAAATATGTCCCCATTCATATATTATATTTAAACATTTTAATATTACTGCACATATTTTTAGGTTTGACCTGTGTAGTATGTGCTATATTATATTTAGTATATATTTTCAGTTTTCTGTATTTAAGCACTGCAGGCCAAACTAGTTAAAATAATGTCATTTTATAAACTGATAAGGATTTCAGTATTATTTCTTATGTGCTGAGAAATGTGTTAGTGCTTTTTTTTATAGTGTGACACCTCACCAAAAGCAATGCTTCTAAAATAATGTTTCCATTCATTAATATTATCATGAGACTGTTATTATATTAATAAACAGCATAAACTTTTGTATGGAAAACATTACATTTTTATTTAAAACAAAATCAAACTGTTTTAAAGGGTAAAAAATTCTTAAAATGATAAAATTTTTTATAAAAATAATAATTTCTTACATTTATATAGCGATTTTCTGGACACTCAAAGCACTTTACACGTTTTTTTTTTTGTTTTGTATTGTTTTTTTAATGAGGCAGAGGTCTTCTTATCCACCACCAGTGTACAGCATCCACCTGGAGTGATGAAAGCCAATTATGATATGGGGATGGTTAGGATGCCAGAGGGCAAATTTGGCCAGGATGCTGGGGTTAAACCTCTACTTTTTGTCAAAGGACATCCTGGGATTTTTAATGACCACAGAGAGTCACAGCCTCAGTTTAACATCTCATCCAAAAGATGGCACTTACTGAGCATCAATCAATATACTGGGGCATTAGGACCCAAACAGACCACAGGTTGAGCACCCCCTGCTGGTCTCACTGGTCCTCCATGTGGTCTCCCATCCAGGTGATGACCAAGCACAGCCCTGCATAGCTCCAGTGGGCAACCATGTGAGAGTTGCAGAGCTAGCTTTTTGCTCACTTTTAACAAGACTTATGCTGATAAGAAAATCTTTGACAAAACAATAAAACATAATAATATATAATACTTTTTTCCACAGAACTTTGACCCCTTTTTTTCTGAGGCAAAAGTAATTGAAGGTCACGTTAGTCGAATTGTTTTTCAGTTTTATGGCAAGATTTGTTTTACTCTCTGTGTGATTCTTTGAACAGAAATCAGAGAGTAATATTTTAGGATTGAAAAACTTCAAGATAGTATACACATCTACAGCTTTTATGTACAGCTACTTATTCACCTTATTCTCCGTGTATAAGCGGGCGCAGCCATTTCAATCTTTTTGGCTGGAGACTTCTCATTCACTTCCATTCATTTTTAGACATTAAAAACAGCTGCTTGATGTTGCAAACTGATATTTTCTTATTATATTATTCTATTTTGTCTGTATAGTCGTGAACACACTTGTTTGTAGAGCAAGTAGTTTGACCGTTATTCTTAGTCATTTCTCCCATAGGTGAATCGGATGTTCTAAAACAATCGCAAAAACGAGCACACACTTCAGCATTGAAAAATAAGGTCAATAAATACTACATTTTAACCGTAACCTACAGCATGTTGTTTTTTAAGAACAAGGATGTCCCCAAATGTAAGTTTTGTCAGGTTAAGCTCATTTTTGGGTACAACTTTAGTGTAGTTTAAAGCGATTAGTTTATTTAACTTAAAAGTAAGTAAACCCATTCCCTTAAAATTAACTAGTATGTGCATAATTCTAAAAATTAAGTTGTCAAATTAACTTATTTCCAAGTTACAACAGGAATTAGTCAACTTGTTGCTTTTAACGCATTGATTATGCTAACTTTTTTAAAGTAAAGTATAAAAACTTTCCTTTCCCAGTGATGGGTTGCGGCTGGAAGGGCATCCGCTGCATAAAATAAGCTGGATAAGTTCATTCCACTGTGGCGACCCCAGATTAATAAAGGGACTAAGCCGTAAAGAAAATAAATAATAGATTTCCCAGTACTGGGTTTTGGATGTAAGGGAATCTACATGCGTAAAACATATGCCGGAATAATTGGCGATTCATTAAGCTGTGGCAACCCCTGATATTAGTAAGCCATAGGTCTCAAACTCAATTCCTGGAGGGCCACAGCTCTGCACAGTTTTGCTTCAACCCTGATCAAACACAGCTGATCCAACTAATGAAGATGTTCATTACTCTTTTGAACACCTCAATTATTTGGATCACCTGTGTTTGATAGGGTTGGAGCATAACTGTGCAGAGCTGCGGCCATCCAGGAATTGAGTTTGAGACCTATAGAGTAAGTTGAGGAAAATTAATGAATGAATGAGTAAAGTAACGAAAAGCTTTTTACAGTGTAGACACACACATGCAATTCATATGGCTCCTCAAACTACATCAAACACATTTACAAAAATATTTTATTAAAAATAGATGTCAGCGCTCTGTACAGTGTGAAAGAAGTTACACTAACATCAATCATGAAGAGTCGAATCGAAAGATTACTCGAAAACAGAAGCTATTTAAATATTAAACCAAGTCAATTTTTTGCCCAAACTACACAGAATAGTACATCATCGAATGTCACTGGCTCTAAGTGAAGATGAAGTTGACTAACATAGTCTTGAGAAACAGAAGATACACACATCACA
The DNA here is from genome assembly GCA_903798205.1 of Danio tinwini. NCBI lineage: Eukaryota > Metazoa > Chordata > Actinopteri > Cypriniformes > Danionidae > Danio > Danio tinwini. The sequence goes on along the minus strand of CAIGQZ010001336.1, from coordinate 8,448,771 downwards.
CACACACACACCGGCAACAGCTGAAAAATAATGCCACCTGAGTTCAGGAACCTGCACTCATTTTACTCACAAATGGCTTTTTAACTTTTAAACTTCACTTCTCGTATTATAATAAACAATTAAAGACAAATTCATAACGGTGATTTGAAATAATATACAATATTACATCAAAAGCAGTGTTTGTGACGGTGTACTGCTCCTCACATTCAATAATTTTGAGCACAGATGGATGAAGCTGAAGTGTGTTTTGTCTGCAATTAGCGCCATAAAAAAAATAATGATTTGTCATTAGTTAAGATGTAGTTTGAATATTTTTACTTGCATTATTGTGATAACATCCTGCTGAAAACCAATTAAGTGCTAGTTTGCTAAATTAGTTCAAGCTGGTTGCTCATTCGGACCCGATTCAAACCCTTATTGTTTTCTTAAAGGGACAGTTCACCCAAAAATGAAACTTTTTACAAATCTTTCAGGGGATTTTTGTCTGTTTCGTGTTAAATATTTTGATAATATTGGGTGTGTTTATGCAAAAAATTATTTTATACTTAATATTAGGACCTCCAAAACAAATATGTCCCCATACATTATATTTAAAATATTTCTGCACATGTTTTCAGGTTTGGATTGTGTATTATGTGCTATGTTATATTTAGTATATGTTCCTGTGTTCTGCATTTAAGCACTGCAGGCCAAATTGGTTAATTAATTATTATTATTATTCATGTAATTTTATGAATTGATATTAACTAACTGATGATGCCATCCCCAGCTCAGCCTATTAGTTGAGCCAATGTTTGCTCTGATGGGTTGCACTACAATAATGCAGTATGCATATTAAGATAGCATAGTAAAGTTTTTAAATCAAATATTACACTATTTAGTGGAGCTTTGACAGGAGGTGATTCAAAAAGATGTGCTTAAGCTTGCATTTTTTATCATTTGTACACTTTTAAAAGCATGCTGAGTGAATTTAGGTACATCTGTGTGATATAACAGTACTTAAAAGCAGTCCTAAATGGATAGTTCCCACAAAAAATGAACATTCTTTCATCAATGAATCACCCTTAAGTCATTTTAAATCTATAACATTCTTCCTGAGGAAAGAAAAAATATTTATATCTTTAAAGAACTACGTTTGTTGACACATTTTATGTCAATGGAGTCCAAAACAACATTGGACTTTAAAACAAATCACTCTTATTTTTTAAATGCCAAGAAACAAATGCATATAGTGTACAAAATACAAATACTAGCCTTTTAAGCATTTATATTACGTTTCATGAAGCGACGGGTCACTAATACATTCAGCTCTTATGACTAATAAACTTAAAACAGTTCAATCCGTCTAATCCAAACACATTATCTCAACTATACAAAATTTTAATAAAATAATAAAAATGTGTTTTAATAATTAGGTCTTTCACACTGCATACATAAGCTGCACGAACTGAAGCTGCAGCTCAATACAGAAAATATAGTGGCAACTGGGTGTACATTAAACTGATTATTATATTTACAAGTGGATTAAAATTGAAAGCACTCAAGGATCCATTATTTTATATCCAAAATAGAATGTGTAGCTAAATAGAATCTGTCATTGTAAATACAAGTTGCATCAAACAATCGATGAGTATATCATTGCATTATTTTAAGTTGCTTTAAACAGATTTACATTATATTTTTGCCCATATTTATTACAAAATTCAGTGAACGCCAGAAATAATATGCTGCTTATGCATGCAGTGTACGGTTAACATGGCCAGTTATGTCATTATAACTTTATCCTTTCCTGATTTCAGTTTAAAATAGAAAAACAGACTTGCTTTCACGAATACTAAGAGTTCCAGTTAAACCAAAACAAACAAAACAGACAACAGCAATAATATACGCCCATAATCCATAAATATGTCCACCGAATCGTTATTACCTCCAATGCTAGCATGTATTTTTTTTTAAATAAATGCTTGATTTCTGAGTTCTTTCTTTGTTTTTGTTTTTTTGTTTTTCTGGTCATCGAGAGTTAAAAAATGTTTATACAGCCAATGTTCATCCATTTAATCTAAGTGTGGCTCCAGGAAAGTGAAGCCAAACCATTTCAAGCGCCCCCTTGTGGCTTGCTGCTGTATAGGTCAACATATTTAAAAATTTAAAATAATCAAATTATATTCCTCTTAAAGTGCTCAAATCTGAGCATTTTTAGCTGGCGAGAAACCCTTTTGTGGACACATGAACTTAAAATGCATATGTATGTGTGTGTGAGGATAAAATGCAGGCAGCAGTAGACCTCGGCATCCTCAAAGCAATGTTTGCAACTTCTTATAAAAACATTTGGCCAAACGAACGAACGAAGCGATAAAATCCAGGCGGTGCAGCAGTAGAAGTGAGGAGACGAGTATTGTGTGAATCACACAGTCCTTGAGCAGTGTTTGTGAGGGTTATTCAGGCTTGTGGCAGTAGATATCTTTGAGGGCTTTCAGCTCCTCTATGAGAGTTTTGTTCTGGTTTTCCAGCACGGCGACACGATTCTCCAAACACTTCACATATTCTTTCTTCTTTCTGCGACACTCGCGCGCCGCCTCCCTATCAAAAAAAGAATGGAGAAACAGGAATTAACGCAAACATAGAGATGTAAATTGCTAACTGGCTATAAAACCACAAGCGGTTGTGTAATGGAGGATCAGCATATATGTAGAAGCAGATTAAAATACTGTACTGACACCCATGAAAAATCAAGATATTCTGCACATTTAACAAATGAAGGGTTCCTAAATGAAATTAACATATCCTGCTATTTTTATTTCAGACTTTCTGAAACATATAAAGCTTTAAACAAATTTAACATGAGTTAAAGGGGAGCTATTTTGCCCCTTTTTACATCTCTGATGTCCCTAGAGTGTGCATGTGAAGTTACAGTTCAAAATACCACTCTCACAGTTTATTTTACAATTGCTATGACAGTTTTTTAATACTGTAGATTTAACAAGTTTCCTAAACTCTTAACACAGTTAGCACAACATCCGTCTTTGTAGGCTATACATTTAACACATTTCTTGTTGCTTTGATACAAAATTCTTTTACAAATCTTTTACACACAAACTCAACCAAGACCAAAACAATGTAATTTTACAGTCAAATTTACAAATGCTTTTACACTGTACGTCAGAACAGATAACATCATGTTCTAAACATAACTTATATCTTGTATAACATAACTTAAAGTCAAAGTTTACAGCTGTTCATATTGTGAACTGAAACACAAATATATTCCCTGTATTTCATCCCACTGCCGATGAGAAACAGCTTATTGCAGTAATGTAAATACATAAATCACAGCAGATTACAATCTAGGAACCACATTCAGGTGTTGAGGTTTTTCCAATCACATGATCAAATGTTCTAAAAGTGGACTCTTTGGGCTGATCTTGTGTGGAAAAGAACAACAAGAGAATTCTTCCCATGATGCCCTGCTAGAGAAGATGTCTCCCTTTGATTTTTTTTCTTTATTAAATATTTCCCAAATGAGGTTTAACAGGTTCAGGAATTTTTCACAGTACGTCTGATAATATTTTTTCTTCTGGAGAAAGTCTTATTTGTTTTATTTCAGCTAGAAAAAAACAGTTTTTAAGCTTTTAAGAACCATTTTAGGGTAAAAATTATTAGCCCCGTTAAGCTATATTTATTTCTGATAGTCTACAGAACAAACCATTGTTTTAGTTATGGTAACCAAACAGAAACTATCTTTTCCTAACCATTAGAAACTACCAACATCAGTATGAAATCACTGAGCAACTGGTTTGACACACCTTCACACAAATCTTCAATTAGCAATCAGTCTGCAAAATATTTAAAAACAGTGGAAGGTCTGTGTTGTTCTGTGCCAGCATGGATGGATAGTGGCTATGTCTTATACTTACAATAGATTGGACTGTATATTGGTTTACACGTGTTTTCTCTAATATTTACAGTATTTTATCACTTTTGTCTGTTTTGTTTTTTACAGAAACAGTATTTCAGTTTTCAGCCACAGTTTGAAAAATGTCATGAATTCAATATAAATTTAATCAAAGCATTTCTAAATCTGGATCCAATTCTTTGCAAAAAGGCAAATTTGACAGCCCAAATAGAAAGATACCAAATGGCATTGGCAATAGGCTACAATGGCAAGCAATGGTGCACTGATTCACACTGAGTTCTGTATTTTGTTGTCCATTGTGAAATGATTAATTGAAAGAGCTCATATACTTGTTTGCAAGTTGCAGTGTTTGAAGGTAAAATTCGCTTTTTTGCATATTTTAAATGTTTTGACACGGTATGTGCATTTTGCAAGCAAAATGTGTCATTTTGACCATGAGGGGCACTGTTTAGGCCTGTGTGTTAACTGTTTTGAAAATGTGGAGTTTCAGTTGACGGCTGCATCAAAGCAATCAAGAAAAACTGTAACTTGCCTAATTACTCTAACCTGCCTAGTTAACCTAATTAACCTAGTTAAGTCTTTAAATGT
>CAIGQZ010001336.1:8422356-8441998 GCA_903798205.1 Danio tinwini | reverse complement strand
TGTGTGTGTGTGTGTGTGTGTGTGTGTGTGTGTGTGTGTGTGTGTGTGTGTGTGTGTGTGTGAGAAAGAGAGAGAGAGAGAGAGAGAGAGAGAAAGAGAGAGAGAAAGAGAGAGAGAGAGAGAAAGAAAGAAAGGGGACATACATACATACAAACATTCATGCTTAAATTCATTGCCTAAAATCAGTACAAATGCATATTTACTTATTTAAGCTCAGAAGAGAAGAGAAGAGAAGTTGTTGAGTTTGATGTATTTTTAGATCATGATGATGCAAAAGCATTTCAGCACAAACAAAAGGATACTGTGTCCATTTAACACCATAACACTCACACACATACACACTCATACACACTCATTCACGTCAGTCTTATAACAGTGTTTATATAAACAAATATCTTCAAACATACTGTATCATGTCTAAAATCAGGCAAATTTCAGTTCTGCTCAGTGCTGTGGTAGTTCGACTCTTCCAGCCTTTTCTCAGTACGCAAAAGTAGAATTTTTTTTGTTACCTTACCTCAAACTTCAAACAAACACACAATTAGAATAGTCAATTCACATCAAAGACTATGCAGTTTGTAAATAAATTCATATTTGATGTCATTGTAAATAAATATACACATCACAGAACTGTTCTTATTAAGTTTTGTTTGCAGAAAATTATTTAAATGTCTTTAAAATAATTTGTTCAATAATGTATTGTAAAAACTGAAGAATGTGGTCATTATATTATATAGTATATAATTATGTAGCAATAGTATAGTATATTACATATATATTACTATACTCTATATTATATACACTACCGGTCAAAAGTTTGGGGTAATTTTTTTTCATGTTTTTTCTTAAAGATAATGATTTTATTCATCAAGGCAGCATGTATTAAATGTAAAAAAATTGTTAAATATTTATTAAAATTTTGAATAACTGCTTTCTTTTTGTATGTAGTTTCAAATTAAATTATTACTCCAGTCATTGCATTATTGCTTCAGTAATACTTCAACTTCAGTATTGCTTTTATTATTATGCTTATGCTTTTATTATTATTTTATTATTATTATGTTTTTATTATTATTGCCATTAATAATAATAATAATAATAATATTAATAATATTAAAAATTCATCTTTAAAATCACTGGAATAAATGATTAAATTAAATGATAAACTACTTTATTTAAGAACAGTTACTTTATAGTGCAATAACATTTCACAATTTTACAATTTTTACTGTATTTTTGATGAAATAAATGAAATAAAATTTCCTTCGCTCAAAAAAATATGTTTTTTTGGTTGTTCAAACTACTTAATTAAAATGAGCTGAATCCAGCAACATTGTAGCTCCTTGCACAACCTCTCTATTTCTATTGGAGGTGTTAGTGTCAGTATGGTTAAAAAAACACTATAGCATTTACTAGAAATTACTATAGTATATTTTCATGTGGGATTTATTTTTTTCTTGCACTTTTTGTTAACATTTATCATTGTTACTATCTATTTGTTTAGGATTTACGTTTTCATGTTCTGATTTCAATGTCTATTAAATTGTTTAAATTACTATAATTAAATTAAATATTCTTAAGAATAAAATATTATGTGTTCTTTGGAAGTGTAACATATCGTACAATGAAAAATAAATATTGTAACAGGCCTATATACAGTTATTTGGTTACTAAACTGTTTGTTTATAGCAAAAATTGTACCTTAAAATAAAGTGAGCAAATATTTTATGGGTTTTTTTTTCCAGAAAGTTAAAGGGGACCTATGCTGCCCCTTTTTATAAGATATAAAATAAGTCTGTGATGTCCCTAGATATGTATATATAAGAAGTTTCAACTCTAAATACCACACAAATAATGTTTTATAACTGGCCATTTTAGGCTTTGATCCTAACTGTGCCATTTTTAGTGACTGTGACTTTACATTTAAATATGATTGTGATCTTTTCAGAAGAGGGCGGGGCTACAAATGCCTATGTGTCAGCATAGTGGCAGATTCAAAAACAAGACTAACGTCTTATGCTAACGAGGAAGAGATCATCACTAATGGGCGGGGCTTTTCCCGTCTGATGACACATACAAAGGGAGAATGTTGAGTTGGGTGTAATGCATAGCACAGTAAAACGTTACTGTAATGTAATCACCATTTTGTGGAACGCAGTAATGTAACGAATTACATTTTAAATTTGTGCAATTTGATTACAGTTACTAAAGTCAGTGTAATTGTGTTAATTATGTTACAAATATAGATTTTAGAATTGTTTAATCACGTTTTCAGCTGCAACGTCAGTTAAAGAGCATTTGCTTTTAAATTGCTGGAAAACGCGAGCTGAAATAGCTGCTGATGGAAGTGATCACTTCTTCAAGTGGAAATACAGACTTTGATTTCACTGAGCGTAAAATTATATTTGTCACAAAGGAGGACAGCTGCGCTCAAAAATACAGCAGCCCAGCTCAGCCTAAACAGGCTAAATTGGATTTTTGTGTAGGATCAGGAGTGAAGCTTACTTCTGTAAATGTGAAGAGAAGCGTAGATGCTTATGGGGCCATTCCTATATTGCGTCTTTTGCGTGTGCAAGTTTGTTATTTCTAACGGAGACGCAAGACTTGACCGCGCATATTGGTAGCGATGTGTACATGGTGAGCACACGGAAACAAGCAGCAAGCAGCACGATGCCCTCCCGTATTCCAGATACATATTCAACATTAGAGCGTTTACAGTTTGTCTTCACAACCGCAGATATAGGCCCAACCCTAACTCTACCCCTTAGCCCTTCCCCTTACCCCTACCCCTCGTTTTGCGCATTCATGTTAGGGGGTAGTGGTGTCCCAATTCTCTTTAGCTTGAAGGCATAGGGCTAAGGGCAAGGGGTATACACCCCCTCGAACAAAGATTTTTCAGGACCACACTCAAAACGGAGGGGTAAAGAAAATTTCCCAGAATACACCTGCCACAACGGCATTTATGCTGAACCCGGAAGTAAGGAGATTCACAAATTAGTATTTTTTGTCCTTATTACGAATTTTTATGACAAATAAACATATGTTTTATTATATTCATAACAGGGTTTGTGTTTTACCATCATGCTTTAAAAAAAAAACGCAAAAAAATTTCGCGATTTATAATTCTTAATAATAACTCCTGTACAGCAGTCCCACAACATTCTGACACTTTAACACTAACATGTCAGAGCAGTCAAGTGGCTGAAAATTAGCTTTTTACAGTGTCTGGGAAAATGTTAATGTTGTTTTCGTGTGTTTACATAGATGAATATGAGCACTGTGTAAATACACAGTACAGTTACGATCTTATTGCCACATTAAATCGTTATGATAACATAATATATGCCTTCAGTGATTTCCTGAAGATAAACACCAAAAAATAACACAACTGGAATAACTTCAGCAGTCATGATCGTCTGATCTCATATGAGGCAAGAGATCATGATAACAAATGATGACGTGTGCAGGTGTTGAAGTGCTGTCCCAATTCTTAGGGGTAAGTTTTGAAGCCCTTCCCCTTAACCCTTGGTTGTAAAGGCCAAGGGGAAGGGGAAGGGGTAGGGGTAGGGGTAGAAAAATAGAATTGGGATTGGGCCATAATAAGTTGTGTTTTTCCTACTATGAATGTCAATGTTTACAGGTATTCAGTTTTCTTCACAAAATGTCTTCTTTTGTGTTCAAAAGAGCAAAAAAGACAAACAGGTTTGGAACAAGTGAAGATTATGACAATGACGAGAGAATTTTAAGTTTTGGGCTAACTATCTCTTTAAATCTTTTGAATTTGTCAAGCTGCTGTGTTAAACGCATTGTAATGTTTTTCAGTGAATTCAATTACTGAAAGTTTACTGAGAGTTACTAAAGTTTATTTTGTATATTTTATATGTTTTAAAAGTAACTTCAAAGTAAAGTAATAAGTTATCTGATTACTTTTTACATGAAGTAATTAGTAATCAAATTATAATTTTCTAGTAGTAATCAGTAACTTGTAATCTATTACTTTTTTAAGTAACTTACCCAACACTGGTTTCTGCAAACTGTTTTTATGAAGTGTAAATAAAAAAATAAATACACATTTTTACCATTAAAAAGCTGGTTATATTCACAGACTGTTGCCACACAACTGTTTAAACCCCTATAAAAGTGATTTTTTGCATAATAGGTCGCCTGTAATATCTCAAGGACGTTTTACGCAACTCACTATAGAACAAGACCAAAATACTGATTACGAATCATTTTTGCATTGTTCAGCACAAACACTTCTAACTACTTAGCTTATCAGAGAACATTTGATATTATTGCAATATTAAAGTTTCCATTCAAAGTCGGATTCCCAGCCAACAGAGTTAACATGCTGAAGCCTGTGTGTTTGCAAATCAAAATCTTCCAACATATTTTCCAATATTATGTCATAACATATTTAGCCTGTTTTTTCTTGGTTTCTGCATAACCTACTCTTGCAAAATGTGAAAGTTCAACACATGAAAACAAGTCTAACAAGTTTCCCATAATGCAACATATTTAGTGCCCTTTTAAGATTGAGGCCTGATATCCCTAAGAAAGCTCATTCCTGAACATTTTTACACTTTCGCATTTCCACTTTGTTAAAATGACAACAAATACAACATATTGTAAAAGACACACTGTAAAACATGTTGGTTAATTAACAGATTCCATATTTTGTGGTTAGCATGGTGTTTTCTGTTTATTCATGGTTGTGCAGCTGTTGTGCAGTCTGATCCTCTCCAGCATAGTAAATGGAGAACGAGACGCCAGGTTTTAAGCCATAACTATTAAATTCCCTGACTTTCACTGACTAAAAACGTAATTTACATTATGTCTAATGAACGTAAACAGGCTGTTGTTGTGCTTTAGTAGCCTATTATGTAAAATAGACTCTGTCATTCAGTAATACATATATAAATATAAGCATTTTAAAATGATTCTTATAATGAATTTATCTTTTCTTTATTAACTAGAAACCAAAATTGTGCACGTATGTGTACATCGTGCCTTTTGCATCAATACTAATCTGTCTCCATAGTTTTTAATGCCCTGTTGACTTTCAAAGTAGCTGATTAACAAAATTACTTTTATTGGCATTTTTTCATAGTTTAAGACAATTTATTGTTTAAAAAGTAATATAGAGAAAATTAAGACTGTAAAATTTTTACAAAAGTAAAAAACAAAAACTAAAGGTTTTTGTACTGTAATTTACAACACAAACACAGACAATATATCACTTCAAACTAGTAAAAAAAAGTCACTTTTCAAACTTTTTAACAACAAAAAATTTTGGAGGAAAGATCAAGATCCCATAATGCAATTTAAAAGCATTAATAAGTGGAAAAAAATCACAAATTTTATGCTAATTCATGCATATTTTTTACAGGGACGTATGTGGTCCGGAAAACAGTTAGGGGGGTTTCTATTGGAGTAGCTATATTCCCATGTCTTACCCTGAACAAGCAGCTGTCCAGCTGTGAGCAGCAGCTGTTGGCCGTGGTCTCCAGGCTGGGCCCCATACTGCAGAATGGTGGCCCCGGGTTGAGGTGTGGTGGGGCTAGGGAGAGTCAGAGCTTGAACCCCTTGTAAAGCCTCTCCTCCAGGGCCGGCCAGCTGGATCGCTCCACCCTGAGTGATTGCAACTGCACAGACAAACAAAAAGATGTGCTCAGTGTTGAACCTAGGGCTGTGCAATATGACGATATACAGTCAAGCCTGAAATTTATCATACCACTGGCAAATTCTGACTTAAAGTTACTTTTATTCAACCAGCAATTTTTTTTGACAAGTTACACAGATTCTCTCAAAAGATAAAAAGACGATGTACAAGAGGCATCACTGAAAAAAACATTTTTTCACTTTTTCTGTCAACAAAAAAGGCATGTCTAAAATTATTCATACTCATGTTCATATTCATGTTACAGTCTATAAGAAAATTCTAAGTTCTATACCATTCCAAATGGCCCAAGCTGTTCTGAAGCATCCTAATTACCTTGATTCATTGGAAACAGCTGTTATAATCAACTAATCACAAAAATGACTCTTTTTTTGTTGCAAAGATTGTACCCGCTCTCCCTCGTGAAGCAAATACAGAAGTAACTGAAACTGCAATTCATCGAAATTCTGCTAGTCCTGGCTCAATAATAGAGTAGAGCCCACTGTTAAAATGGCCAACTTTACAGCAGAAAAAAAGGTGTTCACAGCCTGGTACAAAAAACTATTTTGCTTCATATAGCTAATATTACTGTGAATTTGACAACTGTGATTTTTTTTATAACTCATCCGTTTAATTTATATTAAGTTATATTAAGTCTGCATAATTAAGGGCATGGCCTCTTGAGTGACAGTTAGCTCTCGCTGGTCGCCGTCACGTCATCTCCGGCCAATTAGCCGCTAAACTCTGAGCTGGCTTTACACGGTCAATTGCCTTTTGGAATTATTTCTTACAATTATCAGACGATATGGCTTGCTGTGCACCTTATTTTGCTCACAAACCATTTACGTGGCCTCTATTTCTCAGGTGAGTGAAATTATATACTTATAGCATCTCTACAAATGTATTTGTTTTATTTAAGATAATTTAGCATTTATATTTTCTTTAGAACTTGATTGCACTGTACTACTACTGCTGTAGGCTCTAGAACAGTCATCTGAAAGGCTGTTATACAGTTTTATGCCTAGATTTCATAAATAGCCTTGCTTTTACTAACACAGACTATATTTGAAGTATTTGAAAGTAATTCGCGTTTTCCTCTGGTAGAAAAGCATCATAAAAACAATGTTTAGTGGCTCAATGTATTACAACAGTGTTTTAAAGGACTAAACACTTTATTGCTATAGTATACAACCAAACATGTGGACAAAACACAAACAAGTCGCAGGTAATGAAGTGTTAAGCGTTTTCACAAAGAAAAGTCTGTCAAAGCAAAATGCTAGCAGGTGTCTGTAGCTCCGCCTCTTTGCCCTTGTTTGGTATCCCCAGGTTGGTGCGATGACGCACGAACAAAATGGCGACGGTTGGTTACGCCTACTTGTAGCTTCTTTTGCATTCTTCAGAAACCTATGGGTGACGTCACGCATACTTTGTCCATATCTTTTACAGTCTATGGTAGTAACGTATTTAAGTTAATTAGTGATTGTTTTATCATTCAAATTTGCATGATTAATAACCATTCTTTTTCTTTGTGTGACAATCTCAGAATACATTTTAATATCTCTGTACTCTGACATTAACAAATGGAGTCATATTATAAAGCTTACAAACAACGGTCTTGTAAAAAAACTATATTTCAATCAGTATCTTGGGCGTAGGACGTACTGTACTGTCCTGAGCTGGTCTGGTAGATTGAAGATGGAGTCGTCACCATAGCAACACTGGAGGTGGGCGGAGCTTCTTCCTCTACTTTCTCCTCTTCGTCAATCTTTGGCACGACCCGTGCATCTGACGACAGCTCATTAAAGATTTTCCTGAAAATGTATATGTGAATGAAAACAAACCTCATCTAAAATATCTTCACTGCATTTCACAAAAGCATCATAACTCTGAGTAGATCGTAGAACCACTGGAACCAATCAGATTACAATGCTTACAGTCAAAGCTCTGCAGCCTTGATATCTCACTGATAAACAAACAGCTGAAAATTCTTCTTTTTCAGCAACTACTCTAATAACTCTACTTTTTCCTGTGTTCTTCTAATGCTAACACTTTCTGTTCCGTTTTCTTTTCTATCTTCTTCTTTAATAGCTGATGGCTGTATTTATAGTCAGTGAATACGAGCTTAACATTTTTTAGAATTCAGTCAATGTGATTATAAATTTATAACATTCAGGTTTCCCAGTGATGGGTTGCAGCTGGAAGGGCATCCGCTGCGTAAAACATATGCTTGATAAGTTGGCGGTTCATTCCGCTGTGGCGACCCCAGATTAATAAGAAGACTTAGCCGAAAAGAAAATGAAAAATTAACATTTAAAAAGACAAAAAATAAATTAATTAATCTTTATAATTTAGTTGATGAGCTGAATGCTAATTAGAATAATGTGCTTTCTGTTTGTAACTAAAACTCTGAAACTTGCTGAAATGGAGAGAATATAGTTTTTATGTAAATTTCTTTTAAAATAATTGAGTCATTTATTTAAAAGGAGTTGTCTGTATCGGTATTCATTCATGCATTTTTCTTTGGCTTAGTCCCTTTATTCATTAGTAGTCACCACAGCGGAATGAACCGCCAACTTATCCAGCATATGTTTTATGCAGCGGTTGCCCTTCCAGCTGCAACCCAGTGCTGGGGAACATCCATACACACTCATTCACACACATACACTACGGCCACTTAGTTTATTCAATTCACCTATAGCACATGTGTTTGGACTGTGGGGGAAACCGGAGCACCTGGAGGAAATCCAGGCGAACACGGGGAAAACATGGAAACTTCACACAGAAATGCTCAATGACCCAGCCGGGACTCGAACCAGTGACCTTCTTGCTGTGAGGTGACTTCTTGTGTGTGCTTACCACTGACCCCCTGTGTTGTCTGTATCTGTATTGGTATCAGCTAAATAATCGGTTATCAATATTGGATGAGAAACGTAGCATTGGTACATCTGCATTATTAACTAAAACTCAAAATATTTAAAGATTTATAACATTTTTGAAAATTTATCAAGCTGAAAAAATATAGGAATACTTTTTTTTTTTTAATTATAATTAGCTTGTAAACCAAAAAAAAATTTAATTTAAGATAAAATAGCAAAAATATAAATATAATTTGTAACAAACTCTAAATTTAAAATAGAAAATATTAAATATTAAAATAAAATCTTATTCCTAATATTTGCAAAAACAAAAATAGTTTATAAACAATGCTAGTATAAAACTGCGTTGCTCAAGAATGGATCTTACCTATATGACGGTCGTCTGGACAGAATCTCCCTCCTCTTTTGAGGATCTGATGGTGTTGTTCCTGGACCACCAGTATCAGCAGCTACCTGGAAACATACAAAGATAATACGCATAAAACACACATTTTAATGCCAAATTATCCTTTAAAATACAGTGCACAGCGTGGTTGAGTACATCAGCTTTTGAAAATGTATATTTTTATCCATTTCTTACTGAGTGTAGACTGTAATGCCGAGTTCAGACTGCATGATTTTCAAAAAAGTTGTGTCACCGATGTTTTTACACTGCATGACTATCTGGGCTAGCGTTCTGTTGGTGCGGTGTTTACACTGTAGGATGGATCGGTGACAGGAGAGTTCACATTGCATGACTTTAAAATAGAAAGAATCACCGACAACTTTGTCCAAACTACGTCTCACAATCAAACAAATGCGAGAAGTGACATGGAAACAATGCGAGGTCACGTAATATATTTTTCGTTATTAACTACATAATGTAAACAGAAGGCTTTAGCTTTAGAAACTTGTGTTGCTCACCTGGCTTTTTATTTAACAATAATTAACAATATTTAACAATCTCTCCTAAACTTTTTTTTGCTCTCGACCTGATTGTGATATTGATCAGATGACATGTCAAACAGACACAGTGCTCCTGCCAAATTTACACTAGTTTTTCCTCCACTTCATGGGTCCAAGTAAACTGAAAATGAGCGCTTTAATAGCAGTACCCATAGTAGTGAATGCTGCTTTCTTATTGGTTGTAGGTAATCGCGAATGTTATTTTCAGTCAGAACACATTCGCACAGCATCATTTGAATTGCTGACAGATCCAGATATTAAGCATGCCAAATATCTCACAGGTGTCTGCGACTCATCTGCGATTCTCTCATATCGCGTCCTTGATAGTTTACACTGTGTGATTGTCACTTAAGTGAACGAGCACCGATTCGCCTGTGATTTCAGGCATTTGTCTGTGATTTCTCAAAACCTGTCGGCGAGTCAAAATCAGTGCTAAAATAATGCAGTCTGAACTCGACATAAGGCTTGAAGCTTATGCTGCTATTCTGAACCAATAATCGGAAACAGAAAGCAGTTGAAGGATGGTGTGTTTGTCTGACATTTATATTATTCTGACCCCATTAAAGGTGTTATCATCATTGATAAAGAGAAAGAATCTCAACGCCTTAAAGCAGGTCAAGTTGTTTATTAAGTTACGTTTAAATATACAGACAGTAAAATGAAACAAACTTAGCTGTAATATATGAACTGCTGTGTAACAAAGACATTGAAAGTGCCTTTTTTAGCATATGAGGCTACGCATCGGTGTGCGGGAGATGCAGAGTAAAAGCCACTCTCCCTGATCAACAGTTACCTTTCCTTCTTATACCCTGAGCAAAGCATTGTCAAAAATTAGTGAAATACCAAACTCCTAAAACCAGCTAAACATTAAAGCAAAGTTGAGGAGATAAAGTAGGGGAGAGTAACATTAACATACTCTCCTCATGCCATGACTCAACAATAGTAAACGGATTGTATATTGAAATACATCAATGTCTCTGATGATTTCATCACTACAACGCTGAAGTCATAAACTGTCAAATTACACCAAACATGACGAGAAGGTCACGAGCAGATGAATTGTGTATGGTGAACAGCACATGGTTACTGTAAGACAAATGTTAGAGATGTGTATTGGAGATGTGAGGAACTCTGCCACGCCAGGAGTACTCCTCCAATAGGCTCTGCCAGTGAGAGCGGTTGAGCTTAAGTGCATCATATGAAAAGCAAATGAGAAGCATCATGATTGTTGGGGGTTTGGGGGGGCATGCCTATTGGGCGGGATTGGTCAAGGTTAGATAAGAAACTGAAGTATAAAGTGATGCAAAAAAATAAAAAAGTGACAAATTGCAAGCTTTAGATGTTTATTTATATCAGGATTATATCTTATAAATGAGAATTTTGTAACTCTTTTGGAGCACACAAGCTAACGGATATCCTTAATACTAACATAACGATACTTTAAAAATGTTATTTTAACTTCACAGGAGCTTTAAAGGCATAGCAAATTGAGTAAAATTTAAAAATCATAATAATTTTGAAAAAAAACACAATAATAACAATTTTTTTATCTTACTATTACTTTAAATAAGTAATGTGCTCATTTAAAAATAAACTACAAATAAAAACCATGCTAAGTGACCATAAGTCCTCTCTTTCTTCTCCTGAGCAGATTAGTTTTGTCCGACGTGGGATTTGTGTGCGAGTGTGATGGAAAAGATCAGAAGCATCGACTCATACACAACCCCAATCTCATTACTGCTTCACAAAGCCACTCTCGCTCTTCTTGTTACTATGTCAATCTGCTTCTCCTTCATCCCATTGACCCCTGGATGAGCAAACTGTGCCATGCGATTGGCTGCAGCTTTGACTGGTTGCAATGCGATTGGTCAGTTCTCCAGGTGAAAGAACAGGTAAATGAATAACTGGATTGTACTTTAAAAAAGGCTCACAGAGTTCATGTTTTGGTTTAATAAATGTAGACTGTATAGATTGTAACTTTTGGTAATGTTTACGCTAGTCCTGTTCAAATGTATAATGGGTATGAAAGGCAAAGTGTGTTTACCTGTACAGTTTGTATCTGAGGCGATTGTATGACGGAGTGCTGTGTCGTCTGAATGACCCCTTGCAGTTGTAGTGTCTGTCCATCAGGTAATGAAACCACAGACACTCCCTCATTTACCTACAAGACGCACAGAGACACGCTTTAACCCACTGTTTTTGTTTACCTCAAAAGTTATTTAAAACTTTGTTAACTAATCATTTACGATCAAAAAAATGATGGGTTGTCTTAATGCAAACTTGTGTCCAATATTCATTGGGTTTAATTTTTAAAAGATTTTAAATTTAATTTTTAACTCAAAAGGTTGACTTTATTCATATTTGGGTTGAAACAATCATATATTATTAGAGTGAAAATATGAATTTAAATAGCTGTAAAATAAAAAAAAACAATAAATTAAAATAAACTATGAAAATGTATGCAGTTCCTAGAAAATATTATTTGAAATCAGAAAAAAACTATAAAAATTGACTTTAAATGAGTCTCTGATGTCCCTACAGTGTGTATGTGAACACAAGTTTTAGCTCAAAATACCACAAAAATAATGTTTTATATCTCTTTAAGATTTAATTGTGCCATTTTGGCAAATGTCGCTTTAAATTCAAATGAGATTATACTTAGGCCCAGTCCTAATTCTATTTTTGTACACCTACCCTTACCCCTTCCCCCTCCCCTTGGCCCTTAAAACCGAGGGTGAATGGGAAGGGCTTCAAAATGTACCCCTAAGAATTGTGACAGCACTACAGCACCTGCGCACGTCATCATATGTCATCATGAGCCCTTGCTTCATATGAGATCGACGATCGCGACTGCTGAAGTTATTCCAGTTGTGTTATTTTTTGGTATTTATCTTAAGGAAATTACTGAAGGCATATATTATGTTATCATAACGATCTAATGTGGCAATAAGATCTTAACTGTACTGTGTATTTACACAGTGGCCATATTCATCTATGTAAACACACGAAAACAGCATTAACATTATAGCAGACACTGTAAAAGGCTCATTCTTAGCCCCTAGACTTTTCTGACAGAGTTTTTTTGTGTTATTGAGTTTCAGTATGTTGTGGGACTGCTGTACAGGAGTTATTATTATGGATTATAGATCGCGAAATTTAGCGGAGGTTTTTTTAGCATTTTTTTTAAAGTATGACAGTAAAACACAAACACGGTTATGAATATATTAAAACATGTGCTTGTTTGTTGTAAAAATTCTTAATAATGACAAAAGTACTAATTTGTGGATTTCCTTAATTCCGTGTGCAGCTGTGGCTGGTGTATTCTGGGAAATTTTCTTAGCCCTTGGTTTCAAGTTTGGTCCTGAAAAATGTTTGTTCAAAGGGGTATCTACCCCTTGCCCTTAGCCCTACGCCTTCAAGCTAAAGAGAATTAAGACACCCCTACCCCTTCGCATGAATGCGGAAAACGAGGGGTAGGGGTAAGGCTAAGGGGTAGAATTGGGATTGGGCCTTAATCTGCACAGTGGCAGATTCAAAAACAAGACTAACATCCTATGCTAATGAGGGAAAGATCTTTACTAATGGGCGGGGCTTTCCCACTCTGATGACACGTACAAAGTACACAATCAAAGTGTTTAGGCAGTGTGATAATAAAATATCAAATTAATACATTTTTACCATTAGAAGTGGTTATATTCAAACAGCTGCCACATAGCTGTGTTTAAACCATTAATAAACCATTTTTGCATAATTGGTCCCCTTTAACACCGTATCCTAAAAACACAAAATGTCACAAGATTCCAGTGACAATCAATTTGGCTGTTTGCATTAAACAAGACATGACAGAAACATTTCAATACCACCCATTGCACTCACAATGAAATGGTAAAGGCTTTTAATCAAATTAATACATAATAAACCTCTTTAACATTATTAATAGGCTACTGAGTGACTGATGTTGTTGGTTTGCATCAAGTCACAGTTCTGACCTACATTTATTTAAAACAGTCTGCTAATTATTTTCATGATCTGAGGTAAACTATCTGCTACTGCTTTCAGTATGGCAATAAATATCACATAAAAATGCTGTTTAAACTCACATTAGCTTTTTAGCACTGACTAAAGAACATAATCAGTACCTGAGGTTATCACTGTCTTAGTAGTAAATGCTGTTCTGCTGTGACGTCGCGGAAATAAAAATGTTTTTTTTTACAGAATTTATTTTTTTTTTGTCACAGTTGGTAGGGACAAAAATGTATTTTAACATGAAAAAGATACATTTTATTGTATGTTGCATTGCAACGTGTAATTAGGACACAGTGTAAGTGTTGTTTTTTAT
Source organism: Danio tinwini (assembly GCA_903798205.1). NCBI lineage: Eukaryota > Metazoa > Chordata > Actinopteri > Cypriniformes > Danionidae > Danio > Danio tinwini. Next base: position 8,428,179 of record CAIGQZ010001336.1, on the reverse strand, counting down.
TGTCATATATGAACAACTTGTAACCAAAGACAAGCCTGTAGAATCATTTTTATATGAAGGACGTTTTTGTTGAGACAGTCCTCGCTGCAGCCCGCAGCTTGATGACGGAAACCTCCCCCAACTCTAAACGCAACCGTAGTATGGGCTTTACCTTAAGCCTGGTTTATACTTAACGTCCACTAGTTAGCTTGAGTGCGCGCGGTGAATGTGACGTCATCGTCGTGTTTGCGGAGGTTCGCTTTGGGTGATTACAACACGATTTTGGCTGGTGGAGGCCACAAAATTTTTGAGACTCGAGCAGACAGTTTGCGTGGTGCCGCATTTGATTAGAGTTGAATATGAATCACTTCGAACAGATTTTGTTTGAAATAGGTACGCCTGTACAAACATCTTTGTGATCTGTGATTAAAGGGATAACAAGATGGACAATAATTCTTGCCTAGAAATTGCAACAGTGGGAAAGAAGGTAAGTTTTTGTTAAAAAGTTTAGAAAAACTTGAGGGATAAGTTTGTTAAAACCAAAAAGAGAGACCATGGTTGAAAGTGGAGACCCGGGTGGTTTTAATATTACACAATAAGTTTTTCCCCCCATTCATAGGTTTTAATTTAATACAAAACTAAAATGAAGGAACAAATTATTTCTTTGATAACTGTAAAAGAATATTTTAACCTATCGGTTCACAACATACTGATGCCCTGATTTTCTGGACTTTATTGGTGATAATGGTTTATTCTTTCCATAATAAAAAATATATCTGTAGAGTAAAGGGTATCAGGTCTGACAGCTGTTGTGAATTGTGTCTCTTTGCAATAAAAATACATAATAATAAAATATAAAAAAAAATTGTTTTGAGATGCATTATAGGTCATTGGGTGTCAGCCAAATTGGGTAGCTTTACTTGGACATTGGCCCTTGGAAAATTAAGACCTGTTTAAAATGATTTAAGACCTACAACACAATATTTCAGTGAATTTAAGACTTTTTAAGGCCTGAAATTTTGTTTTTGACATTTAAGACATTTTAAGACCTTTAAGACTGCACGCACACCCTGGTATATTAGCCACGCCCAATACCTCAGACATACTTAATCTGAGAATTTAACTGAAAAAAAACAGGAAGTGCATTTTCAGATTGTAATGAAAGATTACAAGGACAAACATTTTTTCTCTCTTACTGACATGCACAGATGAATTGTTCACCACAAAACTAACAATGTGAGCTAAAAAAATCATAGGGTTAGTTTTGATTATTTTTGTACTTCAAGAGAGTCACGTAAATACAACAGTATCTGAATACAACAATCAAACCATCTGATGTCATTATCTAAAACAATCCCTGTGTTGGCACACAAATGTGCATTACAGCATATGTTCAGTTACAAATAACATTTTGAAGCATGGTCTTTATAAAGAAAACGAAACCAGCATCATCCATTTGTGTAGGTCTTATATGTGTGTGAGTGAGTCAGACTGTACCTGACTTGTTGCTTTCTCAGTTGCACTGGCTTCCTGTTGCGTTATGGTTGCAGTTTCCATGGCGATCGGCCTAGCAACAGAGCAGAGAGGAAATGCACAGTCAGCGCACTGCGGAGTCTAACGTCACGAGTTTTTAGCAGCCTGTTAAATTTGACGCAATATTCCATCATTTAAGCACAGCGCTTGCCAATCCAGTGGTCCGACATGACATGCAATAATACAGGTTTGAATTTGTGTTGAAATGCTCTTGGATTAGTAAAACTTACAGTCAAAGTCAAAATATTAGCCCTCCTGTAAAGTTTTAAGTCTTTTTCAGATATTTCCAGAGTGCTGTTTATCAGAGACAATATTTTTTTCCAAAGCATTTATTAACATAATAGTTTTAATAACTCATTTATTTTGTCTTTGCCATGATGACATATTTTTCTAGTTATTTTGCAAGATACTAGTATTCAGCTTAAAGAGCAATTTAAAGGCTTAACTAGGTAAATTGGGTTAACTAGGCAGGTTTGGTTAATTAGGCAATTAATTAGTTTTCTTCAAGCTAGAAGGGCTATTGCATTATCCTGGAAACACATGCATGTTCCATCCATAGAGTTATAGAGACAGAGATATTAAACTGTATTAAACTGGAGAGACTAACTTATATCATCAAAGTCAAGCAGAAGGACTTTGACTATCTTTGGGAACCATATATGAATATTATGTAAACTGAGTGTTTGTAAACATATTATTATTTTTTACAGCATTGTTGTTTTTGTTATTTTGTCATTATCTATTTTTCAATGTTTTATTTTATTGTTTTCATTTATTTATTATTATTGTTATTATTTTATTATTATTATTATTTACTTGTTTTATTTAATTTCTTGTGTTATGTCATTTAAATGTCTGTGTATGTTTATGTATATGTATACATATTTTGTAGGCTGTATTGTTATTGTATGCCTAGTTGATGGGGGGGGTCAATAAATATATTTAGAAAAAAAACTAGGGGCAATTAAATGGACAACAGTGGTTTGTTCTGTTGCCAATTGGAAAAATAAATCTTAAGGAGGCTAACAATATTGGCCTTAAATTTTTTTTAAAAACTCCTTATAAATAAAATAAAACAAATAAATAAGACTTTCTCTAAAACAAAAATATAGGAACTGTGAACATTTGTTTTGCTCTATTAAATATGACTTGAGAAATATTTTTTAAATAATTCAAATTTTACAGGATGGCTAATAATTTTGTATCGTAAGATGTCTAATGTAAAACAGCGACTGATGATGGCATCGTCATCATTGCCGGCGGTGAATTTATTATTTATGAATAATTAATTATTTCATAACGAATAATTATTTGTAGCCTACCATTTCAACTACCTGACCCGCATTGTTTTACCCATAATCAAAATCATAAATAAATAAAGATAAATTACACACAAATTACCACCTGTCAATCACTTTTTCCATGGGAAAGCATGGATATTGAAAGATTTTGTGCATTTTAGTAAAATTGCATTTACATTAAATAAACTCTGATGTGATATGATGGGGTGACCTGTGCCTCAACCCGCACAAACTGATAGGTGTGAACTAAATGACCCTTTTACGATAGGATTGACCCTTTCACAATCTAAATGGGTATAAGCAAAACAACAGCTGAAACATCTAATAAGAGGGTCCTGCTGAGCTAAACACAGAATGGTTTGTTTAATGCTACTATAAAGTACTGTCTCACAGACAGTATTTTGGGTTTAGTTACTTGAAGACCAATGAGTTAACATCATGCTGAGAAACTGCACTATTCATTGTCTTCAATAAAGTCTTTGTTGAGTTCAATAAAGAACTTTGGTCAGCTTACTTACTGTATGTATTAGAGTCATCTAATACATTGGCGAGCCACCCAAGAACGGTTGAGCCAAATACAGTAAAATCTAACAATTGGCAGAGTGATCTGTGTCGTTATAATGGTGTCTACAAACTTGGTTGGTAAAAAAGGTGCACAACCAACAGGAACCAACCAACAGTATCTGAGGTTTTTGCAAAAATTACTAAATAAAAGCGTGAAAGCAAAAGATTGAAGCAGTGTACTGACGCTGTGACACGTTACCTATAGAGTCAAAAGACAAAAGAGTCGTTACATAGAGACAAGATTAATTAAATATCATGTTCAACACTTATAGTGAGACGAGATCCAGTGGTACATCCTTGATAAACTGTTCAATGTGCACTGCTCTCTGGGGTTTTGTGCTCAAAGCACTAATTGGCTTAATAGTTCAAACATGAACTTTTTCACATGTTATAGTGCAAATGAAATCAAAATTAACCATATGATTTCTTTCAGCTCACATTGCTAGTTTTGTGCCCCTTATACTGTCAGTTTTGACAACAAACAGAAATGGTAAGTAGGAGGTGTCTGTTAGGTTGTAATAGCTCTTTTAAAACCCTGACCTTTTCCTGATGATTGTGAATAAAATGTCTACTACATCCAATCAGCTCGCTGTAGAAAAAACAAGCCACGCCATGTCAATCGAATGTCAATCGAAGTGTTTCTGCAGTTTTTATGAAGTGTGATTACAAAAGATAAAATTAAAACATTTTTTACAATTAGAAGCTGGTTATATTGACAGACTGTTGCCACACAACTGTGTTTAAACCGCTTATAAACGCGATTTTTGTATAAGGGGTCTCCTTTAAATCTTTAAGATCTTTTTGCAGTTAAATTTGCTTGAAACATTTGTTTACTCTGAACATTTATATACAATAAAGCTAAGTTTTTTCTGTTATGTTATATATGTTGTACCTATTAAACTTTTTTTCAGTTTAGGTCAATATCATTAATACTGTCTCCCATGAAATAAGCTTCAGCAATTAATGGCAACAAGAAAATTTGATACCGTCATAAGCCTAATCTCCTTACAGTGTAAACATGTAAAGAAATTAGTGGATGTTTTGTCTTTGTGTGGGTCTGAGATACTGTACCTCACTTAAAACTATAAGAAAGAAAACATTTTGTAATCTTATGAGAAATGAAATGTGCATGACGAATTTATGATAAAACAGCAAGTCAGTGCTTCAGTAACTAGTTAGAAGAACTCATTCAGAAAAAATAAACAAATGAAGTTCTTTGCTGTACTTTACTCCATGCATCAGACATCAAAAAGTTAAAGACAAGTATGTCCAATAGTTTTGTTTGCATCATATTACATTTACAGAAGGGCTTATAAAAATCATACATATAAATCATATACATGATATTTCAAATAACTTAAAATACTCCAAATTTGGGTGCAGTGCAAAATATTGATGTGAAAATGCATTAAAACACCTTTTCTGACCTGAACTTGTTAAAAGTAAAAGTCTATAATATGTGTAATGAATATATAAAGAATAAGCTGTATAACATTTGAATATTTTATTAAGAAACAACATTTTATAATGCATTGTCTTACTGACAAATAAGTAAAATCTAGAGGTCAAATGAAATGTAGTTTCAAATGGCATTTTATGAGTATGTTCAGGCTGCACTGCGACCAGAGTCTTTCAGTGCCCTCCCACATGAAATAATACTGAAGTAAATTATGGTACATCCTATAGTATTTTAAACCTTATTATAGTAAAGTGCTTAAATTGATCTGTTGCGGTAATATAACAACAAGAAATATAAACAAATTCCGCAGTACTGTACTTAACTGACATTGATAATTATTAGCCCCCCTGAATTATTACCCCCCACCTGTTTTTTCCCAATTTCTGTTTAACGAAGAGAAGTTTTTCTTAACACATTTCTAAACATAATATTTTTAATAACTCATCTCTAATAAATGATTTATTTTTTCATTGCCATGATGACAATAAATAGTATTTTACTAGATATTTTTCAAGACACTTCTATACAGCTTAAAGTGACTTTTAAAGGCTTAACTAGGTTAACTAGGTAAACTAGGCAAGGGTGCGTTTCCCAAAACCATCGTAAGCCAACTCGTTCTTTTCCCAAATGATCCATCGTACTATGATAGTTCAGCCGCGAGTTACGTTGTTGTTTGGTAAACCCACCCCAGGTTAGGGTAATTAGGCAAAGTTACTGTATAATGATGGTTTGTTTTGTAGACTTTTGAAAAAATATGTAGCTTAAAGGGGTTAATAATATTGACTGTAAAATGTTTTTAAAAATTTTTTTAACTATTTTTATTCTATAACAAAATATAAATATAACAAATAAGACTTTCTCCAAAAGTAAAAATATTATCAGACATACTGCGAAAATTTCCTTCATAATTCCCACATCATTTGGGAAATATTTAAAAAAGAAAAAAAATTTTTAGGGGGGCTAATAATTCTGACTTCAACTGTAAGT
>CAIGQZ010001336.1:8392618-8417356 GCA_903798205.1 Danio tinwini | reverse complement strand
AAGTCCTCCTCATTTATAGTGTTTATATAAACATGATTATCTTTATAATGATATAACAATTGTGGTTATGTGTATATTAACTTACGAATAACATATTTAGCAGGACATTAAATTACTTACTATAAAATCATGGGTCTCCTCACGGTGTGTGTCTCATTTTGTGAGCTAACCGACAACAGTTGTTTGCTCCCCTCTTTCTCTCCTACTTTGCCAGCCACGCCCACTCCATGCCCATCTTGGAGCACTTTTTGAAAGATTTCTGAGGTAGACTTGAACCAAAGAGGGGGGGTTCATGGCCCTTAAAACAAGTAGTTTAAACAAATAGCACACATCTTTTTTAAGTGTGGTTTGGGCCAAGTGAAGGGAGTAAATGATTGCAGAATTTTCATTTTTGGGCAAGCTGTCCCTTTAACACACAGACTGCCGCTAGATCCCACAGCTCAGTAACTGTGGCATGACATGAGGAGCCAGTAGTAAAGTTTGCTGGTGGAGTTTTTCAGTAATGGGTCTTCTGGAGCATCTGGTCATTGTACCTCACGTAGATCAAAGTGTGCGCCTGTAATCCTACAGCTGTTCCACTAAAGCTTCACTCAACTGGGCTTGCAGAACTAATCTGTATCAGGCCCTGGGCGTGTGTGCACCGTATCACTGTCCAATACCACCTGCCCACTGTTTCTATTTTAGTACAGCTCTGCCCTACTAGCAGAAAGTTAAATGTGACACACGTATACATAAATGCACACACAAATGCCCACATGCCTGAAAACGAAAGCTGAATTATTCACACCTTGATGTGTGGGGGGTGACATTTAAATACATTTTTGAAAGAATGAATAAGTTATCAATTTATGAAATAAACATTCAATTATTCATTTTCTTTTCAGCTTAGTCCCTTTATTAATCAGGGGTGAACCTCCAACTTATCCAGCATATATTCTATGCAGCAGATGCCTTTCCAGCTGCAACCCAACACTGGGAAACACCTATACACTCTTGCATTTACACACATACACTAGGGCCAATTTTTGCTTATTCAATTCACCTATAGCGCATGTCTTTGGACTGTGGACGAAACCGGAGTACACGGAGGAAACCCACGCAAACACAGAACACTCCATACAGAAATGCCAACTGACCCAGCCGGGGCCCGAACCAGCAACCTTTTTGCTTTGAGTCGATTGTGCTACCCACTGTGCCACCATGACGCCCTGAAACAAACATAAAAATGAAAAATTGTAAAATGAATAAATATATTTTATTTATGATATGGGGTTTGAGTGAAAAATTGGGATGAAGGGTGTGAGATGAAAGTAACTGGCAACTTATCATCATTATTTTTAATAATATGCATTTTGAATGTGTTTACTTGTCTATTTAAAACCTAATTTGCTTATAAATTTAAATTGGTATTTTATGCCATCATTTTTAAAACATTAAAAAAGTATTTAGTTAAATCTTAAGTTTGTTAGCAGCTTTATGGAATCATAAAGGCTATTTTTGCATTTGTTTGATGGTTTATGTTTAATTTTAATTAAATTTCTTTAGGTGGTTCATTTTTTTGTTTACCCTAAATCAGAGGATCTTAAATATTCTTTACCTTTAATTCATAATGGCAAAATGGTTGGATAATCCTTTCTCATGCTGGTGTATTGTAAAAGGGGGAAGGTTAGTGTGACACTGGCTTGCATGGTTTGGGACCTGTGGAGCTGTGCATCGATGGATTTGCTCTTCAGTGTCTGAACTCTCAGCAGTGAATATTAAACCACGCTGAACTGAACTAAACTGAACTTCAACACTAAAAACTGAACTGACAATTTCAATTTACTATAATCTTCTATGTGAAGCTGCTTGACACAATCTACATTGTAAAAGCGCTATAGAATAAAGATGAATTAAATTGAACTGAATTGATTCCCTGATCAGAATGGGTGTCTGACACAATCTATGCTGGGACAGGGAGTGACAGGTATTAATTTTGTGTTGCCAGTGTGTGTATATTGTGTTCAACAGAAAAAAAAGAGTTTCATAAAAGTTTCTAACCCTTTGAGTGTGAGTAAACAGTGAGGAAATTTCCATTTGTTGGGTGAACTATCCCTTTAGTCCATTGACTTGGATTTTACTAATATCAAAATAAAATAAAATTCATCTGCATCTCGAGAGAGTGGGTAAATTAAAGAGTTAGTTCACCCAAAAATAAAATGTACTTTCTCCCAAGTGGTTCCAAACTTTCTTTCTGTTCACTAAAGACGATATTTTGAGAAACCTGTAAATATTGGTTTCATATATAGGAAAAAACAAATATAGTAGTCATCTTTTAAAGTTGTTCAAAACCGTTCATCAAATTTGTCCTAAAACTATTCAACAACAGCCAGACAATTTAGAAAAACTTATTTGATCCATTTCAAATGTTGAGTGCTATACTATTGCTATACTATAACTTTTTTTGTATTCAACAGAACAAAGACACTCAAACAGGTTTGTGACAAGTGAAGGTCGTCTAAATGATGACAGAACGTTCCATTTTGGGTGAACTATCCCTTTAACAATGTTTATTTTAGGGCAACTGTCCCTTTAAGTGACTGAGATTCTGTTCATGCATCCATAAAACTCCTAAACATAATAAATACTTCAAATGTTAATATACACACATTTTACTATTTATTTAAAAGCTATAGCGTTAATTTCTGAACAAATAGTGTCTAATATATTTCATATGTGCCAATTTTAAGCATTGGCAGTTTCAATGTTCGACACGGCAGTTCGATTTTTAACCGCAAGAGGGCGCACACAGCCCATCGTCGTTGCTCCCAAACCGACTGAACACGGCGCGGATCCCGTACACAGACCCCAAACACTAAACAGGTGGTCATACACCGCCGCACAGCGCCGCCGCGATGAAACGAAACGGGTACGGACCGTAACTCAGACCGATCCGCCAAGGTGCTGAACCAAAGATTATTGATGATCTTGACACCAGAGCACGGGAGCTTTTGATCCCGAGTTTCCCTTGGATTCGGGAAGGTCTAAGGAGAGTTGGAACTATGAAAGTGACGGTGTGTTTTGGGAGAACTCGGGTCGTGGTTCCGTGCGGAGACGGAAACATTAAAGTGCAGTCGCTCGTCCAGCAGGCCGCGATGCGGTACCGGAGAGCGATCGCCAAGGTGAGATGCTGTTTCACTGTATCATCTGATTGTGTTTTGGAACCATAGTTGCGCCGGTGAGGGCTGCAAATATGGCGGTGTGGAGACGGAGTGAGTGAGCGGGGGAAGGGATCGGGACAGTCCGGACACTTTAACTCCGGTCAACACTTCAAAGAACGCCTTTATTCCCCCATTAAATAAAGCGCTGTGTGTTTTATATCCTGCTACAGTGTTCCAATCCGCCTTCTTTGTTCTTTATGCCCACAATGGTGTACTGAAATCCACTGGGAAGTAGGGCAATACGAAGTAATGCAGGAAAGGACGAAGTTTACTCCATGTTAATACCTCCATTTAGAAATGGCAGCATTAACTAGAACGCAATATTATGTATATTGAGTTTTGTTGTGCACGGCGGGTTGCTACAGCTGACGCATCATTATGCTGTTTGATAAACAAAATGTCTTGAACTTTTGTCTTGTCTGTCTGTCTGTGTGTGTGTGTGAATGAGAGAGTCCTGGGCTTTGTTTCAATGAGGCTGCTGCTAGGCTAACAGTCAAAACTCAAATGTCTTTTACACGGTTTGTTCATGTAAACCGTTGTTTGGAAGTTAAAACGCAGATATACTTCAAGAGAGCGAGGCGCCAAAACAGGGACGCTGTCGGTCAGGAATCAACAAGCGGTCGGTTGAGCGCGAGAACTCCAGCAGACGCTCATCTCGACGCGTCGTTAGCAGTTATGGGGCGCTTAAGATGTAATGAATATCAGCCTATTATTCTTGTGATAATTTGAAAATTTTTATACGACAAAAAACATAGACACATTAGGGTCTAAATATTATTATAAAACTACTAGAATACTAATAGAAAAATGCCTTTTTTATTCCACATTGGGTCGACCTCTCATGGGGGCTACCATGTTGTCATCGTTTGATTTTTCTTTTTTCCAAGAGCAAACTCCGCCTTATGAAAGATTTCATTTGTCTTTATTGGTATCGGCGAGGAATGTGAGTTTCCACAAATTCCCACGATCAGTCATTGTTTGAATAAATAATCAATTAATCGTTAACCTTAATAATCGAAGACGTGTTTACTTTAGTTGCTTCGGGACATGGTGTGCAGATGACACACAAAACGCAAGCATCCCCACCCTAGGGTTGTTTTTACTGTAAATAAAAGCTTGTAGGATTGTAAAAATTATTTATGACAGATAATTTAATAGAATGTAATGACTAACCACTTGCTTCATCATTATTTACTATCTGTTCTACAGCGTACTGTTAAAAATTGATTTTCCACTTAGGAAATTGTGATTACAAGTTCACATTCAAGTGTTTGCTGTCAGAAAGAATTAAATAAACATGCTATTCATTGGCAAACATGTAAACATACACCCTGCTGGAATGTGAGTTTGCTGCCGATTCAAGAATTTTTGTCATATTGTTTTAGTGGTAAACGCATCGTTTATAAAACATACTTTTTATACCAGGGTTTCAGTATTTTATTTAATTTTTTTACAGTAGTGTAGGCATATTTTTCTCCAGCTTTTGATTATGAAATCATATTCAAGTTAATGCAGCATCTAGACCAATATAGGGCTGTGCAATATATAATTTCAGCATCTATATCATAATGTGATCATTTGCATTAGTCACATCGCAGAATTTGCAAGGTTGTATTGTAATTTATCATTTGCATGTGTTTTTAGAAGCATTCAGGCATAAGAAATTGTACTGTTAGTAACTTTTATAACGATTAATTTTATTGAATTATTTTTATTATTATTTACTGTACCTAAATACTATTAGACGTGAAAAAAATGATAAAACGCTTTATTTCAATTGGAATGTTTTCTTTATTGTATCTAGTAATGCTTTTAATTAGTTTATTAGATTTTTTTTATGCAGATGCACTTCCCAACAGAATCATCTCAATCAATCTAAATGGATAAATTCTTTACAAATAGAGATATTCAAGTCATCTGGTAAAATTGTATTCATATCGCAATATATGTCGCAAAATAGTGTCACGATACTGGAATGCGATATCAATCGGTACTGAAATTTAAAACAACGTCTATTTCCCACTAACATTTGAGCGTTGTTGAGCGTGTTCTTGAACACCGCTGATTTGCTGTTGTGTTCGCGTGCTCAATAGAAATGACTGTGGCTGTGTCCAAAACCGCTTACCGCTAGTAGGTACTGCATTTGAACTTAAACGTACTACTCTGCCGTTAGAAGAGTATGTTCTATACAGTATGAATGTGAGTAGTATGAATGGAACTCGGACATACTACATATGCCATTTTGTCTTGATCATATGACCTACCTATGCACACACATAAATTCTCTCGCAGGGCATCATGGCATATTGCAACATGCATTGGATGCACACTTCAGAATCTTGCTGGAAGTAGTAAGTCATCCGGGTACTTTCTCGCATACTGATTTTCGATTCTATGAATTCAGACATACTACTCAGCTTGCATACTGTTTTTAGCATGCTATATAGTATGGAAGTATGCGATTTCGGACGCAGCCTTATATTGGCCATGAAGGTCATCAGTTCATCGAACTCACTGAGTGAGTGTAACTACACATAAAGTGACACTGGAGCGTTTTAAAGCCACAAAGTAGTTACACTCGGTTATCTGTAGTTACACTCAGTAAACAGCGGCGAGTTTGTTGAACTGATGACCTTCACAGCCAATCACAGTCATTTCTGTTGAGCACATGAATACAATTGCAAATCATTGCTGTTTAAGAATGCACTCAACAGCGATTTAGTGATAAATGGATGTTTTTAAAATTTCAGTACCGATTGGTATCAAATTCCAGTATCGTGACAACACTATCGCAGATTAACAAAATATCCCAGTGTTAGATTTTTTCCATTATCCTGCAGCCCTATACCAAAGAATGCTTCTTTTTTTAGTTGTGGATCTTGGTACACTGAGCATTTATGTCACATATCTTGTCACAAGATGTAAGAGTAGTACATTATATGATTTAGTCATTAGTTCATTTTAAATGACAATTTGTAAAATTGTTACATTGTTCTTTCACTAGATAATGAGCTCTGAACCTTTCTTGACTGGTTTTATTTTATTAGAAAAAAACAACAAAAAGGCAGATTTGATAAACCGCTTGATCAAGTGCTGAACATATAGACTCACCGGACACTTTATTATGTATATCTTACTAGTACCAGGCTGGACCCACTTTTGCCGTCAGAATTGCCTTAATCCTTCGTGGTCTAGATTCAACAAGGTACTGGAAAAATTCCTCAGAGATTTTGGTCCATATTGACATGATATCATCAAACAGTTGCTGCAGATTGCTCGGCTGCACATCCATGATGTGAATTTCCCGTTTCACCACATTCCAAAGATGCTCTATTGGATTGAGTGTGGAGGCCATTTGAGTACTGTTAAGTCATTGTCATGTTCAAGAAACCAGTCTGAGAGGATTCACACTTTATGACATGGTGCATTATCCTGGTGGAAGTAGCCATCAGAAGATGGGTACACTGTGGTCATAAAGACATGGACATGGTCAGCAACAATACTCAGGTAGGCTGTAGCGTTGACACAATGCTCAATTGGTACTAATGGACCCAAAGTGTGCCAAGTGTGCCCCCACACCATTACAACACCACCACCAGCCTGAACCGTTGATACAAGGCAGGATGGACCCATGCTTTCATGTTGTTGATGTCAAATTCTGACCCGACCATCCGAATGTCACAGCAGAAATCGAGACTCATTAGACCAGGCAACGTTTCTCCAAACTATTGTCCAATTTTGGTGAGCCTGTGCAAATTGTAGCCTCGGTTTCCTGTTTTCAGCTGATAGGAGTGGCACCTGCTTTGGTCTTCTGCTGCTGTAGCTCATCCGCCTCAAGGTTGGATGTGTTGTGTGTTCAGAGATGCTCTTCTGCAGACCTCGGTTGTAACGAGTGGTTATTTGAGTTACTGTTGCCTATCTATCAGCTGAAACTAGTCTGGCCATTCTTCTCTGACTTCTGGCACCAACAAGGCATTTGCGCCGATACAACTGTCGCTCACTGGATATTTTCTCTTTTTCAGATCATTCTCTGTAAACACTAGATATGGTTGTGTGTGAAAATCCCAGTAGATCAGCAGATTCTGAAGTACTCAGACCAGCCCGTCTGGCACCAGCAACCATGCCATGTTCACTTAAATCCCCTTTCTTCCCCATTCTGATACTCGGTTTGAACTGCGGCAGATCGTCTTGACCATGTCTACATGCCTAAATGCATTGAGTTGCTGCCATGTGATTGGCTGATTAGAAATTTGTGTTAGTGAGCAGTTGGACAGGTGTACCTAATAAAGTGGCCGGTGAGTGTTAGTGTACCAGCATAATCAAATAAGATAAAAAAGAAAAATCAATGCAATTAAATCCAAAATGCCCATGGATGTGTGCTGTGGGAGATGGAGAAACAATTTGGGCTTGTGTTTTGACCACTGTTTGCACCAACAAGCTATTCTCCCAGAATAGCTCAACGTCTGGTTCACGCCACTGAGAAATCAGTCTTCAGGATCAGCACTTAGAGTAATAGCGTTCAATACACTGCTTTTACAGTTAAATAATTTGCAGCCCAGAGATTTTTGCGCAATATGAAGGACGAGCTGGAGCGAGCAAGACAAAAGCTTGTTTGTTCACATGAATAAATAATTTTGTCTTTTAGTAGTGTATGAGCATAATTGTTTATGTGTGTTTTCAGTGCTGGCCACCTGTGTGTGTGTGGTGAGTCAGTGTTAAATAAAAAGCTTATTGCCACTTTGTGTTCTCTTAAACAGAACAGCTGCTGTTGTATATGGCTGTGATGACAGTTGTTATTAAGAAGTTGTAGAGGTTTATCATGAGAATATATAGTTTAATTTTGGCTGAGCAGCTATTATGTTCTCATGTAGGGTTATTATTATGACAAATTTGTTTTTACGACAATTAAGGATGACCTGACGTGTGAAAGTTTTGAGACAGCTGTAAATTATCATGCCTTGCAAACGTAAACATTAGCTTTTCTGATCTGTGTTGAACATTGTTGTGGAGTTAAATGTCACCAAGCCTAACGTTAGCTAACTGGCAGAATGTATTCAAATATTTGTTGACATGGCATCAGTTATGAAGTTGGATCTGAAAATAAAAAATCACTGTATGTGTATAGTTTTCTTGTCAAAATGTTTAATTTACAACTGCTATCCGGTTAGGTTAAAGCCTTGTGAAATTGAACTGAACATAAAACATGGACAGAATTCAATGATAAAGTCAAAAATTATAATGCACTATTTAACAAAAATTGACACATTTGTAATAAAATAATGAAAATTAGGGCGTTTTAAGGCTCCCTCTGAAAACAGCCCATTCTCACATACTGTATAATATCACTCCGCCTGGTGCAGCCATGCTACAGCAGCAGAGTTTCTTGACTGTTACACCAGAATGAAAGTATAGTTCCTTGCAATATTGGCCTAGAAAATTGTAATTTTTCATTTTATTACACAATGTAACTACAGAAGACTCAAGCTTTAAATGGGAAAATTATAAATATTATTTTAGAATTTTTTTGAAGGACGTACTAATTGTCAAATGTGATTCAATTCATTATGCTTAGCTACTAGTGACCCCGCCAGAACAAAAAAAATCTGCTGAATGGATTCAAAAATAGTTCAAGTCATTTGTATAATGGCTCATTTCCACTGACTTGTACAGTACGGTACGGGTCATCTTTATCAGGCTTGCATTTCCACTGCTAAAAGGGTACCAATGGTACTATTTTGGTGGGCGTGGTGTACATCAGAAAGTTGCAATCAACTTCATTTTCGCTCGAGAAAATGTCTGAAGTAAAGCTGTACGGGTCGCTCACATATCATATGAGAAGCACTTCTCACAAAACAGATGCTTTACACACATAAATACTGGTGTATAAATGTTTATTACTAACTTCTATGAACATGAGTTGATTATAACTGCAGATCAATGACAGTGCGAAATAGCCTACTGTAACGTCTGCAATTATATAAAATAGATAAATAAATGCAACATATATAAACACGTACAGACCCTTACAGTCTCTGATATGTTACCACTTACAGAAAAACTACACACAGCATACGTTTAGGCCTTATTTAGGTTCAAAACAGCAGGAAATAAAACCCAGTCAGTGCAGACCTCTCATGATTAAATGTGTCTTTAATCTTCAGCAGCACGTGTAGCCTCTTGTTAGAAAGTAATTCCATCATTTCGAGTTCATAATAGTCCAAAAGGTGATGATAATAGTTAAACATGGCAGTTTGTTCACGTTTGCTGAAAAAATAATGTGCTCCTTTTTTCCTGGCTTCTCCTTTAGTTTTTTTGCTCGTCACTCTCTCGTTTGTCAGTTTCTGACAGGATCAGGTTTCAAAAGCACGTCAATAATCAAGTGCACGTTATTATCATCAGCTCAAGAAGTTTGTTATTTCAAATAAAGAAACGCAACGAGCACAAGCAAAAAAGCAAAACCGATCGCGCTTCAGACTGGCTCGTAAAAAACTACAGGGCACAGGGTAAAATCTGCTCTTTTTTTGGCTTTGTGGCTGTTCATCAAGACAACGACAATGTTCATTTGAGCCCAGATCGAACAGGGCTTGTTATAATATGATATTATATGTATATATAGTCTCTCGGCTGTGTATGAAAACATGGCGTCTCCTTTGTTTTCATTCTGGCTTGTTGCGTGAGCTCGTGACATATCTCTGTAAACCAGTAGCGTTCAGCTGCGCGTCTAGCTCAGCCTTTGGGACCCTTTTGGTACCCTTTCTCATGTTTGGTACCCTTTCAAAAGGGTGCCGAAAAAGTGGTACGGTACAGTTCGGTTTGGTACGCCTTTTGACAGTGGAAATAGCCATAAAAGCGCACCGACCCGTACCGTACCAGTCAGTGGAAACAAGCCATAATTTGTAAAATTAGCCTTTTTGGTGGAGTGTTCCTTTAAATCATGATTTGTGTTATGGCTAGGGTTTTTGGCTATTAAACTGTCTGCATGTTCTACGTGTCTGTATGAATGAATGGTGCAGTTTTATTTACTACACCTTTTCAATGCTTTTTACCCCTATGAATTTTCATATTTTTTATTTGAGGAAAGACAATCATATTATGTAAAAAAACTAGGGGTGTAATGATACTACAAACCGAACCGAAATATCGCGATACACCAACCACGATACGTATCATGAAACTCTCGTGGCGTACCGCTATACTCTAACGGCCTCTGCTGCCCATTGTTGAGGTTGACGTCACTTGTCTCTAACTAATTGAACCAATTTTAAACACATATTTATTTTATCATATTTGATTAAATTGTATTAGTAATGAGCTTTTGTTTTAAATATTATATTCTAAAGTTCTAAAGTATTTTCCAAGTGCATGTCATGTGTTTTGAGTGAGCGATTACACTCGATTACTATTGTATACGCAGGATGGCTACTTCGCATATATTGAGATTGCAGATCCCCCAGTCCTGTGTGGGAACATTTTGGTTTTCCAGTGGAGTACAGGAATGGAATTTGTGTCGTAGACAAAGCGCACACTATCTGTCGGAACTGTTTCACGAAACTTAATAAGGAATAACATTTAAAAAGTGGTTATTTCACAATGTGAGGGTGTACGCAAAAGACACTGACAACAGAACTGCCAACAAAAGTAATTGAATGTACAAAGTGGAACCAGAATAATGCCCAAATATACAAAAAAGAGAAATAGAGAAATACAATAAAGTAGCAAATTCAAGCAAAGTATTAAACAAAAATGAGGTAAACTCGAGTAAGCGGACGATAGTGAAGCCAAACAAAAGAAAGAAATGTAACAAAATAATTTTAACTCATGAATAACTCTTTACCTCGCTAGAAACTGATGAAAAGAAAAGTTTTCAGCGCTGTGTGCCGTATTCTTCCCTATACTGAATTGTAGAAAAAACTGAATACAAAGATGATATTAACCTCTTACCTGATGTCTTTAACAATACATTTTCTACGTGTTTGCAAAATGGAAGTCGTAAGACATCTTCCCTATCCACCTTACTCTGAGAAAAGAGTGAACTTGAGGAGGTAAAGCTCAATATGACAGGAAAGAGCTGAGCCAAAAAGTAACAAACAAATCAATCGAAATAAAAATGTACAAAAATCACAACATTTCTCAAAGTGGGCAAAAGTAATGCAAAATAATTTTGCCCAAACGAAAGTTAAGCAAAAACAATGAAAATCATAATAATTTTAGCAAAATACATGAAAAACGAGATCAAAGGAAAAATCGATCTGCTTCGCTTTTCCTGAAGTCCTTTTTATATTCCCGCACCATGTCATCCAATGATGATAGATCGGTCTCCTGACCAATCAGCTGTCATGAAGGCGGACCCACAGAAATGACAGGTATGGAGAGAGAGAGAGAGAACGTGAGGCAAAATACAACCAATATACAGCTACAACCGTAACATTCGTTTCAGACAAAACTGCAATGTATTTTACTGGTGAATGTCATGTAAAAAACACTTTACAAACACATTATATGTATATATTTTTTCATTTATTTAAACGGAAACCTATCTATCTAAATGATAGCTAAAAATGAGCATCATTATGTATGTGTCTGCACAGAGATCAAGCCTCTCTCCTGAGAATGTGGACATTATGGTGTTTTTAAAGAAGAACTTAAAATTTTATTGAATATTTCAAATGTCCTTAGAGAGGACAAACCTGCTTATCTTTCACTAGGCTACACTGCAGTTATTTATTTAATTTTAGTTTACTTTCTTAAGATGGCTGCACTAAAGAGAATTGTTTTTTTCTGACTAGTCTATATTGGAGGTATTTATTTAATTTTTGTTGTTTACTTCAGTATCCTGACTGTACTAAAAATGTGATGGCAAAATTAATAAAGAGAAAGTTTAGTAGTTGTTGTTAAGTGAATCTATTGTTCCTTAGCATTGCTGTTAAGATGACATCAACCCTAACCCCACAGCAAACAGAAACCGAACCGAACCGTGGCTCCAAAATCATGAACCGAACCTAATCGTGCCTTTGGTGTAGCGTTACACCCCTAATATTTATATATTATTTGTAATACAATTTTGTCCTTTAATGCAAACAGTCAGATATATAAACTATACCTTTAAAAACTTAAATACATGCATAGAACAACATGAGCATTTATAGCAAGTAAACAAATATTAATATCCCTCTCGCTTTCTGAGCCTTATCTAACAAGTTCTTTCTTACACCCCTATGATTGGTCACGCGCTCAACAGAAAGGGCTGAACTTGACTCTAACGCTCTGGCAATGTTTACCAATGAGTGACACTGATAAACAGCAGCGGAGATCACAGCTGATCCATGGTAGACACGGAGAAGAAAACTCACTCTGCAGACATGCTCTTGTGTCTGGATCCAAAAGTATCGCTGTAACAGCTGAGATGAGAGAAAACGTCACACCAGCAGGTCAAAGAGGCCACAGTGAGAGAGAGAAATTGAGTTTACTTTAATTTTTTTAATCGCAGTGAAACGGGCTTCTGCTGTAAGTGTCAGTGAAGGACTGTCCAGCAAACACACACGCAGTGAAATTGTGCAGAGTTTCCGTGTTTTTAAATAATGGAAGTGTTTTAATTTTATTTGCGCTTGCCTCCCTTGCCATAGAAAGCTTAGGCAACATATAGCGCATATGAGATAAATGATATGTATTAACCGGTTATGATTATTTCTACATTGATACCAAATTGTCCACGTCTGCATCGCAGTGCACTGAAAAAGCAATTAATTTTGACACCCCTAGTGGCTGTGATTGCACTCGGTAGGGATGACTGACGTTTCGACACTGTGTCGAGATCCCGAACCGCAGATGTTTTGAAACACTGCTCTGAAAGCTTTGAAAGACCCTGGTCTCGTGACTAAATTGATTCAAAGGATTGGTAACTTCAAGCATTCTGAGAGCTGGTGAATCTGCATTGACAGGGTTGGAAACGAAACCACCCCATCTCCTGTATTTAATTCGATGGAATGATAAACGCGGACAGGCTATTATTTTCTGAAAATAGCCTATTTATTTTATAAAAAATATGTTAGGCTTAATTTATGTGTGGAGTTTGCATGTTCTCCCCGCGTTTGCGTGGGTTTCCTCCGGGTGCTCCGGTTTCCCCCACAGTCCAAAAACATGCAGTACAGGTGAACAGGGTAAGCTAAATTGGCCGTAATGAATGATTGTGTATGGGTGTTTCCCAGTGATGGGTTGCAGCTGGAAGGGCATCCGCTGCGTAAAACATATGTTGGATAAGTTGGGGGGTTAATTCCGCTGTGGCAACCCTAGATTAATAAAAGTTGACTAAGTTGAAAAGAAAATAAATGAATGAATGAATGTTAGGCTTATATTTATTCATAAAAGCTATTAAAATATATATTTTATTTATTTATATCCTATATTCAGTTAAATTACAATCTGTATTTTACCATTCGTTTTGGCTTTAATGAATTATTGAACAGATTATTATTAACTAATCAAAGAACATTTTACTGAGCTCAGTGAAGTTTTGTAGGTTGAATAGCCTATATTTAATATTAGAGCTATTGCTAACTCGCCGCAGCCGTGTCTAAAATGAAACTATTTCTCTTATCAGAAAACAATAAACACATATGCCAAGCACAACATTGTGTTAGATGTTAGCAAATACAAATGTGACACTGTTGATGGAAAACTTCACCGCATAGAAACAGTCACGTGCGGGCGGCTTGTCCTCCATCCGCCTTCTGTCTGAAAGGACCTTAATGCATCTTTGTTTCTTCCGTGCGTAGATAAATATAATTTCATTTGCTTTCATCCATGTATATTATATCCATTTTGCGGCAGTCCTACAGGCCGCGGATGATGACATGAACTCGAAGTCACAATCAAATCCTGTCCCGCACGGCACTGTTGCATCGAGTCTTGTTTGAAATAATTTCAGTCTCAGCACGTATTTAGCTGTAAGAGCGCAGTGATTTGCATTGGTTGAATTATTATCCAAGATCAAACGTAATGCAAAAGCAGATAGTTTTTAAATAAGTAAAAAAAAAAAACCAGCCGAAAGGTTATTAAATATGGTTAAATATGGTTAAATATAATAATAAAATATTATATATAAATAAACATAATAGGTGATATGGTGATCTGAAAATTTCATATATCGCCCAACACTAGTTTGAATTAATGAATTGGATTTGTGTAATTTTGAGTCTTGTTGTAAATTTACGAATTGGATTTGTCTATGTAGAAATCGTGTTTTGATTTAATGAATTGGATTTGTGTATTTATAAATTGTGTTTTAAATTTACAAATTGGATTTGTGTACTTTTGAATCTTGTTTTAAATTTACGAATTTGATTTGTGTATTTTTTAATTTACGGATTGGATTTGTATAATTAGAAATCGTGCTTTGAATTTACAAATTGGATTTGTGTATTTATAAATTGTCTTTTGAATTTACGAATTGGATTTGTGTATTTTTGAATCTTGTTTAGAATTTACGAATTGGATTTGTGTATTTTTTTTATTTATGGATTGGATTTGTATAATTAGAAATCAAGCTTTAAATTTATGAATTGGATTTGTGTATTTATAAATTGTGTTTTGAATTTACGAATTGGATTTGTGTATTTTTGAATCGTGTTTTGAATTTACAAATTGGATTTTTGTATTTTTGAATCTTGTTTTGAATTTACGAATTGGATTTGTGTATTTTTGAATCTTGTTTTGAATTTACGAATTGTATTTGTGTATTTTTTAATTTATGGATTGGATTTGTATAATTAGAAATCGTGCTTTGAATTTACAAATTGGATTTGTGTATTTATAAATTGTGTTTTGAATTTACGAATTGGATTTGTGTATTTTTGAATTTATGGATTGGATTTGTATATTTAGAAATCGTGTTTTGACTTTACGAATTGGATTTGTATATTTTTGAATCGTGTTTTGAATATAATTGTGTTGTGGATGTATGAATTTTTTATTTTGTAAATGTATTATTTTTGAGACTGATCTGGCTTCATAGTAAGTTAGCTCACGGAGTACTGTTATCATGGGACGTCGTTATGATGATGCAAAGTGTTGTTGATGATTTAGTAGATATACTGATGGTTTGGAGTATCGACGAGACAATGTTTCTGTTGTGACGTTGCTTTGACATGCTGATGTCCGGCAGTAGTTTATGTCTCAGGAAACAGTCATTGACTTGTACTCTAGGAGAGAAAGTGCTTGTAAATGTGTGATCTGCAGTGTCCTTGGATTTGCTACATTATCACACATTCAGTTTGCTTTCCTTTCTGTCCCCAAATGCCTCTGCTACTCTTTAACTGCATTCAGCTTTGGCTTCTTTCTTTCTTTCATTTCCCTGTCTGTGCTCTAGGCTTTCAGCTGCTTTATAAACCAAACACCCAAACAGAGGTGTTCTGTGTGAGATAGGCATGAGCCGGTATAAGATTCTGACGGTATGATAACCTTGGATAATAATATCACGATTTCACGCTACCACTGTATTGTGATTACTGCTCTTAATTATATATTTTTTTTATTTCTGTGTAAAAAAAACTAACTATTTTTCCCCTTTGAACAGAATATATTTTATTTTCAGAAACATTTAGAATATTTTGGAACTGTAAACATGTCAGGCAAAATAACTCAAATGACATCAATCATTTGACTTCTGATGTTTTATTTGTTTAAAAAAACACAGATTTCTTTACCATTTAAATGACACATTTTCTGATGGAGATACTGTGGTCCAAAAAAAACAAAAAAAAAACGTAAATAAAAAAATCTTACACATCCTAGGAACTGTATTACAGAAAATGTTGGCGGTTTTTAAACCTCGACTTTTCCAAACCGTGGTATACCTTGAAAACGGTTATCGTTCCATGCCTAGTGTGAGACTGTGGACTTTGGGTTTTTAGGTCTGAGATTATTATCCATCAGAGCACCGGCACACATCATTCCTGTCTGTGTGTGTAATCTCTGTGAGTTTTTTTAGTTTTATGGGTTATTAGTCCATGTATGCGTGTGTGTTCGCTGTATTGAAGGGCTCCTATAATCCTTGTTGGATCACGGTGAAGAAAAATATGACAACAGATTGACAAAAGGCATATGGAAAGGCATTAAACTGAAATACTGATGTTTAATGGGATCTTAGATGTGAAACTGAGCCATCTCAGCTGATCACTCCTCTATAACCTGTTGCGCAACAATGCAGCACCTATTACTAGATTCTGATCGTCTTTTTTGTGTTATGGTGCTTGCTTGTTTTCAGTAGTTGTGCTGTTTAATTTGTGATTGCATGACATTTTTATTTTAAAATGAGAGAAATGAATGCATAATAATAGAGATGGTCAACAGAGTTCTTCACATCAGTCAATACTGAGTGTCGTCGCAATAAATGTCAAATTTTTATTTCTTTAAATTTTATATGGAGGTTTGTTTTATAGATATTAATGGTCCTGTGAAATTTTTTTTTTCTTTGTCTGTTAATTTTAAGGGCATCTATTAGCTAGTGTGCTCAAACAGTGACAATTCGCATTTCCGCCTGTTTCACACCGCAAGCGTGAGCAGCGCGGCAAAAAAGTCGCAGCGCTAAAACTATCGCGGCACTGCTCCTTAAGTGATGCTCACACCACGCGCTGACGTGCTGCTTCTGCGTGCTGTGTGAAAGCTCTAATCTGTTAACATGGATGCCAAAAAAACACTCGCTGCTCACGCTTGCGGTGTGAAACATGCTTTAAAAAACATAAAACTGATATAACATCCAAAGATTTTTTCAACCCGCCTCATACTTCAGTTTCTCATCAAATCTTCTGACCAATTAAATGCTGTCTAGTATCTCACATGCCCCACCCCCTTCAAGATGCTTCTCATTTGCTCTTCATTTAATACGCTTGATCTCACTAGCAGAGCTGTGATAAAACAAAACACAATTGGCAGTTTTTTTTCAAAGGGGAGGAGCTACTCTATGTCCCACCCTCTCTTCCTTTTTCAGTTGAGATTACGTCAAACACTGAATAAAACATCCACATTTCAAAGCCCTTTACAGGACCTTTAAGCTGCAGAAGCTGTGATTAAACAGTGTGTGTGTGTTTTTTTTTTTTTCAGATAATGACAAATATGCACTAATCGGTCACAGAAATTTATCATCTGATATTGGATTCATTTAAAACTATCTACAATAATTTGAATAAATCCAATACTGAAGGTTAATTACATTGAGGCAATAAGTTTCATGTTTTGTTTCAGCGTGATTTTGTTCTCTGAGCAAACTCACTGCAAAAAAAAATAAAAATAAATCATCTGTACAAAATATCATAACTGAGTCTGGATTGGTGTAATAACTATGGTTGTCACGATACTGGAATTCAGCACAAATTGATACTAAAATTTTAAAACATTCATTTCCCTCCAACATTTAACCTTTTTACTGCCCCACCAAGAAAAAAACATTTTTTGATTGCATTTCTTAACTCCTAATGTCGCTAGTTAACACACTCAATGCATTTTTTTAACACCCCATAATTTCTAAAATATCAGTCTCTATGGTTAATATGTCATTTTATGGTAAAAGTACCAGAATTAATACATATACTATGAAAAATCTAAAAAATATGAAGTGTGAAACCAATTTATTTAAAACATAATCAAAATCAAAGAGTTTTGAACACTAAATCATGTTTATTTTTTGAAGTATGCCATAAAATATTTCAGATTTTTGTTTAACATGTTTTCTTTTTTTTTTTTTTTTACAATAAAACCAAAATCAAGTGTAGTAGTGCAACAGAATTATTTTTGTTTGATTTTATTTTTGTAAACCAACAATGCTGTGTGTGTAAACCATTATTTAAAGCAGCCATTCTTTAAATGACTTTAACAGTCATTATTTACTTTCATTAAACTTGAATAAATTACTCACAATACTATTATAATTTATTCACATTCAGTAAACTTAACTAAATGGAAAAACATCTATTAGTTGTACTGTATGCAATTGACTAATATTGATATTGGAATTGGATGAAAGTTTTTTTTGTTGTTGTTGAAAACGTTATCAGCCACAAAAAAAGGTGTATCTCTAACAAGAAAAAAAACTTGTCTTGTTTTTAAAACATAATTTGTCTTACCCACCTCTACTTTGAGTTTCTTATTTTGGTGAACACAATATTGAGATAGTTTGAAGAATGTTGGAAACCAGTAGAAAGAGTAAATGATAAAATATTACAGAATTTTTACGCATCAAGAAGAAAGGAAGAGTTGATATTTTCCTTGTTCTCTGATTCATGCATAAACTGGTTCAGGTTAGTGTAGGAAAACACCCAGTGATTGTTATAATCACTGCTGAGCTGACGGAGTGTGTTTTCTTTGATCAGATGACTTTATAAGCTCTAAATGAACTTGACTCTTTCACTGAGGGTGTGTGTATGTGTGTGTCTGTAATCTTTCAGTGTGATGTGATTGAATAGGTGGAAGGCTCAGCTGTCACACGGACACGGATAAATAGTTACACAAGCCATTGAATTGTTTTAAAAGCAGAAGCCTTAAAATGAAGCATTGTGTCTGACACGGATCCAATAAGGAACTGCATTCAAAAAACCGAAAGCTGTCAGACATGCCTGTTTTGAAAATGTCTGGTGAAAGACCTGATTTGGTTGATTTTTGAATAGTTGTTATTTATTAGCCAAGAGCGAGTTTCATTACCATGCATGAAAAATTTATTTATTTAGATACACACAAAATAATAATAACATAATTAACTTTAGCATTGTTTTTGACATCCACTATGTTGTTGTTAATTTTAGTTAATTATATTAAAATGTTGTTTTCAGTCGGCGCCAGTGGCGTAGTGGTTAGTTCATCGACACATGGCACTCCGGTGTTCATGGCGACCCGAGTTCAATTTCTGCCTTGAGGTCTTATGCCGATCCTTCCCCTCTGTCTGCTCCCCTCGCTTTCCTGTCTATACGCTCTATCAATCGCTCTATACTGTCCTATCAATTAAAGGTGAAAACCCTGAAAAAAAAATGTTGTTTTCATTTTAATTAATTATATTGATATTTTAATTATTTATATACACACCAAAAAATCGCAACAACAATAATAATAATAATATATATATATATATATATATATATAATTTTATAATAATATTTTTTAAGTGTTTTTTTCACCTTTTATTGGGATAGGATCGTGGAGAACTGACAGTAGTGTTGGAAGCAGAGAGAGGGGAAGGATCTGCATAGGACCTCAGGCCAGGAATTGAACTCGGGTTGCCATGAGCACCATGGTGCTTTATAAGCTATATATATTGTTGTTGACTTCCACTATGTTGTTGTTCATTTTAATTAATGATATTAAAATGTTGTTTTCATTTTAATGATTTATATTTTATTCATTATAGACCCATAAAATCACAATAATAATAATAATATAAATAATTAACGCTAACATTGCTGTTGACATCCACTATGAAAAAGACCAGTTTACTGGAAGCTGCAAAATAAGTATCTTATTGTAATAAATTAACTATTTAAAGCATAAATTAAGAATACATACATTTTGGGCAAAAAACATTCAATAAATAAATAAAATGAATAAATAATGAATGGTACAGAATTGTGACATAAAGCTTCAAATGAACAAAGTAAACTGAAGCACTGCTTCATGTAAAGCTATACGTAAATTTGCTGTGGAATAATATGTTGTGAAATTGTTGTTGTTTAGTCTTTATATTGACAAATAAATAACTAGCCAACAACAATAAATCTCTATAATTGGTATATCTTTATATCAGGTAGGCAAGTACTATTATCATGGGACTCTGGGCAATTCCCAGTCTTGACAACATGTGCTCCAGCCAGGCCACCAGAGATTTCGGCTTGCCATACAGCTGTATAATACACTGTAGAATTAAATGTGGTTTGAAAGCATTTCAGTGTGAGTGCTGTGTTAGTAATGCGTGTGATGTTTAGTGCTAGGTAATCTTGATATTGAATTGTGCTCTGCTTTCACTTTTATCATTGGCAGATTCCCCAATTTCTACTGAATCCTAGATTCCTCCTCAGGGAATGAATCTGTTGGTGTACTAGATTATATTGGAAAAAACGGTATGTTGGTGTACTAGATATTTTGGAAAACACTGTGTTGGTATGTTCCCTGTGGAGGCACACAGCCTCCTGCTGAACATTCATTGGAGAAACGCTCAGAGAATGGTTTAGATACTTGAGCTCAGTTAAAACTGCACCTGCTGTGATTTTTTGTAAAATAATACTACTTCTTCTCTTGTACATTTCACAACACTATTTTTTGTGCAGTGAGTGGCAAAAAGCATGATTCAAATGTCAAAGTATAAATGCTTTAAATGATGCAATATGGTAATTTTTTATAAAATCTCATTGGAAATATGTGCTTTAACGTGTACTCACACTAGGCTATCCGAACTGTGCCCCATTGGGGGCCCTGGCCTGGTTGGAAGAGGAGCACAGGTTGGTTAGGCTCAGGTGAAAAAATGCAAAGGGTGCCTGATGTGACATCACTTTTAAGGGACATTTTCATATGGATTTATTAATCATTCTTACTTTTTATTGAACTCTAACTGTCATAGTTTTTAAAGATGCAAACCCCTCGATGCACGTGACATCAGCTACCATCTGACCGATGACTTTTATGATAAATTATGAGCATCAAAAGTGGTGGATCTGTTCAGCAGAAGATTTAATTGTGTGTCACTGCATATCAAACGACTTAAAATAGTACAAAACAATATAAGTAAAGCAATCTGCATTGTACTGAGCAAGAGCGCTTCTCTTTCTAATTGAACAGTCGCATCATCAATGGCTTA
Organism: Danio tinwini; assembly: GCA_903798205.1. Classification (NCBI taxonomy): domain Eukaryota; kingdom Metazoa; phylum Chordata; class Actinopteri; order Cypriniformes; family Danionidae; genus Danio; species Danio tinwini. Next base: position 8,396,326 of record CAIGQZ010001336.1, on the reverse strand, counting down.
AGCAAGCTCGGGTTCGGAAGGTAAAGCTACAGTGTGAATGCAGGCCGTCTGGGGAGAGGGGAGGGGGACAATCGCGCCTGGGCACAGTTCAAGGCAACCGTGCCGAGTGTGAGTACACCCTTAGGGCCATTATTCCTTTTACTTTCCAAAAACTTGAGGCGCACCTCACTGACTTTTTTGTTGACAAGAAAAAAAGAAGTGTGGTACACTTTGTTGCTAGGCAACGTCTGAATCTGCTGTGTGATGTGCGCGAGTGTTGCTATTAATATTAATATAATTAAAAAATTTTAATATTGTAATATTCAAGATTTGTGAGTCATATAGCACTGGATAACTCAAAACAGCAACTACTAGTCTCTCCTCTGTCTTCAAAAGTCTCCATAGTTGTCTTGATAACACAAACACTGCAGGCACCTCAATGGAAACCCCGCCTGTGCTTTCATTTGATTGGAGAATGAAACAGACGCGTCTGACGTAACACGCTTTTTCAGCTCAGAGTTGACTTTTTTCAACTGCGAGCGCACGAGGCGCAAGGGCAAAAAGTCCACTCAAAGGGCAAAAAGTCCACTCAAAGGGCAAAAAGTCCATCCACTTCTATTGTAAATGCAGTACCAACGTTGATCAAAAAAGCTTTTGCTTGTAATTCAATTAGTTTTTCATTTATAATTGAGGTTTATTCCTGTCAGACGTGGAATTCATCGTGCATTTGTTTACTGACCGCTGAACTTTTACTTCAGTGATTGACAAAATGCTGAACCTGGTATGATCAAATCCTGTCATTTTTAGTTCAAAATTTACTGGGAAAGCAGTAAACGCATTCATCATGTCTTTTTAAAGTGTTGTTTGTCTGAAAGTGACATCAAAAGCTGCATAATGTGACAACATATCAATATTTTGTATCAATATTTGTGCTCAATAGAAGTGGATGAAGCTCCCTAATCATGTCATCGAAAACAATGGCGGCAACCCATGATCTAAAGTAAATGTGGATTTTTAGGAATAACGTAAACATGTCATGATTTTTTTTCTTTATATTTCCAAGAGAGGCATCGTTTACATTATATTAAGGCATGCAAGTCTCAGCCCCCAGGGTTGTCCTTAAATTGTGCCCTTAGCCCCACTGTAGCATAATGCAGCGCTAATAGAGCTGCACGATTAATCGAAAAAAGATTGAAATCTCGATTCGACTCCCTAGACCAGGGGTTCCCAAACTTTTCAGCCCGCGACCCCCAAAATAACAATGCAAGTGATTCACGACCCCCAATATTCTCTAAGGTTGTTATAAATACAGAAACCTAGCATGCAATGGCACACACACCAATAGACCCAAGTCTATTCTTTGTTTACATTTTTTTTATGTCAGTGCTGTAAATGTGCCAGAAAGTTTAACCTGGTGTTATAAAATCAATCTGGTGCATCTGACGCTATTGTTGTGTCTTTAATATAATGTAATTACCCCAGGGGTCACAATCCAATAGAACTAGTAACTATAAACTACTAAAGCTACTAAAGTAACTATATAGTTTATAGTAACTATAAACAATTATTTTTTCTCTTCAATAGGTTATGGATAAAATATGGTAATTCTTTTGGTTTAATAAAAATAAATAGATTTTTGGAAATCACCAGGTGACCCCCCCCCCCCATTCATTGTCCCGCGACCCCTCGGGGGGTCCCGACCCTCACTTTGAGAACCACTGCCCTAGACGATCTTAATCCAGCATTTCTACGATTCTGCCAATCATATTTTCAAGTTCAGGAGAGAAGCAAAGGCGGCCGCACGAGTCTTCACATTGTTTTACATATGTTGCTCAACAACCTCCAAGTGATGTTGAAAGGGTCACATAATTTATTTATTAGGTATAATTCACCCAAAAATGTCATTTCTGTCTTCATGTAATGATGTATTCGCGGCTGCGAAATCACACGTGACGTGAGCTGCTGACCCTGAGCTGTTACCACAGAGAGGGCGGGCGTGCGCCCTACTAATGATAAACGCGCGCTCGTCTACTTTAGTAGACAGAACTTGCGTAGGCTGTGAATAACAGATAATAAAGTTGTAAATAACATTCAGTTTGTGGCACAGAGTGATCGTTTGGGAGCTGCGCGGGAAGTATGAACAGCACTTAGCAGTGAAAAGGAAACCGAAAGCACGCTCAGCATTTAAATAATCATATCGCATTTTACAGTTATTACCACAAGCATGTAATGTTTTTCTTTCATAGCGAACACAGAGTTGTGCATAAAAATAACTTTATGAACAGTGTCAGTATAACTACTGTAGCCTATATGATGTTGAATATAATGTAAGAGGGTATCTGATAATGACAAATGTGTCATTTTACCAGTGACAAAAATGGTCTAATAATATTGTCAATAAGCGATTGCAAACATATGTCTCAAACAAAATAATTCAACATCAGAATACAACTATTCATAATTCTGATGTCGTCACTTTACTGTGCATTATTGACCAGAACGTATTTAAAGTCTGTTCAAGTCATTCAAAGTCTATTCAAAATGTAGCATTTTAACCAACAGCTACACATAATATTATTATTATAGTTGTTTTTCCATATGTTTGAGAAATAACAATAATAATAGTCGACTCATATTAACCTTATTGTACATCTACAGAATCGTGAGAAAATCGTGATCTTGATTTTAAGCAAAAAAGTTGCGATTCTCATTTTAGCCAGTATCGTGCAGCTCTAAGTGCTAATCAACATTTTTATCGCTACATAAAATATACTGTAAAAGAATATAACTTTTGTCTTATTCAGTAATTGCACCAGTTCACAGAAGGGAGTCATTTCAGACCCTCAATTGACGCTGTAGCTCATTGTTTTAATTTTCATAAAGGATTGAACTATGTATCCATGCTAAGCTAAAAACAGTTAGCATTTTAGCTTCCACTGTTGAGTCTAATTCTTTATTTTGTACGTATCGCATCGGTGAATCATTGGTCAAAAAATAAAGTGAATAAATTTTAATTAAGCATGCAGTATATAATTTTCATGAATTATTTCAGCAAGAATAGTTGAGTTCTGAAAAATGTGAAAGCTGTAGCTATCTGTAGGTATGTTTATGGAGTTTTGCAAAAATGTAAAAAAATGTGTTTTATTATTATTATTGTTTTTATGTTTGAGGCCTTCAGTATCTTCTGTACTTGGGTAGTCAGCCTAGTTGTTGCAATATAAAATAGTAACTACACAAAACCCCATTGACACAAATGTATGGGCTTTAATTCTTGTATGAAGCAATGGGAAACTCCTAAACACAGCAGAGCACTTCAAACACAGTAATGTGTGTAAGACTGCAGTGTGGACACAGCAGTTTGTAATGTTTTCAGTACTGCTGTGGGTCATGTACACAGCCGAGTTCATTGGTTTAGAGCTTCTTAAAGTGACAGTCACTCATTAAGATGGCCATACAGACCCACGCGATTTACTGTTACCATCAAGTGCCAGTTTGTGTGTGAATGTTAGAATCCCTGACACCTTCTGTTTAGGGCTCATACATTTGTTTGTTTCTGTTGGTACGTTCCATTTACATCAGTCTTATTACAACAAGGTAATTAGGTTGGCTTGACAGAGCTAAAAACAAAAGTCAACAGGACCTACTGAAATCCTGTTTAAAGTGATGGTTCACCTGAAAATGAAACTTCTGCCATAATTTACTTGAATTTGAATTTGAGTCTTTCTTCTG
>CAIGQZ010001336.1:8368486-8387618 GCA_903798205.1 Danio tinwini | reverse complement strand
ATAAATTATGTGTTGTATAATATTGTAAAATGTCTTTGCTTCACACACACAAATAAACCTAAATATTTACAACATTGCCACATATGTGTCCCTGCCTGAATCACAAAACCTGAGTCTTAATTTGCACAGGTATATTTGTAGTAAAGTTGACTGGTTTTGTAGTCCGGGCTCACATACTCTACCTGACAAAAGTCTTTTCTCAGTTGTAAGAGCAACTAACAATAACTTTACTTCTAGTTGATCATTTGGAAAAGTGGCAGAAGGTAGATTTTTCTGATGAATCATCTGTTGAACTGCATCCCAATCATCACAAATACTGCAGAAGACCTATTGGAACCTGCATGGACTCTAGATTGTCATAGAAATCAGTCAAGTTTGGTGAAGGAAAAATCATGGTTTGGGTTACATTCAGTATGGGGGCCTGCAAGAGATCTGACGAGTAGATGGCAACATCAACAGCCTATGAAGACATTTGTGCTGCCCATTACATTACAAACCACAGAAGAGGGCAAATTCTTCAGCAGGATAGCGCTCCTCATACTTCAACCTACACATCAAAGTTCCCGAAAGCAAAGAAGGTCAAGGTGCTCTAGGATTGGCCAGCCCAGTCACCAAAAATAAACATTATTGAGTATGTCTGGGGTAAGATGGAGGAGGCATTGAAGATGAATGCAAAGAATCTTGAATCTGGGAGTCCTGCAAGAAGGCTTTCTTTGCTATTCCAGATGACTTTAATAATTAGTTATTTGAGTCTTTGCAGAGATGTATGGATGCAGTCCTCCAAGCTCATGGGAGTCATACACAATACTAATTCTTTTTCCACTGCACCATGACTTTATATTCTATACTGTACATTATTTCTGTTAAGTGATAAGATTTTTGCCTAAGCAATTTTGGATCTTACTGCCCTAATTAAATACTTAAAAATCAAGGCATGATCATATTATATTGTGGTCGAATAAGCATAATCTAGAGGCCTTTACATATAAACTATTTATATAAGCCACTTCTGATACCAAATGAGTAACTAAAAGTCACGTTATTATTTGTTGTTCCTAAAGCTTGGATAGGCGGCAGGACTTTTGTCAGGTACTAGTGTATGTGTATAAAATTGTGAACATTTATAGAAACCTCAATTAAAAAAAGTTTCTTTAAATTGGTTCAAAAATGCCCATTAAATATTTTTATCTTTTTTATTGTTCAATAATTTTAATGATTCCCAATTTTGGGGAACCCTTAAACACATTGCATTTATGCCAGACTAGTATTTCTGTGTATAACCTGTGACTGGTTTTTCGAGGTTAGCAGTCGTTTCGGGAGTCTGTCTTTTCTGCCTGCAGATCCATTTGATGACAGATGAGTTTAATGGCCGTTCTATTTTTAACTCTTACACCAGGCATTAATGGATGTGTCTTAATTGAGTCTCGCTGAAATGACTTTGACTGTGTGCGTTTGGGGAAGAGATGGAGGCTGAGAACAAGTTCAATGTGGTCTGCTCTGAATTGCTGGACAAAGACAGACAGAATGAAAGAATAAAATACAGATATCTGAAAACGTCACACTGCATTGTGTGTGTGTGTGTGTGTGTGTGTGTGTGTGTGCGCGTGTGTGCGCGTGTGTGCGCGTGTGTGCGCGTGTGTGTGTGTGTGTTATGTAAGGGTGCAGCTGTGCTTTGGGATTTGCTCTTCTGTGCTTGTGTACAGATATGCTTATGAAAGGGAGAGTGGGCCAAAGGTGCAGGAAATTTTAGCGGAGAGATTTTCAGGGTGATTTAAGCCTTTGTGAGTGAAGGTAATTGCTTGTTTTGCAAATTAATTCAAATAATTATTTGAATTGCTTGATGAATTTGCTGAGGAAAGCCACCAAATAAGGGTTTATTGTTAATTACTTATTGAATTTTAAACAGTTGTACATTTACATGACAGCATTTTCAAAGCAATCTTGGCGCTAATTTGTATGTAGAATTTGTTGTGCGTTTAGGATGCCTTAGTTGTTTGCACTTGCCTTTAATCTATAAACATTATATGCACAACCATGATGTCATTATTTTTAAAGAATGTTTACTGGTGTTTAGATGGACACTGTTTGGATGCTGAGATGGACGCTGGTTTTTCAGTTTTCATATTCATGCATTTTCAGTCCCATGTAATGTAATCAAACAGGCTAAAATTTTGCATAAAGTTTTGCATATTTGGCTTAAAACATTGTACCGTAAATCGCCCTTCAGACTTTCTCAAACCCACTTTTCCACGCTGAAATGCCTAGAAAGAGTGAAGCAACCTGACCAAAACATGAGAACGTTCTCTCATACACCAGGCAAATTATATTCTTTGTTGCTGGTTTATTTGGTATTGGACTCATGGATCATATCCATTCTTACTTCAGCAATTCAGTTTGAGTAAACACAGACAATGTAATTAATATTCAGAAGCCTGACATATTATTATTAGCAATAGTTTAATTTTTTTTTATAGTATTTTTATTTTTACTGCATGTCAAGCATTTTACTATAACATGTCAAGCATCCCACACTCCTTTTCTTCGGCCCTTAGTTATTAGGGGTCACCTTAGCAGAATGTACTGCCAGGATAACAAAGTTCATAAAAAATTCTAAAATAGAAAATATTTAATTCACTGAAGTTTTTTCACTGAAATATTTAGTTTTGCTTGCAAGAGATGCTGATTATTTCCCATTTTTGAAAATGAAATAAGGAATTATTCATCCAAAAAACAACAAGTTATTTTCTTTTTTTTTTCAAATGAAACTTTTATGAAAATAAAATAAAAACTGAAATGTGACCTATTTTTACAAGATAACTTCAATATCACACATTTGCGCCCCCTATAAATGAGTACCCGGGTGTGCAAGAGAATAAGAGAATGAAGAGTTTCAGGGTGCTCTCACACTATGCTATCTGAACCATGCCCAGGCACGTTTCCCACTTTGTTTGACAAGTGTGAGTGCTCCGAATCGGGCCCAGGCGTGGTTCAGTTGGCCCGGTGGGTGTCAGAGTGCGTTCAGTTGGGCTTTGGCATGGGACAATTGTAGTGTGAGTGCAAAGCGCGACTGAGCATGAAACTGAAGACGTGACATCACTTTTAATGGGCTGTTTCGTACGAATTTATTAATCATTCTTACTTTTCAATGAACATGAACTGTCATAGGTTATTAAAGATGCAAACCCCCCTCGCTGCTGGTCAAACGTCCTAATATTTGCAGCACGAGGGCTTTTATGATAACTTATAAGCGTCAAAACTTGTGGATCCATTCTGCAAAATATTTCACTGCATGTCACTGCATCCCAAACGACTAAAAATAATACAAAATAATATAACTTGAGAAATGTCCACTGTGCTGAGCAAGTGCTCTCTCTTCTGTCAACTGAACAGTCGCATCATTAATGACGGAAGCATGCTCAGGTTCGGAAGGTAAGGATGCAGTGTGAGTGCAGGCCGTCGGGGGAGAGTGGAGGACGTGCTTCATGCTTCAGCATGGTTCAAGGCAACTGTAGCTAGTGTGAGTACGCTCTCAGTTTCAATTCATCAAAAAAAGCAAACAAATTACTGGGATATTCTTTGTTTTTGGACTGGTTATAGTGAAGTAAACAACACAAAGCACCTCATGTTATTATTCATTCCTCAAGTGTGCGGGTGGATTTGTGACAAACTCCATAAATGAGAAATGTATCTTTATTATTTCTTTTATTTTTATTTTCTTTTTTCTAAGAAAATAATTTTTTTTATTAATATAAAGAACATTTTTTAAAAATCTATTTTTCTGGAAAAAACAATGCTAATGGTTCTATTTGGATCCAAAAATGGCTTTTGAATCAGGTACATATACAAACTGTGTTATAGGAACTATAGCCTCCAGGTTAGTTTCTCAAGCATAAATATTCCCCTCAAGCCATTTTCCTGGTTGCATTTTCACTGTCACTAAGAACTCTGAAGTGATTCTGGCCAACAGTTAAATGAATGGCCTGTTTCCATTGAGCGGTAAGCTGTGGTACCATACAATAAGCTATGAAATTAATTCCATTTGCATTGTCAAAGATAACAAATTAGCAAACCGTAATGTACCAATTTTTGGACACCTTTTCATAAAGGTATCTAGCAGAGCAGTAAGGTACCAAAAAGGTAGAGTTAGACTCACTGCCTAATGCTATTGGTTTACAAAGATCTGTCACCATCGTGTACAACAAGGCAGAGAAGTGTCATTTTTAAATACACAGCTGAAACACAAAACCATAATAAAAACACAATGACGGTGTTGAGCAATGAACCTTGATCACACAAAGCTTGCTGTCTTCCAGTGACAGACATTTTTTTTGCGTATATTCTTGACCGTTCCTCATCTTTAAAAAATCATCATGGAGTTTTTCCTCTAATTATATTTTTAGCATCTCTTGGCTTTTAGCCCTAGAATCACTTCTTGAGTGGAATGAAATATGATCTATTCTCAAGTTTAATCTCATCAAATCATCTCCATTTCCATCAAATGTTTTCATCCTGAATCAAATAAAACATTTTCACAGCTGAAATGAATCTGTTATTGAATCTATTCCCAAAATGAATCTTAGCAAATCCCCCTTCCAGTTGAATTCGACCTTGTTTATAACGGTATTATATACTTCTTGGAAGGAATTGCGATGTTGTGCATTTTGGTCATTTTGTTTTATGCTTTTTAGTAGGGGTGTCAAAATTAATCGTTTCTTCGGTGCACCGCGATGCAGATGGGGACAATTCGATATCGGTTCAGTAATAGATCATAACCGGTTATTATGCACTGACATCATTTATCCTCTATGCGCGATGCCGCGGTAGAATAATATGGCGAAGGAGGCGAGGGTGAGTAAATAAAACACTCCTACTACTTAAAGAGCAAATCTTTCACTGACACTAAGGAATGGTAAAGCACGAGCCGCTATTTCACTAGGGAGATTTGCTGTAAAACACCATCTCTGCCTCTCTCTCTCTCTCTCTCTCTCTCTCTCTCTCTCTCTCTCTCTCTCCCACACACACACACACTTTGAGCATTTGACCCGTTGGCTTGTTTGTGAGGTAAAGTTTCCTCTTCTCTCGCTATTAAAGCGATACTTGTGGATCCAGACACAAGCATGCCTGTGGTGCGAGTTTATTGTATTGTATTTATTCTATTACGGATTACCTGGTAACCGCGTATTATGCGATTATAGACTGACCTGCGGCTGTTTTTCCTCCGTCACTCATAGGTGAACAGCACTTTCGTTTTTAAAGCCAATCGCAGCCCTTTCTGTTGAGCGGGTGAAGACAATAACCAATCATAGGGGTGTAAGAACTTGCCAGTGCTCAAAAAGCAAGCGGGATAATATTTACATTAGTTTATTTGTTATGAATGCTCGTGCTGTCTTCTGTGCATGTGCTGGAGTTTTGTTTAAAACATTCACAAAGAGGGTTTTCTTTTGAGCAGATAAAATTAAAGGTACAGTTCATACATCTTACTGCTTGTATTAAAGGACAAAATTGTATTCCAAATAATATATAAATATAAACATTTATAGATTTTAATAAAAAAAATTATTGTGTTGTAAAGAAAAAAAATCTAATTATGTATGAAAAGCATCGTCAATGCACCGTGATGCACCGAGATATCGAATTAAACCGAATCGATGGCATGATAATCGTAACCGAACCGAACCATGAGACCAGTGTAGGTTCACACCCCTACTTTTTAGGTGTCTTTTTAAAAAAAAAATATTTTTGCATTTTACCATTTCACTGAATTTTACTATTTTACAATTTATTTTTACTATTCTACAAAACTTTTCTTAGCAATTAAGTAAAATAACAGGCTATTCCATTTTTCAGTTAGTAATTTTTTTGTTCTGTTTATGTAATTCAATGGTTTTGTTTTACTGTTTTTGTTTTATCTCAAACTTACTCAGAACTTTTGAATTTTCTATTTATTTTTAGAAATGATTCAATCCTTAATCTTCTGAATTGAATCTTCAATTGAATATGTATGTTTATATAGCTTGATTGAGTATAACATTGATTGAGAATAAAAGTGTTTACTCTCATAGAGCAACACTTACATCATTTGTTACCATCAGTGTGAATCCCATGCCAGTTTTCACATTTCAGAATGTCACAAAAACAGTAAGAACTGTAAGGACACATTCCTTAATGACGTTGTTCACATTTTGAGATATTTCAGATGCCCATAGGTCTCTAGAGTAAACCTCATTATGCTGTGTGTGTGTGTGTGTGCACTGTGAAATGACTCTTATTTCCTGTATCCTGCAGAACGAGAGCCACTTTGCTGAAAAAAGAGGCTTTATAAAGACTCTTTCTCATGGAAACACTTTGCTCTCTGTTGCCGGAGACTGATGTTCTCTTGTTGGACCACATGTTTGATTTTAGCCGACATGCACTTTCTCTGTCCAGTAGGGATGGGGGATGTTTGACCATCTTACGAAATACTGATAAAAAATTCTTTAACAGAATTAATAATAACAAATTGTCCCCACAGTATGAGTGAATAATAACTATAACTAGTGATAGTGATTTCTTTGCATGTGTATTAACTAAATTCAATACTGACATACTTTTACTGTAAATTAGTGTTGTTCAATTATTAATTGGAACCAATCACATACAAAATAAAAGTTTGCGTTTACATAATTTAGTCTTTTACTGTGTATATTAATTTTGTATATATAAATACACATCCTTTTATATATGTGTATACATGTATAGAGTATATTTATATTTATTTCTAAAATATTTATATATTACTGAAATTAAAACTAAAATATTTTAATATTAAAGAAAATGTTTTTAATGTATGTACATTTGTCTGTGTATGTGTGTGTATATATATATATATATATATAATTATATATTTTACAAATAATGGCAGATCTGATTAGTGATCATCTGGTGAATGTTAATCCAGCATTTACACTTTTCGAAGTGTGAATAAAAGACTTCCAGTGGTTAAAATCCGCTATGAAAATGACTAAATTATTCAGCGTAAAAGCCGGTGGGACACAGTTTTTAGGTAACTGTGTTTGCCCCTGGATCTAAACATTTTGAGCATGAGATGTTTTAACATTATTTAATCCTTCATGTAATCGTCACGATGCTGTCAGTCGTGGGACTGACACCGTGTTCACCATCGCTAAAGAGCACGCATTCACCGAGATGAAACTAATATTGCAGCTCATGAAAAGACCGTTATTGCTATTAAGATGACGTATGCAAATAATAAGTTATATGTCAATATCATCTGTGCAATATCAGACACCACCCGTGAGAACACAGCACAGTTATTATTGTTAATTCAGTTCATCTCATTCACATCAAGCAGTGCGTGCAGGGCTGGTGAGCGCATGCAGATTTTTGTTTATTTGTTAGTTTTGATTAGAGTTGATTTCAAATGCAATAAATCTGTTAATATAAAACGTGTAGTAACTGTGTAGTAACTCTTAGTTTTTGGTGGGTGCGACTACATTTTGTCTGGTGAGCTTAAATTTTTGAGGTAAGGAGCACCGATATTACTAAGAAAAAATGTTAATTTCGAGCTCTGTATAGGTTATATACAATGGAGAAAAAAATAGAAGTTTAAGTAAAAAAAATATATAAATAAAACGTATGCAATCTGTACTCCATAATAAAAGTACAAAAACCATCACGGGGTGTTTTATTAGGCCTTTTATTAGGCTATTATGTACTTTTTAGATACAAACGCATACTATTTTAAGGTACCGACCCAGGTTTAGTACAATTTGTGTATGAAAATAGACATGCCCAATATTCTCGTTCTTTTTTTTTTTTTAAGGAATAATAATTTATGCAGTCATGCACATGTTTTGACAGCTGATATGCAGGTGATTTGATGCTTTGCAAAAGTTGCAGACACTTTTACCAATATCAAAATACTTTTTTGATGCAAAAATAATTTAAGCCATTATAAGATATTCCTTACGCTGATTAAGCAATTTGAATAAGCCTACTATAAGAAGAAAATCCGCTCTAAATGTAAAACTAAATAAATTGCTAAATGAAAGTGTTAAGCCTGCAGCCCGCAACAAATGTGGAAAGTTATTGCGTATCATATTTAACTAATTAATCAATGTAGTTTTGCTCACATGGAAAGTTTAATATTAATCAGATGATGTCATTAAGCTGTTGTGCCGCTAGCCAATCGTTGCATTGCTGATCATGATTTTGAGGATCGATAGATCTGTCTTTTACAACATATGCAGCAATCTCAGATCAATTCATCCAGATATTTTAATCTGATTCGCAAACTAGTTTGAAGAACCAAATTAGCCAGATATCAGTTATTAAGATTAAAAGTTCCAAGATCTGCCAAATTATCTTATATCATTAAAGCGAGGTACGAAGACTGGACCCCAGGGCAATATTGGAAAAATCTGACATCTGATAGTTTTTCTGTGATATATTGTGATATGAATATAATTTCACCAGATGATTTAAATAGCTCAATTTTGGGAAGATTTCATTCATTCACAGTCCAAAATTAGTACACCCAAATTTATGTTACATTAATGCTTAAAAATAAAAAAGAGCATAATTCAAGACAAACAAAAAATATATAACATTTTGTAGTTTGTAATGTTTTTTTCCCAATATTTTTCATGAATTTAAATGTATTATCTTTCTATTTTTAAATATGTTTGGTGACTAAAATATTATTTTAATAAATATATTCATTTAATAAATCTGCTTTGGTCAAATGCAACAAAATATTATACCCATATTAACTAAAAATATTTATTTTTAAAACAGGATGTACTCATTTATGTTGAGCACTGTAAATACGTGCTCAATAAAAATGTAGCAATAAAATAAAAATTGAATAAGCAGTGCTTTCTGGTTTTCTAAAGCATCTAACAGTATTCAAACATTGAAAAATCAAAAGTTAAATAGCATAGTCATCGTTGTAGAAACTATTTTATACAACAGCAGGGCTCAACAATAAGGACTGCCCGATAGCCCGGGGCCAGCGTGTGAAACGATCGGGTTAGTAGACAGGATCGTTACTGGTCCGATTGGGCCATTGCTGCATTGCCACTAAAGTTTAATAGAATTTTCGTCTTAGAATCGAGAAACCGTTCGTGTTTTTAAGCCTTCAAATGCTACCCTGTCTGTGATGTTGTAAACACCATATTGCTTTTCGGTTCCTCTTATCTGATTGGATGTTATTTTTTACGTAACAACCAGTACAGTGAAAAGACGGCAACTTCAAATGATAATCCTTAAAGAAAACGTTTGTTTCTAACGTCTTGGAAGCAGACATTTATGAGGGTATACCACGACTAAAAAAAACTAAGTGATGTTTTGTACAATTTTCCATCAGTTTGGCAGGTCAGCCACCTTTTTTTTCCCAAACAAATACCTGCATATTTTCCATATTGCTACTTTTGTTTGCATAACACTTTTTGCTCATTACATACATTTCTTAACATTTTTTGACATTTAAATTCTAGAATTGCAATTTTTTTTTTAATTTGTGTCTAAGAAATAGCTATTAACTTTTTTTTTTGGAGTGAAAATATTGACAGGGCAAGTAAAAATCTGAACCACTGGTCCAATTGGGCCAGTAAAAAAAAAATACTTAGCGTTGAACCCTGCAACAATAAAAAAATAATATTTAAATAAATCTAATCCTGCAATGTGACCATTGCGGATACATTGTGATATCAAAGCTCAAACGATATTTTGTTCAGCCCTATTTCAAGTCCATATATCCAGCTTTACTGTCAAGAGATTTACCTTGTAAAGTAGCTTTATTAGCGTCATAAATGAGGGATTGCATTACCACAGCATTAATAAACACCACACTGTAGTCCAGTTGCTGTGTTTGCGTCTGTTCTCCTCAGCTGCTCAATAAGACATGGACACTCTTGTATCAAATGCGCTCGCTTGTCTTTGACAGCACAATCCTCTCAGTTTACATCACGGGTCTTTTCAAGAGTGAACTTCTCATGTTACCGAACTCGTCCTCGTTTAGGGTTATTCGCTTCTGAGCTGGGAGGAAGAAAGGAATGAAGAGAAGGGTTTTTCTTGGTGATGTTTTGAGATGTGGAAGCATCACTTCACTCTGCAGAAAAGACTAAGGGAGGAAAAGGGGCGGGCTCATCAGGTACGCTCAGCTCTGATTGGTGGCTAAAATCTGGAGTACATTGATGACATCATGAGTTCAGGTTTGATTTGCTAGTAGTAAGTAATTGTGTACTTATAGGGTACTTAAAGGGTACACGTGGAACTGTATGGTTTTATTTATGGTTTATTGGTTTTTAAGTGCATCATTGTTATGTGATGTTTGTTGGAACTCCTTTGACATTGCACTGCTTATGCTACATATTTGTTGTCATTTTTAAGTTTATTTATTTAAATATTTGTTCAAAGATATACCATCATATTTTTGGGGGGAGTTTTGTAGCTTTTTGGTCATCTCAGTTACTTAATGAGGATGATGATGATGCTAATAATAATGATGATAATGATTATCATATTAATTCATAATAATATCCAAAATAAAATTAACAATAATATATATATATATAATGTATTAGTAAATGTTATTTGTAAATTAAGCATTACATATTTATTATGTAATAAACTGTTTTAATAATAATAATAATAATAATATACAATTAATATACAACAAATATTTAATATACACACACCTGTATTATTATTATTATTATTATTATTGTTATTATTATTACTACTGTTATTATTATTGTTATTATTATTGTTAAAATTATTATTGTTATAATGATTTTGAATTATTGATATTTTAACTGAGGATGTAATAGGCTAATCGTAGAATGAAAATTCAGCAATAATAACAATAAAAGTTTTATTGTTATTAGGTTATTATTATTATTATTATTATTATGATTTTAATGATTATAATTTATTATTGTTATTATTATTGTTATTATTTTTAATTTTATTAAACATTACATTTTATTATATTTTAAACAATATCCTTAATAATAATAATAATAATAATAATAACAATAATAATGTACAAAATAGGGTTTAATATACAACAAATATGTAATATTTAGTGAACTCATCTGTATTATTATCATCATTTGTATTGTTATTGTTATAATGATTTTGAATTATTGATATTTTACATGAGGATGTAATATAGGCTAATAGTAGAATAATTCAGCAATAATAATATTAATAAAGTATTATTAGTATTATTATTATTATTATTATAATGATTATAAAAATTATTATTGTTATTATTAATTTATTATTATAATTTTTTAAAGACTACGTTTTTATTATATTCTAAACAATATCCTCATCAATAATAATAATAATAATAACAATAATAATGTTAATAGTAATAATAATGTACAAAATATGGTTTAATATACAATAACTAGTGAACTTATTATTATTATTATTATTATTATTATTATTATTATTATTATTACTAGTATTTTTTTGTTACAATCAGTTAGAATTTTTTATATTTTAATAATAATAATATAATCTAATAATAGAATAATTCTACAACAATAATAATAATAATAATAATAATAATAATAATAATAATAACAATAATAACAAATATCTATCATGCTAACCAATGTTGTCATTATTTCAAATGTTAGCAATAACTGATATTAAATGATTAGTTCAAAAATCCTAATGGGCCCATTAAGAAACTCACCATTAAGGCATCCAAAGTTGAAATATGTGGACTGTTGAAGAGAAACACTAGCCTGTTGCCATTGTAGCTTTTTAAAATTACCCTGATTGGATTCGACTTAACAAAGAAAGAGTAAACAGTGTGTCATTTTTTTTCTCTTTAATATAGACATCATACAGATTCGTTAATAACATTACTTATATTATCAGCTAATTGTAAAAGTGTGATTTTGATTGACAGATTTTTCAGTTTATGTTTTCTGGGACTTTGAGCCGCAGTTGCTCTGTGTTTGTCTCTGTGCACTGATCAGCTGTGTGTGTGTGTGTGTGTGTGTGTGTGTGTGTGTGTGTGTGTGTGTGTGTGTGTGTGTGTTGTTTTTATATCCCAGCGGGGACTTAAACCTGAATGTACACATACTTGTGGGGACTAAATTGAGGTTTAAAAATCATCCATGAAGTATTTTGAAAATGTAAAAAATGTAGGGTTGGTTTAAGAGGACATATGTTGTTTGTGCAATAGAAATATCCCTGTCTATGAGAAGTCCCCACAAGCATAGTAAACCATGTGTGTGTGTGTGTTGTGTCTAGATGATGGTCTAGATTCAGGTACATTATCCTGATTAGTTAAACCCTCATTGTGTGTGTGTGTGTATGTGTGTGTGTGTGTGTGTGTGCTCTTACTCATTGATTAGAGTGTTGATTTTGAGTGTGTGTATGCTTGTATTTGTGTGATCTTGTGTGTGTGTGTGTGTGTGTGTTAAGACCCTGCTATTATAGAAATACTTTGATTATAACTGTAGACATAAATTGACTATTTTCTTTTTGTCTTTGTGTGTGTGTGTGTGTGTGTGTGTGTGTGTGTGTGTGTGTCAGGGTGAGGAGTACTGGGTTCAGGTGTACCGGCTGGAACACGGCGATGGAGGAATCCTGGACCTGGATGATGTGCTGTGTGATGTGGCTGATGACAAAGACAGAGTGAGCCATGCATTCTCTCTTCATTCACACTCCAGCATTCTCTTCTAAAACAGGCAGCGTTTCAGTGTGTGCTGCTGTAGTAGTATATATTTAGGTTACAGGTATCAGATAACCGTTGTCTCCCAATAACCGTGACCTGATTTGAGGACGTCTCATACTCACAAACACACTCTAAACTCTAAATCAGTTTTTACCTGGGGTTGAGATGTATTTTTTTCAGGTGTAGATGGGGTTGGAATAGGGCTGTAGTACACCATATGTACATTTCAGAAGCTTTTTTTTATAGTATTAAATGGAAAAATAGAATAAGGTCTATACATGCACCCATCCATAGACATTTCATCATCCCAAAAGTTACTAAAAAGAGACTAATCAACCAAAATACCTCTTATACTTTTGGTATTTGGTTTTACCATTTTTAATGCATATGGATCCCTGTCTGGCGGAAACACTTTTAGCTTAGCATAAATCATTGAATTGGATTAAGGCTAATTTATACTTGTGCCTCAAGTGCACGGGTATGGTCCCGTACAGCCTTCGTGCGGTCACATAGCCTTCGCAGTGGCTGACGCCAATGTTGACGCACACCTCTCAAAAATAAATTTTCTACACATAGCACAAGCTCTGTGATTCCAGACAAAGGTTTCCAGATGGAAACTTTGTTTTGCGTTTACCTTATGATTTAAGTTGTTGCACGTCGCCGGCTCCCACCTCTGATTGAGCCAGTTTAAGCTACTTGTACATTTAAAGAAGCATTTGGAAAAAAAACTAAACACCTGTGAGATCTCACAAGATTAAATCACAATGAGATTTCTCGTTGAGGTGAAATGTTGTCTTGTGAGTTGTGATGTTATGATGGAGCGTGAGGGTTAAATTGGCACTGAAGACTGGAGGCAAGATTGGATTTGAACCGCACACCAAGTGCTTTGCACACACCTGGCAACCCAGGCTGGTGTTTCGCATCACTCGTTTGCTTGGGCAGGTGTGACGTAACCGTTTATATATATTTTTTTTTTACCGGAGTTCAGCTGCCGCAGCGTCCAACAGAGGCTATAACTTGATCTGCACACATTGACCATGCTTTATAACCATGTGATGGAATAGAATAGATACGCTGAAAGCCCTAATCGTCGTAAACAATTGGAATTAAGACGTGAAGTGCACAGACATGTAACAACTTTACAGTCTATGATTTACTAGTAACACTATTACTGTAATTTACTATTACAGTCATGAAGGACTTTTAGCCACATTTAGCCACAGGGCTGTTTGACATTCTCTACTCTTACCAAGTCAGTAAAGTACCACAGACGCACACATATCTAAGGACGCACGCACACACACACACACGCACCGTTAACCCCTCGAGACTCGTCACATCATCATCACAGAACACGCGTTTATGCTGTCCAAGAAAAAACATTAGTTCTCTTTTCATTCAACAAATGGTATTAAATTACATGAAAACTCTCTCCTATCAGTCTTCAGAATGAGTCATGAGGGCATCATTGAAATGTTGCTGAATGAAAGAGAAACTGCTGAAAAATTAAATATCAAAAATGACATGATCATTTTTTTAGGTTCAATTTCTGGAAAGGAGTTTGATTTTTCACGTGAAGTCTGTCAGTAGAGTTTATAGCTAAATATTTAGCAGTGTTTACATGTCCTTTACGACATATAATTAATTAAAATAGGAACAAAATACTATTCATTACAGTAAAAAAACAAACAAACACCTAAATTGTTTGCATTTTGTGATTTTAATTTTTTATTTATTTATTTATTTATTTAATTTTTCCAAATAGGTAAAAAGTCTTGTCTTGTTCTCGTAAACCCAATCTCGTGTCTCATCTCGTCTCATGGAGTAGGTGTCTCGTCACACCCCTGCTTGATGCAGAAATATAAATCAACCTTTAGACCGTTAGCATCTTGCATCATTTTTCTGAAGTCATAAAAGACCATTAGCATCTGACTCCAAAACATCAAGGAGTTTGGATGATTTTCCTATTTGAAAAGCTGAACTCTTCTGTATTTACATTGTGTATTAAGACTGACTGAAAATGAACAGATGCTCTTTTCTTGGCCGATACGACTAGGAACTATACTCCCATTCTGGCGTAACTAAATGAAGGATGTTTGCTGCTGCAGCTGTACTATGGCTGCAATTATATTACACAGCGCTGTTACCTAGCTGGGGATTATTTTCAAGTGCTGCATAATATAATTGTGCCTGCTGCAGCCATTGTACAGCAGCAAAGTTCCTTAATTTAGTTCCTTAATTATTATGTCATAATGGGAATAGCAGCAATTAAATTTCTGTCTGTTTTAGTACACAATGTAACTACAGAAAAGTCAAGCTTTAAATAAGAAAATTGTCTAAACTCTTTTTTTGATGTTTTAAGCAAGATGCTAATGGTCTAATCCGATTCCATGATCTATGCTAAGCTAAGCTAAGCTATGCTACGCTAATTGTGCTCCCCCCAGACCTGGAGATTGGCTGAATGGATTCAGAAATGGTAAATCTCAGCTAACCCTATAGGGACTTAAGTTAGGTTTCCTTTGTAAACAGGTGGAGGATTCTGTGTTTAAGCATCACTTCACCTGTTTGGAATCTGAAAGAGTTTCATCTGAATTCAAACTTGCCCATTCTTGAAATTCCACACATTCTTCTCCTTTAGTGTTTGTGTTCATTTAACCTAAGCTAATTTGTCAATGCCTTCAGCAACCATTAGCAGTGTAGTTCTTACAGTTTCAATTAACACATTTGACATGTTTTTTGATGGATTGCTTAGAGGTCCTCAGGTAAACTGATTCAAAATAATGCTAGTTTTGGTATGCATAAAAATGCGTATTGGTAGCATATTCCTTATCAACCTGATAGTATTCTAATAGTACACCCAGTTTTTTTTATATAATCATATTTGTTGTTAATTGATATATTTTTGCATGTTCTCTGATTTTTACATTAAGATTACTTCAAATGTAATCTTATGATTTCATAATATTGCAATTGTTTATTTTTTTGTAAATTTTTTTTGACAAAACACTTTAGAATTGTACTTCAATGTTATATAATTGATGGTGGTAGTGAGGATGATGATAATAATGATGATAATGATGATAATAATATATTATATATAAAATAAAGTTATATAAAATAAAACTTTAAAGGTAAACCTATGATTTAATATTTGTTTTGACAACACTGTAGAATTGTACTTTTAATATTATAAAATTTATGGTGGTAGTGAGGATGATGATAATAACAAAAAGTTTGATGATGATGATAATAATGATGATGATGATAATACTCGCTGTCATGTTTTTTTAACACATGGCTTGGGCCTAATACAAGTAATAATAATAAATATGATAATTATTATGATTATGATGATGATTATTATTATTATTATTATTATTATTATTATTTTGTTTTATAAAATAATACTTCAAAGGTAAACCTATGATTTAATATTTAATATACAAACATATTTAATTTTTATTACACAAAACTGTGTAGAATTGTATTTTTTCCATTGATAATAATAATAATAATAAAATAATATATATATATATATATATATATATATCCTCTGTCATGATTTTTCCAACACATATGGCTCGGTTGGGGCTAATATCAGTAAAATGTATAAAAAATAGTGATAATAGCAATTATAATCATAATAATGTAATAATAAATCAAAAATATAGAAATTTTGTTATTGGTTGTTAAAATTATTTACTGGTATTGTTATTTAGTGTTTTATGTTAGTTTTTTGACAAAATAATCTATAATTTAATCAGTTATTATTTAGTCACATTCATTGTTGTTGGATATTATTGTTATGTTATATTCAAATTTCACAGATTGCCCAAGATTTACTTTACTATATTATCATTATTACATTTGTTATTAATTAAAAACAATGGCAATATTATTAAGTAGTATCTCTGCATATTCAAACTCCTTACAGAATATAAACAATACAATTGCAATCGTGTAAAGAGCTGAATGACTAAAACATCAAATGAGCACGTGAAAGATTTAAACGGTCCAAAGAAACTCTTGTCCTTCTGCCTTTGTTTGTACGAGTGTCTTTACAGTGTAACTCCGCCCCCTTCTGGCCAAACCCCGTCAGTGCAGCGTCCGTTCTCCTCAAGTCAACATGTTTTCTGAGCCAGAACAGATGATATCGGCTTACCGAGACCACAGACACTTCTCCAGCACGCAGTTGTGTGTTTGATGTGGTGGGTGTGTCTGGGTGTGTGTGCACGTTATTTTAGTTCTCTGTGTGAAAGAAAACACACTTGCCATCTGAGCCTGAGATCATACCTCCATATTTATAGCAGATCGTGTCTCGCTTGACCATAAAAAGGTGTTTAGGTCACATCCTTCTGGCGTTTTGCACAGATTTGACTGAGTAACTGCACCTGCGCTGACAGGAAACGCAGTCCGCAAACAGGAAGTGGTGCAGTGGCGCTTTAATGTGAGACTCATTCATATAGTTATACAACAACAGCACAAAAGTGTGGACTGGTTGGTGTTGATGATCCGTCAACAGGTTTGGATTTCTTTGTGGTAAACAGATATTGATTTTCCGGTTATACACACAGTCACTGAAAACACAGGCTTATTGTAGTTCTAATTCATTCATTCATTTTCCTTCGGCTTAGTCACTTTATTCATCAGGGGTCGCCACAGCGTCATTCACAGAGGAAACCGACAACCTATCCAGCATATGTTTTACGCAGTGGATGCCCTTCCAGTCACAACCCAGTACTGGGAAACACCCATACACTCAAATTCTACACACACTCACACAATATGGACAATTTAGTTGACCCAATTCACCTCTAGCGCATATCTTTGGACTTGTGGGGGAACCCGGAGCACCCGAAGAAAACCTACACGAACAGAGGGAGAACATGCAAACTTCACACAGAAATGCCAGCTGGCCCGTCTGGGACTCAAACCAGCAACTTTCTTGCTGTTAGGTGACAGTGCTTACCACTGAGCCACCGTGCCGCCCCTAGTTCTAAATTATTTAGCTTTTTTATTTTACTGTGATCTAGTGGTTTGGCTTTTTGTTTAGCATACTTTTTTATAGTTTAAGTATATTTTAGTGAGCTAAATTTTAAAATAAATGTTTCACATTGTTTAGTTTTTCAAAATGTGCTTGTACATCTTTAGAGTGTTTACCATAATATCCTAAAATAATAACACTAAAATACATATTCATTTCTGAAATAATACAAAATGTATTCACTAAAATAAACTAAAATAAATGTTGTGCAAAACAAAAATAAAGACTATATTAATCTTAAATGTGATAATAAAATAAGTACAGGATGCCCTTCTGGATCTTTCACTTACTTCGAAGACACTACTGACTACGCTTACATGGACATCTGTAATCTAGTTATTTGTCTTAATAGACAATAATATAATTAAGGTGTTTACGTGAAGTGCTTTCATGTACGAGTTTCCTGTAATTTTGGGTGACTTTAACTGCAGTTCAGTAGTTTCACATTCACTCATGAACATTTCATTCATGCCCCCGTGACAAACTGGGGTATTAGACACAAATAGGGAGTAAGGACTGGTGAGAGTGTTATGGAGTTTAATAACGCACGCCAAATGGAAAGAAAAAAACTTCTGCATTTCGCAATTCCGCATGTGTGGATGTTGTCGGAAAATATGGCGAAAAGTCCTACATGACGGTAATAGCTTGATTGCGGTGTTTACTTCAATAGTGCCACTAATATCTGCATACTCCACATCTTAATTCCATTTCTGTTAAATTCAGTTATGACTTTAGGCAGATTAAGGTAATCAAAATTGCTGTTTCGAGCTTATGTAGACCTACAGTTCAAAATTCATGTAACTGAATAAACAGTTAGTAAACACAAGTACATCTTATTGAACATCATTTATTTTCATCACCAATTATCATAGTAGAACAGTTTCTCAAGCAGTTTGTGATGCATTTTGAAAACAGGAGATGAGCCTCTGTTCAAATGTGCCACCTGGCTTGAGAAACTCATTCTCAAAGACTTACTTTTAGTCATTATTTGGGTAGCACATATTCTGAATGCCTTTGGCAGAATTCAAATGAGCTTTTTTAATCTAGATTAATTCCAAGATTATAGTGAGATTAATCTAGATTAAAAAAATCAGTCTGTGCCCACCTATAATATATATACAGTTGAAGTTAGAATTATTAGCCCTCCTGAATTGTTAGCCCCCATTTTTCCCCCAGTTTTTGTTTAACTGGAGAGATTTTTTCAACACATTTCTTAGTCCTATAATAGTTTTAATAACTCATCTCTAATAACTGATTTATTTTATCTTTGCCACGATGACAGTAAATAATATTTGACTAGATATTTTTCTAGACACTTCTATACAGCTTAAAGTGACATTTAAAGACTTAACTAGGTTAATTAGGTTAACTAGGCAGGTTAG
>CAIGQZ010001336.1:8357745-8368086 GCA_903798205.1 Danio tinwini | reverse complement strand
GTATGAAGCAGCATTATAACCGAACCCTATAATGTACAGTATTTAGTTTGATGAATCGGCTCTGCTTCAGGGTTGCCAGTTTTTCATAACAAAAGTACCCCAATGGGCACACAAAAATAGCAGAATTTTCATTTCAACTAGCCTAATCCATAAACTTGACTGAGTGTGACCGTGTCTGCAATAACACTTCCAAAACGATAGCTGGAAGTGGGATTTCTATGTTTTTATGTAGGTTTCTTCATAAGTCTTTTGTTTGCACCAGACATACATGTAATGCTAACTTAAGGCTGGTTTATACTTTCTGGCATAGTGATCGCTGTGACCCACCGCGCCTGCCTTGCATGTAGCCCTGTAATTATACTACTGCGTGCTGTTTGTGTTGCTCTGCAATAGCACTTCCGAAACGCTAGCTGGCAGTAGCTTATGTTATGTTTCTCTGTGTCGAGTTTCTTCGTAGTTGTGTTTTTTTTTTCTGAATGCTACCTTAATGCAGGGGTTTTCAAACTGTAGGGTGCCACCAGGGGGGCGCCAGCACCTATTAAGGGGGGTCCGAGAATTTGAGGCATGCCGTGCACTCGAGTAAATTACGATGACGGTTTTTATGCGTTGACAAGAGTAAATCTGATTAACGTTAGTTCCACAGCTAACTATCAGGCACCTGTAGAGTTTATGCGTTCCAATAAAACATACAAATAAAATGGAGCGGGCGCTTTTTAAAATGAATGACGGTGAATGAAAGTCAAGCCGGTGAGCCGTCTGACAAAAAAGTGCCTTTCTGAATCAAATCAGCAGGATGCCCTTCTGGATCTCTCACTTTCTTTGAAGACATACATCATGAAGACATACAGACTACCTTTACATAGACATCAGTAATAGTTATTACCAACAACCCAACACGTTATTAAAAAAACAACCTGTGGGCACAGATCAAAAGTAGCCCAATTCCGCTGAAAAATTATGGACTTGGCAACACTGGGTGCTTCTTCTCCGCAAGATCACAGCTTGATCACGGTTTATTTTAGCCAGAAGGAGTGAGTGAGATATCTGTAAGCCACCAGAGAAGCCTGGTTTGCTCCTGGGCTTCGTTGTGGATTAAATACAGACTAAATTATAATTATACTTGACCAAAAGGGTTGAAATACAGCATCTGAATGGTGTCTTTAGGTGTGGTACATGTAGTATAAGTGGATTAATTGACTTCAGTCTGACAAATTATTGAAAAATAATGCACACTTGAGACGTAACAGCTGTGTTGCATTATTTTCTATAATACAATATAATCAATATGTTTCAGCCAGCCCTTGTAAATGCTGATTGTTTTAAACTTGCGTTCTGTTGCTACTTTTTGCAGTAATTACTACATTTTGCCAAATCGGATGATGCATGATTGTGTGTTCTTGCTTAAAATATAGTTGATCCAGCCGGATTTTTCAGCCTTATCAATATATCTGCTGAAGGTGATGTGGTCTCGTCTCCTTTGGTCGGGTACAATCTCTTATGATCAGTTATAGATAAACTAGACTGCAGGTCACAGTGTGTGAGTGTCAGATTGAGATGTGTCCAACAGATTGTGAAGCTCAAAGATCACAGCCTTTTAAATTGAGGAAACAAATATCCTCACAGGAAGTATATACGTTCTCATGGGAACTTCCTTGTCAGCACGCTTGGCGCGCACAAAGTTCTGCTGACCTCCAGTGTGTTTGTAAGAGGTGATTTGTGTTGGTGGGTCAGTGAGTTCTTGTTTTCAGAGTCATTGTGAAATGCATGGAGGGATTTCTCAACACCATCCAGCTGTAATGCTACTGTGTTTTGTGAGTGTGTGTGTCTCAGTAATACATGAGGTGTCATGTTTGTTTGGGAAACTTGTAAAGAATTACCAAACCCTGTAAAGAACGGCATTGCTGTGTTATTTGTAATGCTAAAGTTCATTGATGTTTGGAATATTTGAAGCAGCAAGAAACATATCCATATCCTTTCTGCAGCCAAAGACATATTTCACATCTTCATGCATCTTTCTCCTTCATCTTCATTGTTTTCCTCTCTCATTTTTTTCTCTGCACTGCCCTTTTGCTTTTACACTGAAGTAAATGTCATGTAGGATTCCATGTGTACCGTAATAGAGTTTTTTAAAGAGAAAAGTCAGCCGTTGTTTGTTTCCGCTGTACACTTTGATATGTAAAACTACAAAAGCTGTTGCTGGAGTGTACCTTTACAATTGGTATATAATTTGTACCCAAATGGCCCTTATTGGGATTTTAAAGGTATTCAATCAGAAAAATTACAATTATACAATGTAAAAAATGCTGGGTTTCACACAATCAGTTTGTATTGTGTCAACATGAAGGAATTTGCGGACATTTTTTGCTATTTCTGCTAAGAAGTTTGTAAAAAAATCTGTGCATTTATGCGGAATTATTTTGGGAGTATCGTAACAAAAAACTTAATATATGAAATAAAAAAAAATAGCTTTTTAACTTTAAAGTTTACAATACAAATCTATCTAGATCCACTTATTTAGTAAACAAAGCAAGTCTCTCATATAATACATCTACTAAAAGATAGAAAATATTACTTTACAAACTGTATTGTAAATAAATTAAATGAACACGTTCATTAGGGCTGGGTCGATAGACGATTCTATCGCTGATGGCCGATGGACATCACGATGCTGAGCCGGCATTGCGATCCTCCGCCCCGCCTATGTCGCAGCAGCAACCAGCTCGCGAAAAATAGACACTTAGGCCCCGTTTACACTATTACATCATAGTTTTAAAATGGTATTATGGAACGAAGATGATCCACATCCACACTGGCATTTCATCTAGCATTTCTGAACAGCCCTCCATCCACACTATACTGCTGAAAATGCACATCACGTGCCCACACACACACTCTGTTCCAGGCAGTCAGCCGGTGCTTTGAGCACAAAACCCCAGAGAGCAGTGCACGTCAGACAGTTTATCAAGGATGTACCGCTGGATCTCATCTCACTATGGTTATTAAATGTAATATTTAATTAATCTTGTCTCTATCTAATGACTCTTCTGTCTTTTGAATCTATCCGGTAACGTGTCAAAGCGTCAGTAGACTGCTTCAGTCTTTCGCTTTCAAGCGTGTACTTATTATTTTTAGCGAAAACCTTTTTTTACCAACCAAAGTTTGTCAACACCATTATAACAACACAGATCACTGTCTATTCATGCCAGAGTCCCGTGGAAAAAGTGATTGACCATGCGGGTCCGGTAGTTAAATTGGTAGGCTACAAATAATTAATTCACCGCCACCTATGACGACTATGCCATTGTCCATCGCAATGTTTTACATTGTACATTGTACGATGCCAAGTTGGTCGACATCACCCAACCTTAACTTTTATATTAGTCAATATTATTACTGAAATAATTTAAAAACTAAATAAATAGAAATTTAGACACATTTACACAAGTAAATAAATAGACAAAATAAATAGAATCTGATGGGCTAAAAATCAGCTAAAATCTGCAGATTTCTGCACACACAGAGTCTGTGTGTTCCTTATTAGTTTTTATGAATTTAAGTGGATTGAACATGAAACAATTAATTTGTACCAAAAGAACCCTCAAGAACTGCTTTAGTTTATTTTAATTGAGTAGTTTAAACAAACAGCAAATGTCATTTTTTGAGCGCATGTGAATATTTAATAAAATGTAAATTTGTTGGAGAATTTAATGAATTAAAATGTGTTTACCAAGACAAAATAGAGATAAAATAAAACGTTCAAAATGTTTTAAGGTTGGTTTTAACGTTTATTCTCAACAAGGTTGCATTTTAAGTATTCAAATTTTATTGAAAAGAGGAATTCTAATAATAATCCAATATAATATTCATTTAGAAATTTTTTAAAAAGCATTTTCAATCTGAATTTTCAGCATCATTACACCAGTTTTCAGTGTCAAATGACCCTTAAGAAATCTTGTTAATATACTAATTTGAAGCTTGAGTAACATTTCTTATCGATGTGGTTATCAGTGTTGAACAAAGTGGTGCTGTTTTTTTTTTTTTTTTTAAATTGACAATTTTTCTGAATTAAAAAAACCCCATAAAGTTTAAAACAACAGCATTTGCTTGAAAGAAATTATTTGACACCGTGTACGTGTTCTCTCTCAATAAGTAGGGATGCATCGAATATTTAGCCACTAAACAGCTGAAAGTGGCCCACAAGTGCAGTTTCGATTTTTGGTTTTAAATTTAATTTTGTAGTTGGTCCCAAACAAATATTTGTAGATTTTAATTTTAATTATTATAATTTTTTTAATCGTTTAAGTTCATTTGATTGACTATATAAAATCTGTGGATATTATCGATGCGTTTATTGGATAAAATAAAATTGCTACTTATTACTGTAATATGTCCCCATCCCCAGGAGTGATAAGCCATTGTTGCTATGTGTTAAATAAATATTTTCATAATTTGTATTTAATTTATTCTTTGAAACTTTACAATTAATTTATACAAATGCAATTCCTTGATTTTAGTAAGGTTAGTACACAGTCATACCCATAAATGCAATGATACTAATAATTGGCATTATTTATTTCAATGTTTTGGTTTGGTTTCCTCTTTTTCAGTTTCGGCCAGGAATTTTAATTTCGGTGCATCGCTATCAATAATTTTTTTTGTTTTGTTTTTTATTCTTCAAAAGCCTCACTGACAGCTAATGTTTGTGATGGTGTATGCTTTTCCCTAAAAGTAGCAATAAAAGTAACCTGATCATGTGCAAATCCTTTACGGATGCTCTGGGATCAAGAATAATTATTTGTTCAGTGCTTATTTTTATTAGGGTTTGGGTTAGTCAGAGATACTTCAGTATATTAGTATAAAAACAGTAGAAGTTTGTGATACTGTATGTCTCCATTTATGTGTGTAGACGTGTGTGTGTTTATGTGAGAGAGAGAGGACAAAAACAAGCTTTAGTGTTTAAGCCTCAAATGTGCTAAGAGCGGATCTGTCTCATGGGAATATGAGTCACAGGTAAATAGGTTTCTGTGGGCCGTTTCAGTGTGTG
Organism: Danio tinwini; assembly: GCA_903798205.1. Classification (NCBI taxonomy): domain Eukaryota; kingdom Metazoa; phylum Chordata; class Actinopteri; order Cypriniformes; family Danionidae; genus Danio; species Danio tinwini. The sequence goes on along the minus strand of CAIGQZ010001336.1, from coordinate 8,363,042 downwards.
CGTGCATGTGTGGCTGTGTACATGTGTGTGTGCCTTAACAAGCAAGGCTGAACCTCTGCTTGCACTTGAATCTGCTGAGAAACACTAGAAGTCTCACTGGTCTTATAAAGCTAACATCGAAAAGCTTTAAAGGTTCAGTTTAACCCAAAATGAAAATCTGTTTTCAGATACTCACCTTCATATCGTTCCAAACCCATTAGACAGTTGTTCATCTTCAGAAAACAAAAAAAGGTGTTTTTCATTAAATTAAATGAAGACGTAACTTTACATGATGAACAGGTTTAATTTATGCTTTTATTCGTATATAAACAGCTCAACTATAGCTGCTTGATGTGTGAGGACAAACCTGATTGGTTCTTGAGGCGTGTGGTGTGACACAAGAATATGACGTGGAATATATCATGGTCTTGTAATATGCATTTATTTTTACCTAATTATCCCAGCGACTCCCATATGAATCGTTCAGCGATTCATTTGTTCCCAAACCCCTCCTTAGCACGAAGCTAATCTGTGCTGATTGGACCGATGACAGCCTGTTGCGATTGGTCGACAGCGTTCAGCGCGAGACAGTAAAATACCCATCGCGGTTTATCAAGCCCCTGGGTCGCCAACATTGGTATAGGATCCGATCGCAGCAGACACCCGAAACACGCTTCATAGTAAACTTACTAACACCACAGTAAACAGTACCCGGTTCTCAACAGTGTTATTCAGACACCTCAGCACTGAAAGCAGTGCAGTTTAACACCACAAACGCATTTAAATGCGTAAACAAAACAGCACGCGTCGTGTCTTCAACGAGGCATTAGACACTATATGGGAATATAGAGTTAATCTGATACAGTGCAAGCGGTTACAAGTAACAACACAATTAAATACATACTTTACAAGCTAGAGAAAACAAGGAGGCTGCTATTTACTTACACTTTTGAAATGTGTCATGGGCCAGGTCTGATTTCATTAATTATCTTTCATTTTGCTGCTTTTCTCCCTTCTCAGCTGTAGATCATTTCTATTTGCAACCATTGCTGTGGCACCTTTTGAATGAAATGTTATGTTGTCAGGGCTTACCTGTACTCTGCTTTGCCCAACAATCACTATTTTTGCAGGCTCCTATCTCCTTTCCAGTGCTGTGCACCAGCCCAAAGTCCAGCTTGCCTTTATTTGACTTGTACCTAATAATTTGTCCTTATTTTGCACGTGTTACACCAAATTATGTGACCATCCTATTCTGTGACCCTAGTAGGCACTGTTTTCACTGTTTGGCTTGAACTGGCTCCCACAGCATACATACTCTCACATGAATGCGCTGGAATTAACTGTTCAATAGAGGAAGAAACTAATCCATGAGCTGTGTACTGAAAGTTCATTGTAAGCATGTAGATGCTGAAGCAATTCTTTCCCTCACACTTCCAATAATATCCAGGTAAGCACAGCGTCTTCATGACTCATGACTTCAGGATCTGTTTGCTGCTGTGTTAGTGGGCGGGGCTGCAGATTTAAATTTTGTGGGTTTGCGCGCAACCATTATGTTTCGTATCGACGTCACGCCGAAACGGCTAAAGACTCGTTATCAAGGCGATTCATTTAAACCACTATGAGTCGACTCTTTTTTTTTTTTTTTTTTTTTTTTAGATGAATCAATAGTTTTAAAAACTGTCCACTTTCAGATTTAAGCTTTAGCTGGATATTTCACTTCACTTAGAGCTGTGTTACACACTACATGGAAGGTCAATTTAAAAAACCCATAATAGGGGCTCTTTAATCTTTTTGCTTGGTAGCACTGGTGCTCCTAACTTTAAAGATGTGGTCTCACCAGCCATATTTTAGTCGCATTTACTACAAGTTTTATATTAATAGATTTATTGCATTTGAAATCTATGTGACAATTAAATGAAGGATTTAATAGAATATCTCACGTTTAAAATGTGTAGGTTCAGTGGTGAACACTGTTACCTGACAACTCCTTCACACAGACTTTACAGTGAATGGCTATAGGAGTCTTATTCACTAATCAGCTGTGTCAATATTTGTAATGCACAATGCTTTGGGTGGTTTCTAAAACAAAATCTGTCAGTGTACTTTTCATTCCCTCATCTTCAGCGCTTTACATTTTCGCGGCTGTAGCTCCCGGAAGGCACCTGAAGGCAGAAAGCTTTGACTGAGTGATTGACAGCTGATATTAACCAATCCATTCTAGTTCAGTTCTAGCGCAGTGGGCCAATCAGAAGAGCTTGAAGGTGGGGCAAGCATTGCAGGATTTGTTTACTGTAAAAGGTTGACTTGACAACTGTTCAGAAAACAAAAATTCCCGAGCACTGCGTTTGACTTTATTAGGTGAAAAGATGCATTCTGTGAGAATATCTTCTGAATCGGGGCATCCGGTGAATGTTTTGCAGTGTAAACCTCGCTCAAATACTTTCAAATATATTTTAAAGTTGCATAAATAAAAATTTGCTTGCAATTTCGAGCCATGCACTTGTGTCAACACAGCCTTAAGAGTTTGATTAAACCAATAGATTCAAATGTTGTTGTGTTTTGTTCAAATCTTTTTATTGACGTTTTAATCAATAAAACAACAATTTCAAAAGCATTTGAAAAAGAGACAAATTATCTTTGCTCCCACAGAGCCCCCCACCCCCACTGCACCATTTCTATACATTATATTAGGCTCAGTGGTGGAAAGAGTACTGAAAAATCATACTTAAGTAAAAGTACCATTACTTGCCTAAAAATGTAGTGCAAGTAGAGTAAAAAGTAACTGTTGTGAACTTTACTCAAAGTATGAGTAAAAAGTAGACCTTTTAAAACTACTCAAGAGTAGTAAGTATTACACTGTAGAAAACTGATGCGTTTACATGCAATTTGTGGATGTGTGTATACGTAACATTCTGTAGTGCATTGAGTTATTACCCAGCAGGTTCACAGCATCATAAGACGTTAATATTAGGTTAGATTTAGGCTGTGATGTCAGGACCAAAATTCAATGTCTAGCCAGCGTCTAAGGACAATGTTATTCTGATGTCCAATAATGACGTCAAATGACGTTGATATTTAGTTGATTTTAGGTTGTGTTAGAAACTGACCAAAATCCAATGTCGAATCAACATCTTAAACCAACATCATATTGATGTCAAATACTGACATTAATTGGTCCGTTATGGCAACCAAAATCCAACATCTGATAGACGTCATAGTGGTAACATCTACACAACGTCAAGCTGTAACCTCATTAGACAATGATATTTAGTTGATTTTAGGTTGGATGTTGACGTCAGGTTCTGATGTCAACCCAATTTTAATTTCCATACAAAATGCAACGTCCCTTTGGGGTACAATGTCAATCTGACGTCATGTTGGCGTCATGTGTCAGCTGGGTGATTTAAGGTCACTTCAGTCATCATACAGTAAACATCTGTCATCTTCTCATCAGTGACATGCATCTAAACAGACTCTGGGTCAATGCGTGTATAGATTTTGGACATCTTCTTGGACACTTTTAATGCTTCCAAACAGTTTGCTGCAATTTTACAGCACCCATGTTTTGAGGTAGTTCATTATTATGCGATTTACCTTCTATGTGTAATTTGACAGCAATCACAGGACTGATTTGTCTAATCCCCATAGACAGGAAAAAATAGTAGTGACTGCAGGTTGAGAGAAAGTAGTGAAGTAAAAGTACCAATACTGCATTAAAAATGTACTCAAGGGAAAGTAAACTTACACATTTTTAAAACTACTTAGTAAATAACAATTCTTGAGAAAAACTACTCAATTACAGTTGTTTGAGTATTTGTAATTTACCACTGTTGACATATACATACATGCATACATACGTACGTCCATACATACATACATACATACATACATAAGTAAATACAAGTAGAAGTTCCCTTGTATGTCCACTCATCTGTTTTGCACGTATATATAAATATATAAAATAAATTACACTATAAAATAAAACAAAACGCTAAAGTTTAACTAAAATGGAGGGAAGAAAAATGTGAGAAACAATTAATCAGTGATGGGAATAACAGCACTATAAATAAAGGGCATTACTAACGGCGATACCTTGTTCAGTAAGGAGTAGTCAGATTAATTACTGTTTTACCCGTTACAACGCTGTTACAGTTACTGACAATAAAATGCGCATTACTATAATTGAGAACACTGAAGCGGTTTTCATGTGAGCAGCATTCCTTCCAGCCATAGGACCAGTGGTGTAGTCGGGGCTATACGCACGTATACTCAGTATGCCTATTTTTTTCCATGAGCTGTTTGGGTATTACGACTTCTAAGGATCAATAATTTCGTATACCCTCGGTATACTTACTTGTTTTTCTGATTAGACTTTCCTAATTTACGTATATTTGCTTCCCCTTTAAATGTATACCAATATTTTTTTTACTTGCATCTTATTTGTTGCAATCAGTGCATTTTTGTTTAATTTGCGCCATTCCCCCCCGCTGACGACCGCAGCAGCTGTGAGAAAATTTTGGGAGTTTTTCGATAACAACGACAAGTCAACTAAACGATGTCTCGTTGAAACACTGAGGTAAATTATTTTTAAAAAGCATGGGCATCGCTTTAGCCCCCTATATTTCTATTCAGTGCCTCTAAATGTTTTGCGATTTCCTCAAGAACTGTACACTACTAAATGATCACCTCAGTCCCCTTTAAATTTGCTATGAAAACGGCGGCAGACTTCCACTCCTCCGTTTTCAACTCGTTTTTCGTTTAATCAGCAAACCACAGCTTTGCAGAGTGAGAGCAGAAGGTGTGTTTATCTATAGATTGTTATAATATCTGCATATTTGCAGTTCTTTGCTATAGAAACACTTGTATCACATGTACCAATCCTCGGCGCTCCCCTCATCATCACAGCTGTTCCTCCAACAAAAATGCAACTCTTAATGAACATTTATTATCAATTAACTATGATTATAAAACGCATTAAAGTGCATGTGGCATTATATATCATACATTCATGCACAGGATAAAACAGTGACAGAACTCAGTGAATGTCCTCATTTTAACTGCATATCAGAGTGAGATCAGAGTGAAATATGTATATAAAATATATATATATAGTGTTGTAGCTTTGTTAAAAATTATTTACTTTTATGACTTATATTGGTATAGTGAAATATGTAAATGAGCCGGTACATTTTTTAACATGTTTATATTTTTTGCCATTTTGAAAAAAGTGGTAGTTCTATTTAAAACATGGAAAAAATACTTGACTATAGGCTAGTATTTGAGTTTTTGAAGAAAAAAACTTTTTATTTTCCTGATAT
>CAIGQZ010001336.1:8319268-8330100 GCA_903798205.1 Danio tinwini | reverse complement strand
TATATATATATGTATATATATATATATATAAATTGAAGTATTTTGCATAATTACTCAACTGTATATATTTAAAAAATTATATTCGTCCAACAACTATACATGCTCAAAAATGGTCAATATGCTATGTACAAAATATGGTGTCAGTAAATTATAACATACATATTCATCATTAATTTATACACATATAACAGTTTTAAGTGTTATCTTTTATAAAACAGAAAGGTCCTGTTTTACTCAAATTGTATTAATTACAGGAATTTAATTTATATTGTCTATGTTTTGAGATTTTTAATGGATTTTAAGTATAGTGTTGAGTCAAAAAATTTAATAGCTTATTCAGACAAAGTAATTAAAGTAATTTAAATGCAATTTCAGTGATGTAATTAGGAATTTATTGCTTTTTATATAACTTGCACAACACTACCTGGTGTATTCGAAACCCAACATAAGCTTTTCATTAGTTCTAATAAAAGCCTTTCATCTTCATTACCTGATTCTCCATACACATGTTCTGAGTGATCATTGTTTGATTCAGAGTGACTAAATGTTTGTGTAACTCAAAAGAGTCACTGAATCCTCATCAGAGAGTCCGTAATAGTCTGTCCATGAGAGATAGATAGAGCATCTAAACAGCATCTGTATATGAGCGGTCACCAGGTAAAGTAATCTTGCTAAAAGCTGCTTTATATTCGTGTGCTCTGCATCTCTCTGCTGGCGGCGAGCTGAACGCCAGTTATGAAGAACGTTATTTATCTTGAGGAATTACCTTTCGTTCACAAGTGCTTTATGATGCTGCATTAGTTTCAAAATTGTTTGATTCCATATCAATCACATTAATGTATAATTTCAAATGGATGTTGCTTATGACTAAATAAATAAGAAGTCTTTTATTCGAGGCATGATCTATCTTGTGTGTGTTTGTGTATGCGTGCGCTTGTTTATGTAGTTTTATGAGGACACACATTTGTATAATGACCAACTGTGGAAAGAGTACTGAAAAATCTTACTCGAGTAAAGGTACCATTACTTGCCCAAAAATAGAGTAAAAGTATTTGATGTAAATATTACTCAAAGAATGGGTAAAAAGTAGCCCTTTTAAAAGTACATAGTATTACGATGTGCAAGGTCGATGCGCTTAAATGCAATTTGTGCATATGTGTGTGTGTGTGTGTGTGTGTGTGTGAAAACATAACATTTTGTAGTACATTTAGTGAATAAAGGCCATTTGTTGATTTCAGTCCTCATACAGTAAACATCCTTCATCTTTATCATCATTTAAACAGTCTCTCTGTAATGATTTTGCGTCTTCTTGGACACTTTTAAATGCTTCCATACTACCAATTTGGTGCATTTATAAAGTGCTCGTGTATTGAGGTTCTGTATGATGCTATTTTGTCTATATGCGTTTAGATTGGATGGGAATCACAGGACTGATTATTCTACTTAACCAATCAAATATAAAAAAATATAAGTAAACAAAAAATAAATTAATGACTGCAAGGAAAGTAGTGGAGTAAAAGCGCCAATAGAGCTCTAAAAAAGTACTCGGGTGAAAGTAAAGTGCATATTTTTAAAACTACTTAGTAAAATATAATTCCTGAGAAAAACTACTCAATTACAGTAATTAAAGTATTTGTAATTTTGTTGCTTTACGCCACTGATAACGACAAGGTTATTACAATGTTGAGGTAGTTTATGAGGACATTATCTGTGTAGTTGTAATTCAAAACTGTAAAAACCATTATTAGACGTCATTTTTTGAGAGACACTCAAATACATCACGTGTGCTACGTATGCAACGTCTATATGTAAGTCATGTAAAACAAACTGAATTAATATAGTTTGATTATAGGGTTTGGAGTTGGATGTTTTATGAGATTATTTAAACATTTTTGCAATTATTTTGTGCTTAATTAAGAATTTTGCAGGATTGCAAAAATGTGCGACTTTTTGTTGATTTTGCGATGGATTCAGCGATCACAGAATCGCAAAAAAACTAGGGAGTCTGACTTATTTCTAATAACTGAATTCTTTTATTTTTGCCATGGTGACAGTACATCATATTTTAACTAGATATTTTTCAAGATACTAGTATTAAGCTTAAAGGGACATTTAATGGCTTATCTAGGTAAATTATGCTAATTAGGCAAATCAGTGTATAACAGTGGTTTGTTCTGTAGACTATCAAAAAATAATATTGCTTAAGAGGGCTAATAATATTGACCTTAATACGTTTTCTTTTTTGGTCCCACTTTATATTAAGTGTCGCTTATACCTGTGAACTTACACAGTAACTAGATGTGTAAGTAGTATGTAACTACAGTGTATGTACACACTGGTACATAGTATTTACTTGTGTAATAATGGTGTAACTACAGTCATGTAACAACACACTGAATAGTAAAAGTTCAAATGTGTAACAGGACATTAATAACACAATCTTTGGTAAACTACCCACTTTAATGTGATCACTGTTTCTACAGTTTACCTTAAAACAACATATAAACGTAAGGCATTTGTATATTTCTGAACACACTTATATTACACCAGTTTTACACAAGTAAATACTATGTACCAGTGTGTACATACACTGTAGTTATATACTACTTACACATCCAGTTACCATGTAAGTTCACAGGTATAAGCGACACTTAATATAAAGTGGGACCTTTTTTTATTTCTTAAAACTGCTTTTATTCTAGCCAAAATAAAACAAATAAAACTTTCTCCAGAAGAAAAAATATTATAGGAATTACTGTGAAAATTCCTTGCTCTATTGATCATTGTTTGGGAATTTTTTTTTTTTTACTTTTTTTTATTTAGAGATAAGATAGAGAGAAAAAAGACAGGAGGGAAAAAATAGAAATAAAAAAGCAGAGTACAAAGCGGTTGTCATAAGGGTTACAAAATCAAGTCATAATACATTTGACATACATTATCACAAATTGTTTACAAAGACATATTCAGACCATTTTGCCAGTACTTGTTACACTTTTTTTGCATCAAATCTTAGGTTAAAAGTCAGTCTCTATATACAGTGTGCTTCCTTTACAATTCCTAACCTTTGAGCCCTTGTTGGAGGATCAGACTGAAACCATTTTCGAGTTATTGCTTTTCTGCTACTTACCAAAAGGATTTGAATTAAGTATTTCTCAATAGTTGAAATAATTTCTGGTATTTTCCCAAGGTATAATGTATAAATGAGTAGTCCGATTCTTCTCCAGTTATCGTTTTAATTTCAGTCGCTCTTTCATACCAGAAGGTCTGTATTTTTGGGCAAATGATTTGCCATTAAGGTTCCACATTGTCTCTAACAAGAGCCCAAACTTTCAACACCTGTACGCAATGCAGACAGTTTAGAAGTTATGAAGAACCTCATTTGGAAAATATTTTAAAAAGAAATATCCAATAATCGTGACTTCAACTGTATAATAAGTGTTTTACAGTATAGAATACACGATTATGCCTATGGAGAGTCCTCATGAATCACCAAAACTAACCTGTGTGTTTCAGGACGTTGGGTCTGCTCGTCAAACGATTGGAGCGTGGTGGAAAGGCTGATGTCCAGAGTTTGTTTCAGGAGAACGACTGCATCATTCGGATCAACAACGGAGATCTGCGCAACGTTCGCTTTGAGCAGTAAGACTTGACCTCTGACCTCTGACATGAGTACTGAGTGCTTGATTACCCGTTTAACTCCTTTCTCTTGCTCCTTTGTTGATGCCATTACACTTCTCTTCAGGCCTGAGGAGATTATTGATTAATCCTCTGATTGTGGTTGTTTAGTATAATTGCAGTTGTTTCAGGTGACAGCAATAATTGTGCGGTATAAATTTCAGTCATCTTTTGTAATTCATTTAAGGGAACTATAAGTGTTGGAGAAATGCCATTTTGTGGATGATATTTGGTGTGGAAGAGAGAAAGCGGTGGAATCATAATATGTTGTTTTTTGTTTCATTTTTTGTTTAGTTTAGTTTTTTGTTTAGTTTTGTGTTTAGTTTTGTTTTTAGTTAAGTGTTATGTTGTGGTGTTTTGTGTTTAGTAGTTATGTTTAGTGTTTTGTTTAGTGTTTAGTTAAATTTTTTGCTTTATGTATAGTTTTGTGTTTAGCTTAGTTTTGTGTTATGTTGTAGTGTTTTTTGTTTTGTTATTGTTTTGTTATTAGTTTTGTTATTGTTTAGCTTATGTTTGGTGTTTAGTGTTTTGTTTTGTTTAGATTAGTGTTTAGTTTTGTATTTAGTTTTATTTTGTCTTTATTTTTTGTGTTTATTTTAGTTTTGTATTTTGTTTAGTGTTATGTTGTGGTGTTTTTTGTTTTGAGTTCAGTTTAGTTTAGTCTTTTGTGTTTAGTAAATTTTTGTGTTTAGTTTTGTGTTGAGTGTTTTGTTTCGTTTAGTTTAGTATTTATTTTTTGTATTTTGTTTAGTGTTGTATTTTGTTTAGTGTTTAGTTTAGTTTAATTTTGTGTTTAGTTTAGTTTTGTGTTTTGTTTTTAGTGTAGTGTTGTTTTGTAATGTTTTTTGTTTAGTTTAGTGTTTTTTGTTTAGTTTGGTTTTGTGTTTAGTTTTGTGTTTAGCTAAGTTTTGTGTTATGTTGTGGTATTTTTTGCTTTGTTTAGTTTTGTTTGCATTTAGTTTATTTTTGTGTTTAGTTTTGTGTTTAGTGTTTTGTTTAGTGTTTAGTTTTGCCTTTAGTTTTATTTTGTGTTAATTTTTTTGTGTTAAATTTTGTATTTTTTTGTGTTATGTTGTGGTGTTTTTTGTTTTGTTTTCAGTTTTGTTTCTTAGTTTAGTGTAGTTTTGTAATGATTTTTGTTTAGTTTAGTTGAGTGTTTTGTGTTTAGTTTAGTTTTGTGTTTTGTTTTGTGTTTAGTTCAGTGTTTAGTTTAGCTTTTTGTTTTTAGTTTAGTGTTGTGTTGTAGTTTTTTTACATGGCAATAAATTAAATCATTGCTTAAAATCTTTTATTAGTATATACAGTTCCAATATCTTTTATTTTATTTTGGATTGCACTGTTAACTACATAAAAAACTGAATTAAATAATTTATCTCAATAAAATTTTAATGTAATTAAATTAAATATTTATGACCAATATTATTTTTATTAGTAGTCATCCATACTTCCTGATCTTTTCATCTGTATGTAATTTACTTGTTACATACATACCATGCTCAGCATATAAAAGTACACCCCTCACAAATCTCTCTTTTAAATTCATATTTTTTATAGGAAGCTACACGATATTATATTTGTGCATATACATTAAATTAGTGAGCTAATCTAACAAAAAACCTTATGATAATGATCCAAAAACGATTACACCCAAATTTATATGTAATAGAAAAATATTAAATACAAATAAAAAAAAGCAAAAATCAAGAGAAACAATTTTTTTTTAAATTAAGTTGAAATTTTTTGCAATATTTTGCTTGAATTTAATTGTATTATTTTTCAATTTCTAAATATGTTTGGAGACTAAAATATTATTTTAATAAATATATCTGTTATATATCTAAATATAAACCAATAAGTCTGTCTGTCTATCTATCTATCTATCTGTGTGTCTGTCTTTCTGTCTGTCTGTCTGTCTGTCTGTCTGTCTGTCTGTCTGTCTGTCTGTCTGTCTGTCTATCTATTCATTTGTTCGTCTATTCTGTTTATCTCCCCTTTTTTCTTGCATTAAGCAAGCCTCTTTTATTTTCTCTTTAGTTTTGCAGTGTGTCTGGTGATGTGTTAAAAACCCACCTGTTTAAACTCCAGTCTAATTCAGGAAAGTAAACCTTAATTTTGTGTTTTTTTTTTTTTTTTTGGTATGTTTTCAGAGCTCAGAACATGTTTCGTCAAGCTATGCGTACTCCCGTCATCCTCTTCCATGTGGTGCCGTCCACCATGAGGGCCCAGTATGAGCAGATATCTCATTACGAGCACAACCCCAGAGCGAACATCGACCTCTCGGGACGTTTCAGCCCAGACTCCCTCACCAATGATCTGGATAGCGCTGCTCACCGATTGGCTCAATACAAACCACAGCCACCCAATAACCATCTGGATACCGGCTCTCCCATCCATCATCCTGCTGGCTCATCGGGCAAACCTCCGACAGGCCACACCTCCTCACCCCAAAGAGGCCTAAGCCCCGCTCCCACAACAGGCTTCACTAAGAAGGTTGGGCGGAGACTCGGAATCCAGCTTAGGAAAGGTATCAGTAAAGATTTCATATTGCTTTCAGAAAATCAATACTTTGATTGGCTGAAAACATTTTGTACACTGATCAAAATTCTAAATTAATATGCATATTATTAATAATAATAATTATTATTTTTTACTATTATTATTATTATTATTATTATTGTTGTTGTTGTTATTATTATTATTATTCATTTATTCATAAATTTTTTCTTCAGCGTAGTCCATTATTTATCAGGGGTTGCCAAAACAGAATGAGCTGCCATCTATTCCAGCATATGTTTTAAGCAGGGGATGCCCTTCCAGCTGCAACCCAGTACTGGGAAACACCCATACACTCACATTCACACACACTCATTTTAGTTCATACAATTCACTTATAGCACGTAATAAACTTTATTTGATATACAGTAGTCTCTTGCTATAACGCGGTTTACCTTTTGCGGCCTCAGTTTCGCAGATTTTTTTTTTTACATGCTTTTTTTTTTTTTTTTTTCAGCACGCATTTTGTTCTGCATCCTGATTGGCCGAGACCATTGTCAATCAATTTTCTCCATGTCTCATGTACAGTACAGAATACGTTTAGCTTGCCAAATTAACATGAACCTTCGATCGCTAGCAGTGTGAGTTTCAACAAGGATGCAAAAAGTGTTGTAACTGTCCACAGCAAGACCATCGTTAAGGGGGTCACACACCGGATACACCACACCACGCAGGGCCATGCAAACATAGGTTTATATCAGGGTATGCACATCGGCACCGCAAGTTGGTGGCTGTCTGCGGTACCCAGCTACGACTTAAGATACTGTTGATATTTCTGCCACGCCACGGAGTGGCTTCTCAATAATTTAGTTTTAAATATTTTAAATCATATTCAAATCAAATAACATGCGAATGTGTGTGTCCGGTGTGTGTTACTTCCATCTGTCATGAGTGTGGCACATCAAGTGTCCGGAGTCTGCTTTTGCTTTGTGGATCAGTGAGTGCAGGAATAAGAACATTACGCTAAATGCTAACATTATCCGCACGAAATCTAAAAAGCTTTATGATGAATTTTTGCTGCCAGCGATGAATGTTTGGACATGACAACAGGTTTTGATCTTTGGTTTTATTCTGTAATACTGGACTTATTTTTCTACAAAAGTTTGAAGTTTGAGAGTGTTTCCACAACAGAGAAAAGTGTATAAAGTGTCTTAAAACATCTATAATAATTGTAAAAAATAAAGCTGACTACTTGGCGGATTTTGTCTATTGGGGATTATTTTTTAAAACGTAACTCCCGCAGTAAATAAGGGACCACTGTATACACAATTTAAAATTAGCATCCTAAAGCACTTTACATTCATATAAAAAGTATAGAGGAAAAAATACATTCAAGGATACATGCATAAAAAATAGAAAAAAGGCAAAATAATAAAAACAAACAAAAAAGAAGTTTTAAATTATGATTTAAAAACGCTCTGGGATTCTGCTTTCTGAATATCAATCACATATTATAACTATATGGGCTGAAAAGAAGCTCAAAATGAAGGAGCGTGAAGTCACCATGAAATCAGTATTCATCATGGAATATTGCTAAATTTATAGCAGAATTATTTATTTATGTACAGAATATTTTTTAGAAATATAAGTGCCCTTATAATCTTTAGTACAACCAACCATTTGGAAACCAAACAATCCAGTCAGTTCCACTTCCACAAAAATTGCTCTACCATGTCAACAGCGAATTATTATTTTTTTTTTTAAATTACTTTAGACAGACTAAAGTCAATCAAACTAAACAGAAAGCGGATTAAGCCATGTGGAGTATGCCGATTGTAGTCGTATTATTACAGTGCAGTACAGACATGTAAACACCTTAATCAAACTATTACCGTCGTGTAGGATTTTCGCAGCATTTTGCAGCAGGAAAGTCTATACACACACGGCTGTTTGACACTATTCTCTGCACCTACTGAGTCAGTGAAGAACCGCAGACAAAAATCGTGAAATGCGGAGGTTTTTTTTCTCATACTGCTTGCAGTATCAAATTCTATTAAAACAACACCCTTCCAGCAGTTCATACTCGCATCCAATACCTTAGTTTGTAACGGGGGGCATGCATGAAATGTTCCTGAATGAAAGTAAAAGTGCCGAACTGTAGTTAAAGTCAACAAATTAAAAATGAAACACCCGATATTACATGAAACTCCAGAGGAAATGTGAATAGCGCGTTGACGCAATGACATTAATCGAACTATGTGCTATAACATGTAAAACGGGATCATGAAAGGAGCATTCAAAAAGCATCTCATGTAAACACCTTAATTATATTATTGACTTATTCAGATTAAGGCAAATAATTTGATTACTGAAGTCCATGTAAATGTAGTCAATGTAAATTTTGACATTGCCTACCCCCGCTCCCCCCCAAAAAGATTTTTTTTAAATCATTTTCATTCATATTTTAGATAATTTTTTTCAATTTTATTTATATCATAAATATTGCATTATTAACATTGTAAGTGTCAATATTGTACTTCTAGTTTCTCATCTTGATACTTTATTATGCATGTTGTTTTCACAGTGATTGTGTTAGAATATGGGTAATGTCCTGTTTATGATTAAGGCTGTGCTAATGGATCCAGCTGTCTGCTCCTGAGCATATTTCCCATCATGCAGAGTCTGCTGTACTGACTCAACTGGGAGAATGTAGATCTGCTTTCTGCCAACAGCTCCTTCCTGTGTGTGTGTGTCTCCTCGCTGTATTGGTGTGGGATGTGAAATGATTGACAGCAGTTGGCACAGGTCTTGGCACCTGTGTATGGACAGGTGGCGCAGCGGGAGCGCGAGGTGGCGCCGAGGTTACAGAACAGCGGTGCTGGGAGTGTTGCTAGGCAGCACTGTGTGTCACTGTGATGCCTTTCCATATGGCTGTCTGATTCTCTCAGTGTTTTGTTGAGAGTAAGACACACACACACACACACACACACACACGCATTGTTCTTTTTGTGGAATGTGACTGAACTCTACCTGTGGGTCCTCTTTGTCTTTCTGTCTCACTCAACGATGTTGTTATCTCAGTCTTTTCGCACAGTCCCATATTTTTGAAAGTTTAAGGTCCAGTCAGGTAGGTCTGTAGGTCACAATCTTACTTGGACTTTAAGACCCCCTATTAGTCCAAATAGCTTCTGTTCCAGTCTTGTCGTGTCCATTAACAGGCTGTAGCTTGATGTTTTCTCTAATGCTCGAGCTTCTGTTGTCGTTCACATGCAGACAGGGAGACATCTGAAAATGTGTGGGATAAAATGTAGAGAATTAATTGATTCACTGCTTTAGGATTTAGTATATTATAAAAAAATGTATATAGTACTTTAATCATACTACGTCCTGTTTTTTTTAAACCCTTGTGTGCTGTTGGGGATGTTTTCCTCCACTCTGGGGTGATTTTGAGTCTTAGGCCCAATCCCAATTCTACCCCTTAGCCCTTCCCCTTACCCCTACCCTTTGTTTTGCACATTCATGTGAAAGGGTGGGGGGGTGTCCCAGTTCTCTTTAGCTTGAAGGCATAGGGCTAAGGGGAAGGGTAGTAGATACCCCTTCGAACTGAGATTTTTCATGACCACACACAAAAACAAAGGGTAAGAAAATTTCCCAGAATACACCAGCTACAACAGCAGCATATCTTCACCTAAAAGTAAGGAAATTTGTATTTTTTTGTCATTATTACGAATTTTTACAACAAACAAGCACAGGTTTTAATATATTCATAACCGCATTCTTGTTTTACCGTCATGCTTTAAAAAAGTGCTAAAATAAAAACCACTAAATTTTGCTATCTATAATCCCTAATAATAACTCCTGTACAGCAGTCCCACAATATTCTGTCAGTCGATGACACTCAAATACTCTGTCAGAAAAGTCTAGGGGCTGAGAATGAGCTTTTTACAGTGTCTGCTATAATGTTAATGTTGTTTTTGGTTTGTTCATAGATGAATAGGCCACGGTGTAAATGTGCAGTATAGTTGCGATCTTATTGCCACATTAGATCATTATGATAACATAATATATGCCTTCAGTGATTTCCTGAAGATAAATACCAAAATATAACACAACTGGAATAACCACAGCAAATGAAATGATTTTTGGTGACAAACCTTACTTTAACACCTCAAATCAATCAAACTCAACAATACACTGTGGGCAAATTGACTACCCTTTTGTTATGTTAGTGGCTGTCTTTGTCCCATTTTTTATTATAATGACCATATTATCATGCATTCCTGATTGTTGTTGGTTTTCTTTGTTGGGAAGAGGTAAAATTAGCTTTTTTACTGTTGATCAACCGTTGCAGTGCAAAAAAAGCCTAGTTTCTGGCTTTTATATGGAGTGTAGTGAGTGAGCATGTAATAGAGACCTTTGCACACTTACCTTGATGTGTCTGAGAAAATCAAAATAAGCAGCTCAGCTCTTAGAACACAGTTAACATAGTAAGTGTTTGTATGCACAAACACACTATAATCTGCTGTTTTGGTCTGTCTAAACTGATGTGCAACAGTAAAAATTACACATTTTACCCAACAGAGAAAACCACCAACAACCAAGAATGCATGATTATATGCTGTTGTTGAAAAAAAAAGTATATAATCTGGTTCCAAATTAACAAT
>CAIGQZ010001336.1:8270548-8309268 GCA_903798205.1 Danio tinwini | reverse complement strand
AAACTAGAGGTGTGAAAACACCCTGCTGGGACAGGGGGGTTCCGTGGCCCTTTAAACTAAATTGTCACCTTTTATATAATTTAAATTATTATAATTTTAAATCTGTTATAACTCGCTTATAAAGACTTTACATGTTTCTTTACTATATGAATCAGCATTTTTTAATAATTTCTTGAAGATCTTCAATGACAAATACATATTTGGTGGTTGTTTGTTGCCATCTATTGGCGTACCAGTGTTTATTTGAAGCATTTGATTGATACCATAGGCATCAGTATTAAATCCCATAAATAAACAGTTTTCCTAGTTACATATAACATATAATACTGGTTGAAAAGAGCTGTTACATGGCGACTGATCTCTTTGTGTCACACACAGTGATTGTGAAAGTTTTTATATACGCATTCCAATCACGATCATTAGAATTACAATAGTCTGTGAATCAAGAACTTAATTGATTAATCATTGCACTTTGGCATTAATTCTAGTTTATTTATACGAATCTCCCTGAATATAGTTTATTTGACGAATTTTGTGGTTGCTGCAGGTGAATGGAGTGGATCTGAATGGGCGGGGCCAGGAGGAGGTGGTCTCTCTGTTGAGGGCGACGCCCATGGGTGGGACTGTGAGCCTGGTGGTGCTGAGACAGGAAGAGACCTTTGTTCCCAGAGAGATGGTGAGTATCATCTGTGTGTTTGTGTTTGAGTGACAGTCATGATGAGTGTCGAGTTGTGAAATCCTCTTGCTAATGTCTTCATGAAACTGTTCATCACTATCGCAAAGTCTCTGACATTTAGCTCAGGCTCACCACACTTTTTTTTTTTTACTTGATGCGCACTTGAGTCATGGTTATTGGAGTACAGTGGTTCCTCATTTATCGTGGCAGTTACCTTCTAAAATTAATCAGCAATAGGTGAAATCCGCGAAGTAGTCAGCTTTATTTTTTACAATCATTATAGATGTTTTAAGGCTATAAAACCCCTCACTACTCTCTTTATACTCTTTTCTCAGAGTAGTAACATTTTCACACTTTTCTCTCTTGTTTAAACACTCTTAAAGTTCAAACAAGAAGTCCAGTATTATAGAATGAAACCAAAGATCAAAACCTGTTGTCAGGACAAACATTCATCGCTGTCAGCAAAAGATTCATGAAGCCTTTTAGTTTTTTGTGTGGATAATGTTCTTTCTTTTCTTGTAGTCACTGATCCACAAAACTAAAGCAGACTCCCATCTTTAAGGGGGTCGTACAGCGGATGCAAAATGACTGTTGGGAGCAACACACACCGGATGCGGACATTTGCATGTTATTTAAAATGAAACTATTCAGATGGCGCGGCAAAAATATGAACAGTGTCCTGAGTCATAGCTATGCACTGCAGACAGCCGCCGACTTGCGGCAACAGTGTGTCTACCCTGATATAAACCTATGTTTACAATTCTAAGTTGCATGGTGCTGCGTGGTCTTGTCGATTTATGTTAACTTGGCAAGCTGAACGCATTCTGTACAGGAGACACAGAGGAGATTGATTGACAATGGTCTACAACCAATCCGCACACAGAACACAACGCGCTGTAAAAAATAAATAAATAAAAATAAGCATGTCAAATGGCACTAAAAAATCTGCGAAAGATGAACCTCATTGTAGTGAGGGACTACTGTATTACAATTCTTTTTTAAATATAATTTTTATATTATTATTATTAATTTTTTTTTAAACATTCGGTCACATTAAGAAAAACTAACAATAAAAGATTCAATATACAAGCAATGCATATGAAAGTAAAAAAAATAATAGATAAATATGTAAATAATAAAAAAATAAAATAAATAAATACAAAAAAGCTAAGTATTAAAATGTCTTCACACACTGCTGACATTTGCATTTTAATAATTAAAATATTATTTTTTCCTTGTTTTATTTGAGTTAACTTTTCAACCACTTTAGTTTTTTGATTTTCTTTATACATTTAGTGATCAGCTTTTAATTTGTGTATTTTATTGGTTATTCATTTTGTAAACCTGTTTTAATTGTGTAAATTCAGGTGATTGGGCCATTTTGCATAACCATTTTTTACTGAATTCACACTGTATCATAACCCCTATTTGTGTGATCAACAGATCCAGCTTTGGTTGTTTTATGTGCATGATTTTTATTAATTTATTTATTTTAAATCGTGAGTTTTCAGTTGCATTATTACCACCGTCCTCTCCTTCCTCACTTTCTTTAGAACACAGAACCAGCAATGCAGAACACAAGAGAATGGGTAAGAACTGCACACTCATGTTCACACACGTTTCTGCATCTGTACGAAAGAGGCTTTTTCTTGACGTAGGAACTGTTAAAAGTGCCATCGAATCCATTAAAGGGTCATGAGACACCAAAACACATTTTTGTCCCACAATGCTAAAAACACTATCAGGACACGCATATTTCACAAAAAAAGGTTGTTTTTACGCTATTTAGAACAAAATAGTTTTTCCGGTTTGAAAATAAATTTTGAAGCTACATCAAGGCCATAAGATCCTTGTGTGAATTCCAGTGTGTAGACTGGCTGTCTGTACCAGTGGGTACAACGGGACGTCTTTGAGTTTTCATCTTTAATTCAAGAGAAAGACTTGGTTCAAACCAATCAACACGTTCTATTGTGAATGAGGCGCAACTTTATTAATATGCATGATAGTTTAGAAGACTGTTTTTACCTGTTACAGTGTTCAGACGGCAGAGAGAAGCCACGTTGTGTTGCCAACTGTAATTAAAACAAGAAGAAGAAGAATTGTTTGGAGACATGGGTCATCAGTGTTGGTTTTTAAATGTGCCGCTCAAGTAAACACCTTCATCATATTATTGTCTTATTACCATTAAGGCAAATAATTTGATTACTGATGTCCATGTAAGTGTAGTCACTGTCTTTTTCCCCTGCTTCTGTGTTTGTTTTGCCCCTGTGAAAATCAGCGCGTGCTCGAACTGAAACTCCCCTTTTCATGCAAACCATTCCCTCTTTCATCACTCGACACTTTCACCTAAACAAAGCTGGACTCACCCACTTTCCTGACTTTTGTGAAAACACCCTGCTGAGACGGGGGGGGTTCATGGCCCTTTAAGATATTATATAAAATTGTTCTCTAATATCTACATAGAAGGTAAGTGTCATAGGAAAGTAAAAAAATTCTTCGAAATCGTTTTTTAGGAATTTGACCTAATATGGCATGCTTGGTTTTGACCATATTTGGAAGGGTCATGAATATTTATAAGCTTTGCTAGCAGCTCATGCCAGTAGGTGGCACATTTCACAATATACACATTAAATTAACAAAAGATACGTTTAAAAGGCCATGAAACCCCCCTGTCTCAGCAGAGTGTTTTCATACCTCTAGTTTGGAAAAACTCAGGAAAGTGGGCGTGTCCAGCGTGTTTAGGTGGGAGTGTTGGGGGAGGGAAAGAGGGAAGGATTTGCAAATATGGGAGTTTCTGTTTGGGCATGCAGACGCAGGGGAAAAGACAGTGACTGTGTTTACATGGACATCAGTAAACAAATTACTTGCCAAATTATTAATTTGTCGACTTTAGCTGCAGTTTGGCACTTTCACTTTTTATTCAGGAACATTTCCTGCATGTCGCCCATGACAAACGAGATTTTGAAAGCGAGGAACTGCTGGAAGAGTGGCGTTTTAATGGTATGTTTGATTCGCACGGCGAATGGGAGAAAAAAAATCCTCAGCATGTCTCTGTAACTTAGATGCACGCGGTAGGCAGCGTCAGAAAGCCGTGTGTGTATAGACTATCCTGTCACAAAATGTGGCGAAAATCCTGCACGATGAGAATAGTTTAAGGTGTTTACATTCGGAGAGCAGCATTTACAGCGGATCTTTCAGTCTATAATATTGTACTATAATATTGCAGTGATTTTAACATACTGTAAACTTAGTAACTCATTTTGACTATGGTATGTCTTTAAAAACTGAAAGAGCACTACTGATGATGCGAACTAACTTTGCCATCTGAATGATCAAACAAAGGGCACTGCTCTCACACACACACTTACCAAATCTGTAGAGACAGTACAATCAAACTGGAGCTGTGTCTTTTTTTTTAAAGGAGATGAGCAGCAAATCCGGATTTCATCATTTTCAGATGCAAAAAGCTCTCGGGTAAAAAATGTTCCTTACAAACGCATTTCTGTTGCGTGCACTGTATTTCACACGTGAGTCCAGCAGAGCTCTCATAGTGGGAAAATAAAAACAAAACCCTCGTTGCAGCACAATAATAAACGCAGCACAATAATAAATACAACACTGACGACCCATGTCTCTAAATTCTTGTTCTTTCACTTATTTTGGCAACACAACGTGTCGTCTCTCTGTCGTCTGAACACTGTAACAGGTAAACAGTCTTCGAAGCTATCATGCATATTAATGAAGTTGTGCCGCATACACAATAGAGCGTGCTGATTGGTTTGAACAAAGTCTTTCTCATGAATTGATGCCGCACACTCAGAGACGTCACGATGTACTCGCAGGTACAGACAGCCACTCTTCACGCTGGATTTACACGCAAGTATCTCATGGCCGTGACGCAGCTTCAAAAATTAAAATTTTTAATTTTTAATCAAAAATTCTAACTAATTTTCACTTTTTAGTGAAATATACGTGTCCTAATAGTGTTTATAGCAGCGTGGGATGCATATATGACTGTCAACAGCTCAAAAAAATGTGTTTTGGTGTTTCGTGACCCTTTAAACCAGCGTTTGAATTATACATTGACGATCAGGGGGGTCAACTGTTTCGGTTAGTTTGTGTAGTACATGCTTCAGTCATTTCGGATGAGACGATAAACCAAGGTCCTTTGATCATTAAAAATCCCATGGTGTAACCCTGGTGTATTGGCCAAATTCCCTCTCAGCCATTAACCATCATGGCCTCCCAATCATCCCCCATCTGCTGAGCTGGCTGTATCACTGTCCCTCCACTTCACCTATAGCTGGTGTGTGGTGAGCGCACTTGCGCCGTTGTCTTTTGGCTGCCGTTGCATCATCCAAGTGGATGCTGCCACACTGGTGGTGGAGTGGGGAGAACTCCCTCATGATTGTGAAGCACATTGGTTGTAAGGCCATACATGTTAAATGCGCTATATAAATACACCTTACATTTTTACATTACATTTATGTATTTGTTTTTAGTTACGTCTAGTTTATTAATAAAGCTTATTTAATTCTGATTCCGATTCTCTGATTAGCTATTTCAGATGTTACCATACGTTAAACTACAAACTATGCATCTAATTTGACTATTTCAAGCTAAATCTAGATACAAACACTTATTTTACAAGAAAACAAATCTTGTGAACACAATGTCTATCGGGTCTCTAGATCTGCCAATTTCAGACTTGTTTCTTGAATAGAATAATTGGTGCAATTATGCATTTACAATGATTTGAACCGCTAAAAGGGTGGTCAAATGTATAATTATATTATCTATTATTTTAATTATACAGATTAATGGTGAAATATTTCTTAGTATTAAAGGACTGATCCCCCAAACATCTTGTTTTGACATCTTGTTTGACAACATTTGACATTGTTTTGATCAAGTGTTAATTAGGGCGGTCAATCCCCAACAAACCCCCCCCTGTAATTCCCACCCTGATTTAAACTGCCTCTTTGGGTTGGTGCTGAATACTTTAATTATCTTTATATTTGTATATTTCCATGTACTAAACTCTTATTATTCAGTTATACCTAGCTATATCCAGATATATCATTCTATCACACATTTAAAGATTCAGTACTGATATATTCTCTTCTATATTAACTTTCTTAAATGTGAATTTGCTTGAATGTTTTAAAATTGTAATCATAAGCACATTTGTTTTGGTCTACTCCCAGCTAGTTAGTGTAAATGCTGCCATTTTTAGAGGAAAGTATTGATTCTCAGTGAGTAAAGTGCCACATATTTATGTTTTGCTCTGAAACATAAACCGGCAGAAAATAAACTATAGATTTATGCTTGTAGATTAGATGGACATCTTAAACAATATAAAACAGTGATTGTGCATTAAAAGCTGTATTTATTTACCCAATGCATTGCTTATGTGCATCCCTATCTATACTTGCTGTCTCTCTCTGTATCTAAATCTCTGTCTCTTTCTTTGCTTCATTAAAAGACAGATCATTTTTGTTGGAGTGTTCTCCTTAGTACTTCCAATTAGTTATTAAAATATCTTTTCATGAGCTTTTGTCTGTGGTTTATTTAAAGTATCTGTGCACCTTCAATTCAAATCAGATTTTGCGGAAGATGCAGCTGTTGCTTTTCAGAAACACTGTCAGTGTGAAATCCCATTTCGTTTCTCTCTTCTTTTTGCCTGTTTTTCATTTTCTGTCTGTTCTTCCTCTGTTTGTGCATTAAGCTCTTAAAGCAGATAAGATCTGTTTTAGCAGTAGCTGTCCAGAAAGCTGGAGAGAACTAAATGAAAGCCATCCATTTCCTTCCGAACATGTATGCGTGTGTGTGTGTGTGTGTGTGTGCGCGCTTGCGTGCATGTGTCAGAGGTTGTTACATTAAAGTGAAGGTGATTAAAGCTCAATAAAGACAGACTTTATAGAGCAGTCATTCAGTGGATGGTTGTTAAAAGTGTCACATCTCTCCCACACAAACACTCACGCACTGACAGCGCTAACACAAGGGAGTCTGCAGAGGTCAGAAGAGCATCAGGCGTAATGGATTTATTATCTATATGTCTGAATTAGAGGGCAGAGGTTTGGCGGGCATCATTCCTCATGAAGGCTAGCCTTCTGCCTCATTTGCATTGGCTGAATTTGCTTCAGAAGCAGGTGAAAGTGGCAGCTGTGCGTGTCAGGGATGTTTTAATGTACAGAAGAGTGACTTGAATGTAAAACCGAGGGTGTCAGTGGTATTTAAAGTCTGTTGCACACTGAAAGAGAGAAGCATGCAAGCATGTCATGTTTAAAGGGGTAATTCACCCATAAATTACAATCCATTTCTCTGTCTCATGTTGATCCAAACTACAGGTTTTATTTTAAATGTGGAGCACAAAGAGAGAATTTTAATGGGTGTATTTTTTCAGCAAACCTTTTTGAGAATTTGTATTTTTAGTGTTTACACATACTTTTAGTGATTATGCACACTAAATTACTTAATGTCTGATGTCTGCACCTTTTCTCTCTAAAATGTATGAGTAATAAAAAGGCATTTTCCAAAAAAAGTATGTCTGTACAGTATGAAATTCACATGTACTGTATGCATACTTTAGTTTACAAATACATAAATGTGGTCTTAAGTGGTACCAAACCATTTTAGTATTTTAAAATGAAAGTATTAAGCTTTGTTAATGAACCTGTCTCTCCAGGTGTGCCTTGTTCACCCATTCCCTATGTGTCCTTGGGAATAGCAATAAAATAGACTGTGTGTATGTACAGTATGAAATTCACATGCACCGTATTCACACTTTTAGTTTACAAATAAAAATCAGCTAAACTGAATTGAACTGAATCTCTGAAAACTGAACTGACACTGTTTCAATTCACTATATTCTTCTATGTGAAGCTGCTTTGACACAATCTACATTGTATAGCTATACAAATAAAGATGAATTGAATTGAATTGAAAATAAAAAGCAAAATATATTCTTAAGTGGTACCAAACCATTTTGGTATCTTAAAATGAAAGTATTAGTTTTTTTTTTTTTAAAGAACCCGTCTCTCCAGGTGTCCTTGTGGACAGCAAAGAATAGGCTGAATGTATGTACAGTATGAAATTCACATGTACTGTATGCATGCTTTACAAAAAAAAAATATTTTAAAATACATAGTCCTAAGTGGTACTAAACCAATTTTGTATCTTAAAATTAAAGTATTTGGCTTTTTTAGATGAACCTGTCTTTCCTTGTTCACCCATTTCCTATGTCTCTTTGTGGACAGCAAAAAAATAGGCTGCATGTGTTTGCTGTATGAAAATCACACGTACTGTGTGCAAACTTTAGTTTACAAATTAAAAATAAAAATATACTCTTAAGTGGTCTTAAATGGTACCAAACAATTTAAGTATCTTAAAATGAAAGTATTTGGCTTTTTGTTAATGAACCTGTCTCTCCAGGTGTGCCTTGTTCACCCATTTTTCCAAGTTTCCAAAAAAAAAAAAATCTAAATATACTCTTAAGTGGTTCCAAACCATTTTAGTGTCTTAAAATGAAAGTATTTGGCTTTTTGTTAATGAACCTGTCTCTCCAGGTGTGCTTTGTTCACCCATTTCCTATGTGTCTTTGTGGACAGCAAAATAACGCTGTACTGTATGCATGTACAGTATGAAATTTACATACACTCTTTGCAGACTTTAGTTTACATATAAAACATCGAAGCATACTTTTAAGTCATACCAAACCATGTTAGTATCTTAAAATAAAAGTATTTGGCTTTTTTAATCAACCTGTCTCTCCAGGCATGCCTTGTTCACCCATTTTGACCTAATTGATCGGTTAGTGTTTTTGTCATTTCATCTATGCGGTTGATAATTATCTCTCTGTCTCATTGTAGAAGGTAGAAGAGGAGGAATTGGTCTTGACTCCTGATGGGACACGGGAGTTCCTGACATTGGAAGTGCCTCTGAATGATTCTGGCTCAGCAGGATTAGGAGTCAGTGTCAAGGGTAACAGGTCAAAAGAAAGCCACGCTGATCTGGGCATCTTCGTCAAGTCTATTATCAATGGAGGAGCAGCTTGCAAGGTAGGACAAATGTATCAGCAATATACACTACCAGTTAAAGGTTTTTAAGTTCATTTTCTGTTCACTGTGGCTGCATTTAAAAAAAAAAATTAATGGAAAATGTTTAATTGTGTAATTTAAGAATAAAGTTTTTCAATGTCAGTATTTAATATGCGATTTTAAAGTTGAATTTTCAGCATCATCACACCAGTCACATTATATATACGTACATACTAATATATACACACACACACATAAGGAAAATTCTATGATAAATCACACACATACATTAGCTTTGCAATGTTTTTGCATGGCAAATGTGACAAGGTACACGTTAATATCCACTGCTATATGGATTTCCGTTATGTAAATGTACAAAATAAACCTGATTTAAGTCCATAAACCGGGATTGAAGCGTCTTCTTTCATAATTGTATTGACGCTGTGCGGCGGTGGTGATGAATCAGGTAGCAATTTTACTATCTTTATTACAAGCATGCACGCTTTTAAAAACATTTTAAACTTGCAAAACTAATTCTTGTTCACATTTGATGATGATTGATGATCACAGAGTGTTGAACGGATCTTTTAATCCCGTTGCTTTGCACACGTCTTGTCTTGTGGATATGATTATACATGTTACTACGGAGACATGTTAAGACGTGTCTGTCAATCAAGTCGGTGGGCGGGGAAACCGCACTCCTATGTCAAGTTGCGTTCAGCCTCAAAATGGGAGGGATTGAATCGTATTTTAACGTCATTAAATTAAAAAAAGAGACTTATTGTGTTCTATCACTCCAATATGACTGTGGACACACTATACCTACACACAGTTCTGTCCAAACAGCTTCCAAAGATGATTTTCATCATAGGTGCCCTCTAAGGCCAAAGTTGCACTTGTTTATAAATTATTATAACTGTTTTTAAAATAAATGTGTTGCATGATCATTTTTAATATTGCTGATTTGGATTATTATTATGTATTTGTTTATTATTGTCAGTGTTCATGTAATTTTTAGTGGAAACTGTAACCCTTTTTTCAGACATTTTTAGTGAATAGAAAGTTCAAAAGTACACCATTAAATTTGGAAGCAAACGCTTTTGTGGCATATTTTTACTTTCCCTTATGATCAACTTAGGTATTCATTCAATTCATCAATTGTAGTTTTAGCATGTAGAATACAAAGTAGTAAATAAAGTATTAAATAGTATATAAATAAGCACTGAATTCTTATCATTTTTCTGGGAGTGGGAGATCGCAAACTGAAGAGTGGGGGTGGGGCTGAGGAAGGCGATCGTGGAATGAAGAGCAGGGGGAAGGTGGGGCACTTATGTTCATTTTGGAAGGGCACTTTATTTCCCAGACTCAAAATACATGTACACTGCACAGGTTAAGCCCTATGTGTGCACGTGCCTGTTTGTAAAGGTGCTGTTAACTTGAAATTTTCACCAGATGTTGATAACAACAGGGCTTAATTTGTGCCGGAACACGCCAGATCCGGATCCGGCACCTCTGAAATCTGACCCTGGCACCTTATTTTACCGATCCTCCTCCTCCCCCGTACTCTGTTCACTTTCACTTTCTACCGCAACTCCCCAACCCTCTGCACTTGCGCTCGCGACAGTCCTGCCCTGCTCACCTGTCCGCGACTCCCTTCCGCCATCCCCTGCACCAACCTCCAAGAACCCCCCACTCCGCGCTCTCCACTTTCGTGCGCAACACCTCTCCATCCTTGTATAACATGCCGGATCCGTTACCCCGATCTGTTCCAGGACCTCGCAATTTACAAATTAAGCTCTGGGTAACAACCAAAGAAATCCATATATGCAAAGAAAACAAATCTGATTAGTGAAAAATAAAATGACACTGGGCAAAAAGTATTGAACACATGAAGAAAGGGAGGTGTCAAAGAGCAGCAAAAGCCCAGAAAGCAGCTGAAATCTTTCAGTAGTTCTTCAGCAAACCAAATTATTTGAGTTTTCACCAAAATCCTGTTCAATTCCATGTAAACAGCTCTTTTAGAAATATTATTTCAGGGAAAAACATGATGTGTTCAATACTTATTTCCCCCACTGTAGATGTAATCAGAAGCATATATGATATCGATCTATGAGAACATTTGAAATCTCTTTAATCATGTATGAATTCTCTTCGTAATCTCATGTTGTATAGGACGGAAGGCTGCGCGTCAACGATCAGCTCATTGCAGTCAATGGGGAGTCGTTGTTAGGGAAGACAAACCAGGATGCCATGGAAACGCTGCGCAAGTCCATGTCAACAGAAGGCAACAAGCGAGGGATGATTCAGCTGATCGTGGCGAGACGCATCAACAAGCGCCTGGAGGTAAAGAGACAAGAGTCACGTCTGAGAGCTTCATCTGCTTTCATTTCATTGTTTGTCTATGCTTCATGCATTAGCTCTAGTTCATTAGTGTTTTTGGGTTTAATAAAATAAAGGTTTCATTAAAAATCCCTCTAATTATTGGTCATTTTTTTACTTAAAGGGGACCTATTATGCAAAAATCACTTTTATAAGAGGATTAAATGCAGTTTTGTTGCAAGAGTGTGTGAATATAACCAGTAGTAAGAGAAGCAGCCATCCGACATTACAGTAGTTTTCACACCATGTCTGCAGAAGATAATGTCAGCAATTAATAGGCATTATAAATGTTGCGTTTTATAATGCACAAATGAACACCAGAGTCTCCCTAGTCTGCCGCCTTCTGAGACTCTTCGTTTGACACTTTCATTTTTCTACAGATAACGTTAGTCCTGTTTTGAATCTGCCGCTATGCTGATGCGTATGTGTTTTTGTTGTTTCACCACTTTTGAAAAGAATTTACAATCTCATTTGAATTTGAAGCGACAGTCACCAAACTGGTTCAAATCTTAAAAGTGGCCATTTCAAAGAGTTTTTAAAAACAATTGGGTGGTATTTTGAGCAGAAACATCACATACATGCTCTAGGGACTTCAGATACTTATTTTATATCTTGTGACAAGGGGGATAATAGGTCCCCTTTAAAAATGAAAGTGTGCCATTTCTGCGTCAGTCAAAAATAAGCCAAAATATATAATAAAAAACCGCACAGAGGACTTCGGTAATATAAAAAAAGAATCCAGATTTACTTTGGATCAAAATTGGTGGCCACCATTATTTTAAGGGTGCAGTGATTGACTTTGAATGTTAGTTCTCAGTGAGCTGTTGGTACTGCCTGTTGCTATTTTAACTCGAAAAATAAAATTGGCACAATGCCAAATTGTGCTGCTTTTGCTTGTAATTTCAGTGGAAGGGAAACAAGAGAAGCATTTTAAGTCTTGTTAGGTGAACAGTAAAACACAAGGACCCAAAAAGATGGACAAAGACCAGGAATCAGACATACTATTAAATAAAGAAATTGTTTCATTAGAAAATGCTAGCTAGCTTCAACACTTGCACAGAGTTTGTACACTCTCAAAAATAAAGGTATAAAATCTGCCACTGGGGTGGTACCTTATCAAAAGGTACACTTTTGTGCTGTACAGGTGGACATTAGTACCTTCAGGGTACACTTTTGTACCTTTAAGTTTCACTTTTGTAGTTGTTTGTAGTTTTTAGGTATCATTATGTACCATTAACTTGTTAGCCAGCACTCACTTTTGGGGATTTACACCTACCTAACTTTAAATAGTAACAGTTCGTTGACCCCAGTAACTTCCAAACACAAATTTGTTATTTTGGATAGAAGACACATTGGGCTTTACTGTGGTAAAAGGGAAGTTACATGCTCAAAAATAAAAAAGTTATACATTATGAAGTAATCTTTTTCTCAAAAATGACCATCCCAAACTAACACAGTAACAGTTGCTGAATAAATTGGTCTACATTCACAGTTCATATATCTTTGGAAAGAAGACACTTCGGGCATTACTATCCATCATCTAGAGTTTATAATGCTCAAAATGAAAAAAATGTATAGATGTTTGAGTAATGTACAAAAATTTCACCGCACTAAACATTTTATTATTTCATAAACATATGAACTTAGTCCTGAAGCAATACAGAAAAGTAATAGGTCAAAAGCCACACATCTTCTGAGTATATTTCAATTCAATTCAATTCATCTTTATTTGTATAGCGCTTATACAATGTAGATTGTGTCAAAGCAGCTTCACGTGGAAGTTTATAGTCAATTGAAACAGTATCAGTTCAGTTTTCAGTGTTTAAGTTCAGTTCAGTTTAGCTAAGTTCAGTGTGGTTTAATAATCACTACTGAGAGTCCATACACTGAAGAGCAGTTCCATCGATGAGCAGCTCTACAGATCCCAAACCATGCAAGCCAGTGGCGACAGCGGCGAGGAAAAAACTTCACCAATTGGCGAAAGTGAAGAATTTAAAAAACCTCGAGAGAAACCAGGCTCAGTTGGGCACGACCATTTCTCCTATTTCGAATTGGATGGCAATATCATGCAAAATGAAATTTCTGGAATAATTTTCCTTAGACGTCTTGTGATTTTCTCCCTCTCCTTGTTTTTGGAGAAACAGTCTGATGATTCACACGTATACTGAAGGTTTCTAACAACAAACATTTTAGTCTTTTCACATACCACTTATTTTTAATTGTAAAATAATAGACAGAAACGTATAGTATGAGTGATTTATTTGAGCACAAGAATAACGTGTGAAATAAGTCCAGTGCATGTGCAACAAAAAAGTCTTACAATAGTTGTTTTTTTGCACACTCACTTGACCTGCTAGGAACAAAAAAGCCTATTGAAAAGGGACCACCCCAGTGACAGATTCTGTACCTTTATTTCTGAGAGTGTAGGCCTTTCTGCTTACAGATCTCAAATCAACAATAATACTACTCTAACTAAAGGTCACTCACTACATCACAATCTTAGTTAGAAAGATTTTGGTTGGTAGAAACATAGGTTAACATAGACAATCTCAACTTATGTGCTTGTAATTCAGAGCAAAATCTCCAATGGTTAATTGGGCAACCAGCAAACAAAAGTATATGTAAAGAGACATAATAATTCTGTGTTTATGAAGTGAGAGTCAGCTTCAGTCTTCTAATATCCTCAGATAAAGAACACGTACACAAAGAATGCTGAGCTACTTCAAGGATGTCTTGCTCTCTTGCAGGCATCTTATCAGAATGGTAAATTAAACTTGCTCTAGTACAGCAGACAAGTTCTTCCTACAATAGAATCATTTAAAAGAATTAACAAAAAGTAAAATCCACAATGCACTAGCTGTTAGGTCAGCTCAGAATGACCTCTTGACCTGTCTTGAAGAGCATAAGAACACAAATACTCCGCTTACAGAAAAACTAGCAGACAAAGAGCATTCTAATCCAGTTTTGCTCTCTAGAAAAAAAGTTGTTTAATTTATTCAATTCAATAAATCTTTATTTCTATAGCGCTTTTACAATGTAGATTGTGTCAAAGCAGCTTCACATAGAAGATTGTAGCGAATTGAAACCGTGTCAGTTCAGTTTTCAGTGTTTAAGTTCAGTTCAGATCAGTGTTGTTTAATATTCACTGCTGAGAGTCCAAACACTGAAGAATAACCCATCGGTGCACAGCTTTACAAGTCCCAAACTGTGCAAGCCAGTGGCAACAGCGGCGAGGAAAAAACTTCATCAGTTGGCGAAAGTGAAGAATAAAAACCTCGAGAGAAACCAGGCTCATAGGGCATGACCATTTCTCCTATGGCCAAACGTCTTGTGCAGAGCTGCTTTTTAGGCGCCAGAGGCTATAGACCGCTGGATGTCAGCGAAGACTCTGCTTTCCCTGGAGGTCACAGGAGTCAGACGCATGCTCTCTACTTCTCCATGACCACCACAGCTGCTGCTCAGGATACGGCCTGGTCCGGGATTGTGGAACCTTGGGATCATCCCTTCACAGGTCTTGGATTGCATCAGTGGCACTGCATAGTGTCTGGGGGCCTCGGGATGAGTATCCCCAGGTGGAAATAGAGAATAAAGATAATAATTAGCATAGCTGCTGTTTGTAGTGAATATAAATGAGATGTGTGGAGCACATTCGTGCATCATACCGCTATGTGATGCATTGAGTGTATGCTTTACTAAAAAAATAGGTTTTTAATCTAGTTTTGAACTGTGAGAGAGTGTCTGAGCCTCGGACATTATCAGGAAGCCTATTTCAGATTTTAGGAAATTGAGAAGGCTCGACCTCCTTTACTCGACTTTGCTTTTCTAGGTACTACCAGAAGCCCTGAGTTTTGAGATCTTAAAGAGCGGGTTGGATTGTAGCGAGACAGAAGGTTGGTTAGATAAACAGGAGCTAGATTATTTAAAGCTTTATAGGTAAGAAGTTATACTTTAAAATCAATACGAAAAAAGTGATTTAGACAATTATTAATGAATTATATAAAGATTAAAGGGATAGTTCAGCCAAAAATGAAATATTATTCACTATTTACTCACTAATATTACTCATTTACTTACTAATGGAGATATTTAGAAGAAAGCTGAAAACCTGTAACCATTGACTTCCATCGTAGGAAAAACAGATACTATGGAGGTCAATGTTTACATGTTTCAAACATTTTTCAAAATATCTTCTTTTATATTCAACAGATGAAAAAAATTTAAGGTTTGAAACAAGTAAAGAATGATTAAATGATGACAGAATTTAAATTTTTATGTAAACTACCCCTTTAACTTTTTCAAATCAAAGATTATATACTAATTCGATCATTAATAATAATGATAATAATAAAGCCATAAGAATGGATATGTTTCAGTCCATCAGAAAATCCACTCCTTCAGTCTGAAGAAAAGAAGAGAAGTAATGAATAAAATGAATGAATAAATGAATAAAACTTCCTAAAGACTCACTCCTTTGCTCTTTTTACTTTAGCCCTGATGCCGTTGAGGCTTTTAGTAAACCACCGCTACTGAAAGAGCTTACAGGTGCAGATGG
Source organism: Danio tinwini (assembly GCA_903798205.1). Taxonomy (NCBI): domain Eukaryota; kingdom Metazoa; phylum Chordata; class Actinopteri; order Cypriniformes; family Danionidae; genus Danio; species Danio tinwini. The sequence continues at coordinate 8,293,622 of CAIGQZ010001336.1, read as the reverse complement.
ATATAAGCTTAGGGTTAAATCAAATGCTGTACAATTGATTTATTTTCTTCCACAAGGAGCCTTAATGCTTCTGGATATCAAGTGAAATCCTCAATGTAAAACACCAATGACAAAAAAGGACAGAATAGATGTTATCCTGGCAGAATGTAAACATTTTAATGCTTATCATGAAGGAGAAACTTTGAACTTGTGAAGATGATTCCATCTGAGGAATGGTCAGTTTCGCTGCAGTCAGGAAGTGTACAGTGTTCTCCAGTTGTGATTGATGCAGCAATGTAGACGGATGATGACAAGCATTGGCATGTTTGGTGTGTGTAACATGTCTTGTTTTCAATGCCAATTTTCACTTGCATCCAGGGTCGTTTGCACTCCTTGTCAGTGAATTGTCAGTGACGAAGATTGTCATTGCTTTTTTTTTTGGTTGCTCTTTTACATAAAAATACAGCCCAAAACTGCATTATTTGGCGTTGTGTTAGTTTTTTATAAAAAATAAATAAAAATAGCAACATAAAAAATAAAAATAGCAACAGGTACTGTCACCATTAACAATCATATACTGCATTCATACAGTAGTCTAAAATGAATGCTGAATTAAAAAACAAACACCTTTAAATGGCTTTCTTCTTTACATTTCGGTAACAGACATCATTTATATTATATTGATTGATTGATTTAACTTTATTAATCCCATAAGAAAATTAAATACAGTTTTAAATATACCATAAACTAACTAATAAAAAAAGCAGCACAGTGCAATTCCATGCTCAGTTCTGGAAGCTACATGCATGTTATATAGTCTTATAGCTTGTTATATAAACATTTTAGCCATACAACTTCTAATACCCTGGGCTCATTTTGAGCCAGTTTGCTAATTATACCTGGTTTAATCTGGTCTCTCATCTTGGCCACTTAAAATGTGTTCAGAGGCTCCCTAAAATGTCTACATTTCTATTTTGGGATGAAGAGAAAAGAGACACAATTTTAGCACAACCCTGTATCAGCACACACACTCTTTTAATGTCATCTGTGTGGTTGTTTTCTTTCGTTCTCTCTACAGAAAAAGTCTGATCCGTTTAAATTCCAGGCAATCAGGACACTGCATTTCACAAGCTTATCCACAAGAGTCTTCTAGAAGGGTTTTGAAGAGAAAAATATGCTTTTCTAGGTTTTTTTGACTGTTGTAATGTAAGGTTTTAAGACAATGATGATCATCATTGCCAGTTGTTTTACCCAGAGCAGAATCATAAAAGTAAAAGATTTTTTTATCTTTTTTATCATGCTGTGTGTTTAACTCTTTATTGAGCACTTTTATGACTTTATTAAAAAAATATGTTGTAATTTATGATAAAGATGTTACCTTATATGGTTCCTAAATCAATAAAGGGTTAAAGGAACACTTTTTTTTTTTTTTTTTGATTTTCCAACATTTTTTAGAGATTTTACAAGTTCCCTAGAGATTTTTGAATCCATTCAGTTGATCTCTGGGTCTGACAGGAGCACTTTTAGCTTAGCTTAGCATAAATAATTTAATTGGATTAGACCAGTAGCATCTCTTTAAAAAAATCAAAAAAAGAGTTTTGATTATTGCCCTATTTAAAGCTAATTAGAGTGTGTACTAAAACTGACAGAAAATAAAAAGTTGCTATTTTCTAGGCCGATATGGCTAGGACTAATATTCTCTTTCTGGTGTAATAATAAAGGAACTTGTCCACTTTTACTCTGCTGTTTCTTGGTTACCTAGCTGGGGACCAATTTTAGGCCCTGCATAATATCATACTTGAATAGAAACTTTCATTTTCTGTCAGTCTCGGTACATGTTGTAACTACAGAAAAGTCTAACTTTAAATAGGAAAATTATCAAAAAACATTTTTAAGTTTTGAGCAAGATGCTAATGGTCTAATCCGATTCAATGATCTATGCTAAGCTAAGCTAAATGTGCTCTCACCAGAACCAGTGATTCAAAAAGGGTTAAAAAAAAAGGTAAGTTCAACTTTTTAACTCTAGGGGAGTTGTAAAATGAGTCTATTTCTAAAAACGAAAGTGACCTGATTGCTCTTTTACCACAACACAAACCACAGCAGCGTCTCTGAGCAGAAGAATGTGTGATATACTGTAGGATGTGTGTTTGTTCTTCTCATGTTCTTCTGTATGGTTTCTGTCAGGGTGAGAGCCGCGGCAGTCCTCGAGGGTTAGAGCGAACACTGAGCTCGTCTCCTGATGACCATGAGCGGCGAATTTCACACTCGCTGTATGGAATCGAGGACCTTGATGACAACCTGAGGCCACAAGCCAGCACAAATAACCGCAAAATGAGTGAGTGACATTGGCAATAAACACACTGAACGGCGTACATGTGTCATTTCTCTGCCAGCTTAAACTGGTTATTTTATTCCTTTATAATTTTTTTCTACTATATATAAGTGTTTTAGTGTATCGGTGTATTTTAGTTTTAATAATTTTAATAATACTTTTCTAGTTAGTTGTATTTTAGTATTTTATTTATGTAAAAACACACACACACACACACACACACATAGATATAGTGGGGGAAATAAGTATTCTACACATCATCATTTTTCTCAGAAACATATTTCTAAATGTGCCGTTGACTTGGAATTTTCACCAGATGTTGATAACAACCAAATAAATCCATATATGAAAAGAAAACAAATCTAATTAGTTTACAAATGAAGTTATGTATAATAAAATGAAATGACACAGGAAAAAAGTATTGAATACATAAAGAAAGGGAGGTGTAGAAAGGCAGTGAAAGCCCAGACAGCAGCTGAAATCTCGCAGTAGTTCTTCAGCAAGTCTCTGCCCTTTATCATTGGAAATTAATATTAACTGCATCAGTCCAACATCTACATTATCAGGATAATGAAGATGAAACCAGGCTAGGCATTTCAGCAAGACAATGATCCAAAACACAGCCAAGGAAACTCAAATGCTTTCAGAGAAAGAAAATCAAGTCATAGAATGGCCCAGCCAATCACCCGACTTGAATTAAATAGGAAATACTAAATAAAGATCAGTTTGGATAGACAAGATTCACCAAACCCTAAAGATTTTTTACACTCTGTTGAAATCTGTTGAATAAATCACATCTTTGCAATTCATGTGACTTTATTCTCCATATGAGAGTCGTCTTTAAATGTGTACAAATAATTTTTGTTAATAATAAACTATATATATGTTCACTATATATAGTTATATATTATCACTTAGTGTCATATAAAACCAAAAATACAAATTAATCAAAAATACTTTAATAAAAAGAGTAACCAGACTTATTCACTTTTATTCAAAATAGAAACTAAACAAATTAAATAATAACTATTGTAGACTGTTATATAGCTAAACACAACAAGCTGATTAAATATATTAATAGAGAATATTTGTATTAATATTTAATATGATATTATTACTAATTAAATAAAAAATTCTTAATCAAAAAGAAGTTTAACCAAAATGTAAAAAGATAACAGGGAATAAAAATATAATCCCTGGTGCCCCTGCGCTCTCTCTTCCTACATTATAAACCAAAACATAAACCACTGAGAATTAACAAAATATTAATTATTTTACAGAAAATAAGGAGCAAATAACATTGGGAGGAGGTAAGCCAAAATAAAAAAAATTAACCAAACTAACTAAATTAAAGAAAACAAAACACAGAAAACTGACCGCTCTACTAATAACACAGGAGAAAACGAAAATAGTAAACAGAAGGCACCAAACCTCCCTACCATGCTCCAAGCCAGACAGGGAGACAGAAAACCAGGTTTTTGCGGTTAGAATGTACATTTTCACATCGGCATCTCACAAAATGCCAACAAGTGACAGAAAAAAACACTAATTTTCATTGTTTAAGTAACAATATCTCCACAAAGAATAACGAGCGGGGAATCGAGAGAGAGCAGGGAGCCTGCTGAATCCATGTTCTCTGCGAATTTAAATATGGCCGCCACCAATCCAATTGCCAATCACGATCCACTGTAATCCACTGCACCTGCGAATAATATAGAACAAAAAAGGGCAAGAGAGAGAGCAAGAGAAAGAAAAACATCACACACATACACACACACACTCTACAACTACTACTTGTAACAATATTAATAATATAACAACACCCTTTGTGTGTGTGTGTGTAATATTTTATGATAATAAAGCATTATCTATATTATTTGTTATTTTTCATGTAGTGTCATTTAAAACCGCAAATTTGCAAATGCTAATTAATTGGGGGAAAAAAGCGTATTTATTAAATAACCAGTAATAAAAATGACAAAAACATACAAACAGACTTATTAAAACTTTAATTTAAAAATTCAAATAAAACGGAATAAAAATAGAATAGGTAAATAATAAAAACTCATTATTTAAAAAGTTATATATATATATATACAGGGCTTGACATTAACTTTTTTTATCACCAGCCACTGTGGCTAGCTGTTTTCCACCGTTACTAGCCACTCGCCATTTTCACTAGTCATTTTATATGCCTAAATTTGACTTCAGCATGCTAAAATTACTTCATTTAGATAGTGTTTTTTTCACTTGCCTCCTTGTTCATTTAACGTTTTTTTGTTTATGAGCTTACTCAATGACCATGAGCAAATGGGTTGTGCTTTCATAAAAAAGTGTCACATTGCAATTAGTTTTCTTTCACAGGACTTTTCAGGGCTCAATACAATAAGGATTTACCTTTTTTTTTTCTGGCCACACCAAACTAATTATTCATTGCCACAAAGTTTAAATAATGTGTCAAACAAGCAAAATACTGCTGTATACATACATTTTTTATTCAACAAAACAGCTGACAATTAAAAAATATATATTCTCACGCATCTAAAACTATGCCTAGTGGTCTGTTCTGGCTCAAAATCCCACCAGTTAACTATGCATACAAATGCATACAATTATTATACTATATTAACAAAAAGAACAGCAAGCAGAAGAAAGCGGAAGAAAACATTCTGTGCGCGATAATGAAAGGATTATGTCGCGCACACGGTTAATGTTAGGCCAATTAATAATCTGTTCAAAGAATAGTTAAAGTGAAAGTGACAACTGCTGCTGCTGCTTACAAAGAATCTCGAGCCCTTGAAGGACTGTGGGTGCACGAGCATCGCACTAGTTTCGTTTCCAGGCACGGTTGCTTCGAGTGAGGAAACGGCACAGGAGCTTTTAAAAACTCGCATGCTTCTAATCATCATGACACTCGTGAGCGCGACTCTAAAGCCCTCGTCAGTGAGTGAGGTAAGCCTGTTTAATCGTGCGCATGATCCTCTCATTTGTTATTTACCTGCTTTCTTTTGCTTGTGCAAAAAGCTGTTTTTGTCAGTCCTGCTGCTTCTCGATTCTAAGATCACATTTGTACGCATATAGAGAAACGGTCATAAACTAACAGTCTAATTTGTAGTGACGAAGAGCCAGCACTGGCAATTTAAAAATGAGTTTCAGCCAGCTAGTGGCTGTATCTGTCTAACTCACCACAACCAAAATCTACCTGCATTTGTGGGTTGGCGAGTGTTAATGTAAAGCCCTATATATATATATATGGAGAGAGAGAGAGAGAGTAAACTGCTATATAGTAAAAAAAAACATATAAATATGATTGAATATTTAATATAATATTAATAATAATAATTATCTTTGAGTGTGTGTGTGTTTATGTACGTGGCATTCGTTGCTTTTGGGAATAATTTTTTCTTCAGGAAGGTAATTATTTGCATTAATTTGCTAGTTTACTCTCACCATATGCTTTCAGCTTTTCAGCAATAGAATCAGCATCTCTGGGCTTCAGTGTGTGAAAAACATGCGCTCTAACAGAAAACACATGAGTGTTGCTCTGGACAAGCAGATGCAGATCTGTGGAGGTTGACTGAGAAAGAACTCTCTGTGTGTCCCAGCCGGAGCCGTTATCCCGCCTGTCAACAACTCAATCCACTTATGGGCACTGACAGTAGCAGGGTGCCACACACAAACAGACGCACAGCATATGCTTTTCCATTTACCCAATATATGCAGAGACATGCTCATACCAAACCATCCATTTACACGCACATAGACAGGCTTTTACAAGCACTCTCTGATCAGAGAGCCACTGTGTTTGTACATATAAAGACGTGTTTTCAAACACACTCCAGTAGATGTGTGTTTCTGTAATGGGGCCGGTGGTGGTGTTGTGTGTGTGCTGATGGGGTTGTTGGGTTTTGACAATAATCTGCATTGGTCTTCTATTCTAGTGAAGATTTGAATAGTTTTTGTTGGCGATTGTTTGGTATTTGTGTGGTAGAGAGATGCAAACAGCAGTTTGTTTTTTCCATAGGGAATTAAAATTTTTATGGTATTTTTTTTAATCGTTGAAGAGATTTGCAAGTGACAAGTTGTTAATCAATGGTAAATTTCCACTGTCTTGGTGTTCTCTGGATATGTGATTTATAGTTGTGTTTTAGCTAAATGTTATTTTTTTATTCTTTAAACTGCTGTTGACATTACTGATTTATCAACTGAAGTTAAACATTACATTCGGTGTTTAAAAAATTAATGTAACCATATGTGAAAACATGGCACATTTTTGATTATTTTCATTAAAAAAGCTCTAAATGACAACAACTATTTTCATTTTGGAAGAAATGTCAACAGCAGTTTACGGAATAAAAAAATAAAATTTTGCTAAAACACAACTATAAATCGCATATCCAGAGAACACCAAGACAGTGGGAATTTAACATTGATTAACAACTTGTCACTTGCAAATCTCTTCAACGATTAAAAAAATACCATAAAAATCATATATATATATATATTCCCATGTTTTCATACTTTAAATATTGGGGGAACATATGTACATATAAATAGGTTTATTCACAAACATAAATTCTTCAACCATTTGCTATGATTTATAAAAAAATAAAGTAATATATGGGGACAAGGTTTCTGCTTGAAGGTAACTATATGCTTTTTTCATTTTAGAATCTGTCAGGTTGCATAGATTTTATTTTAAAATAATAATAATGCATAATAGTGGAACTTCTGGTTAAAATTCATTCCCTTATTAAACCTATTATAGGGCCATGAAACCCCCCTTTGTCAGTTCAACTCTACCTCGGAATTTTTTCTGAATGCAGACACAGTGGATAGCAGTGCAGCAGGTCTTTTGCTGAAAGGTAATGAACTTAACTGATAAAAGACAAAGTATGCCATTCTTAAATTCTTGTTCAACTCTCAACAAAAATGATTGCTACAAACCAACAGCTTTGCTGTATTGGCCCTGAATCGTGTGGAAAAACATGCAATAAACCCCGTGGATCATGAAAACCAACACATACGACCCGTGCCGTGCACGTATGCTGTATCACAGCTTGGCAGGTCTGCCTTGTCTTCGGAAAGCACGTGCTCTCATGAATAATTAAGCAGGGTCTTCTCATAGGATAAGAAAACTTCGTTATGAACAAGGAGAAACCAACGCGTCATCACTCCACTAGCAGATTCGTGCTACGTCACCGATTTTGATCCCGCCACAAAAAAAATTTAAACTCGGAAGATAAAATTAGCACACAAAAGCTCAAAATTATCCAGTTTTTCCCACAATTAAAGCTAACAGGTGCTAACGTCGTCTTAACTGATGTTCAACACACACAAATCTGTTAAAATTTCGAAAAATATTCCAGGGTGTCTTCAACCTTTAAGTACAAAGCCATTTCTTTCTCTGATTTTTAAATACTTTTGCTTCAAAAATCCTATTATGAAAATGAATGAAAATCAAAAACCAAAAACACTTAAAAGTTGAGCACTCTTGTGGTGCAAATATAAGTTGTGCCTGGTGCTGGCAATGCCAAGGTCATAGGTTTGATTGCCAGGAAAGCCACATCTGATGGACGCATAGCTTAAATGCCCTTTTAGGTTTTGATTAACTATGTTGTGAATACAGTGTTTTTCCAAAATAAGACACTCAAGAACCATTAGCATGTTAAACAGCATAAAAAAGATTCATTTGATTCCAGTATTTCTTTTAACAGCACTTTGTTCCTAACTGTAAAGAATTTTGTGATCATTTACATCCCACACGGTTTCACTTATCAAAGTATGTACTGAAAAAACAAAGTGTTTCTCATGGACTTTATTTTAGACTAGGGTGGGAAATTTCTCAACAGGGTAAAAACACAAGCAAGCTAACGGCACTATTTTGGTTTCTCAAATGCATGCTTTATCAGTGTTTAGTGGAAAAGGGCTAAACAATTTTGAACAAGCTAATATAAAAATTGCATCCAGACTGCATGGGAGTAATGTCAGAAGATTCCTACTTGTCCTTAATATCTGAATCATGCTACGTGCAGAGTCTGACCCAAACGAATCACGGTTGCTCTTGATTTTTAATGCTTTGCTAAAAACAAGGTGATTTTAATTTGCTTCAATTATAAATAACACTGTCATCTTGTTTTTTTTCCATCTGCACATCATGAAACTCCATCCCTATTCAAGACATATTACTTGATTACCTTTTAATAATAACATTATTTGGTCTCCCCTACACCCTTTCCTGCTCTTATCTGTCTGTAGATCATTATCAGCTCTCGCCGACCGTGAACATGCCACAGGACGACACGGTCATTATTGAAGATGACAGGCCACACATTCTGCCCATCCAGCTGTCTGACCAATCCTCGTCCAGTTCTCACGATGACATGGGTTTTGCTGTGGAAACACCCCCGCCACCACCCTGGGAACAAGAGCTTCCCGACAGGTGAATAAGACTGAAGAGTTTAGAAAGTATTGTGATTTATTTATTAAAGTGGCTATTGTCCTTGTTTCTATTTTGAGCATTGACTCTTGGACTCTTCTGACGATCTTCCTGCAGTAATTGAGTCCATGGCCTTTCCTTTGTTTGTTAAAGAAGCTTCGGTTATTAGAACAGGGCCAAGGGCTGAACACTGTGCTGTGATTTAATCTCTCTCTCTCTCCTCAGCTCTTCCAGTGCTAATGCTGAGGGGCAGTTTCAGAGGGAAGGCTTTGGCAGGCAGAGCATGTCTGAGAAACGCACCAAGCAGTATGGAGATGCAGGCCAACTCGACATCATCAAGACCCGCAAGTCCAAGAGCATGGACCTAGGTACTCTAAAGATCAACCCTGAACACATGGCATAGTACTAGATGCTCTAACCCTGAAACATGGCGCTTGGTCTTAGAGTCTTTAAAAAAAAATTAAAAAGGAAGTGCATCTGTTAAAGTGAAACACTCTAACAATCAACTTGAAGCACAGTGCTTGGTGCTTGAAATTTTAAAAATCCACTTGTAACGCAGTGGTTTGACTTATATGCTCTAGAGGTTATTCCCAAACACAATTATTGGACCTTAATACTCTAAAGCAGGGGTCACCAATCTCGGTGCTGGAAGGGCCGGTGTCCCTGCAGAGTTTAGCTCCAACTTGCCTCAACCTTTTATTAACTTGTTCAGATGTGTTTGATTAGAGTTGGAGCTAAACTTTGCAGGACATCTACTCTCCAAGTTTGGTGACCCCTGGTCTAAAGACTAAGCAAGAAAAAAATAGTAATTGGGCCTAAATACTGTAACCTATATATGTAGTGGTGCCCAATCCTGTTCCTGGAGATTTACTTACCTAAAGCAACCTTGATCAAATGCACATGCCTTTTATTACCAAGTACTCCTACAGATCCTACTTTGTTGATTTAGTTGTTTTTGAGGGTTGAAGCTGAACTCTTGGATGGTAGAAGTCCAGGAACAGGATTGGACACCCCTGCTTTACAGCCTGGTCCCAAACTTAATTTTTTGACCTAAATACCCCAAGAGGCCAATCTCAAAAACAGTGTGTGGACCTAAATACTTTTAAGATTGACTCAAGGCATTGTACGTAGACTTGGGTACCCTAAAGGTCTGTGCCAAGCACATTACTTGTACCTAAATACTGTAAAATGTACTCTAAAAAAAACAGTGCTTGGACCAAAGTACTCAAAAGCTAAATCTTAAACATGTTTTGGACCTAGATCATCTACAGCTTAATCTCAAACCTATTTTTTGGCCTAAATACCCTAGAGACTGACCTCAAAAACTGTGGACCTAAATACTCTAAAGATTGATTTAAAGCACATTTCTTAGACCTTGATACTATACAGATCTGTGTCAAACACATTACTGGACAGGGACTGGACCTAGACACTCTAGACCCAAGCAATGGTTATTTTGGCCCTAAAGACACAAAACAGTACTTGGACCAAAATATTTATATCTGAGACACATTATATGAACCTAAATACTCAAAGCCCTATCTCAAACATAGAAAGCAGACCTAAACAAAGGTTATTTGGACTTAAATACTCAAAAACACCACTTGTACTCAAAAGCTAAAAATGCATTATTTAGACCTAAATACTCAAAAGCTTTATCTCAAACATAATAAGCAGACATAAATACTGTAAAGTTCAATCCCCTACACCGTGCTTGGACATGATACTCTAAAGATCATTTCCAGTAGATAAATTCCCACCCTGAAATCAAATCCATTGCTTAAGTTACTTTCCTCCTCTCTTTATAAGAGCACTTCTCAGAATACCTCTCATTCTGGGCATCACCATTCACCACTTCACCGTCACTAAGTCTGCACTGCTCTCCCTTGTGCATGTGCTCTCTAATCTGACACTGTTTCCACTGATCCAATTCTGCTGGATACTCCTCACTTACCACTACCCAACTGAAATGGAGCTAGTGCCAAAGCTCAGACGGGGGATTTGCAGACCTTATTCAGATCTGTTCAGTGTTTCCACTGACTCTAGAGCGGAGCTTTGCTGTCGTTTGGCCTATTTTAAGTTTAAAGTCTTGTATACATTGGGATGCTTTTCGCTTGTGCTTATCGACAGGTTTTTTTTTGTTTTTTTTGCAAGATATTTTTGCAGAATTCATACCAAAGCAATTTTTTTATTGGCAATGACTTCCTGATGTTACCTGCCACTAAATTAACATCCAGGTTTTGGTATAATTAAAGTGAGTGATGGGCACTGCACTGTAGGTGTACACCAAACAAGCGAACCAAGAACACTAAAAAGATCTCAACATCTCATCATTAAAATGAAATGATTATTGGTCAAAACCTAAATGTTGACCGATATATTGTCTTTTTTTGGTTTAAACCAAATTAGCCAAGAGAACCAGACTACAATTGTAAACATCCTTCATAAAGATCCTGGTATACTTCAAACAAATGTATTACTCATTCTTCGTTTAAAGCCAAAAAGAAGTTGGAAAAAGATGAATTGATAGTATACTATTTTTGAACCTTCCGACACCCCCACGCAGCAGTAGGTAAGGTTGTAAATGTGGCACGCCACTTGAATGTTCTCCTAAACACAGCAACAATGGCAGCTGTGAGAGAAGAACAGTTTCATATTCACCCTATTCTCCGTGTATGAGCAGGTGCAGCCATTTGAATGTTTTTGGCTCGAGACTTCCGGTCTCATTCACTTCCATTCATTTTTAGACATTAAAAACAGCTTGTTTAGCTGCTTGATGTTGCAAAATGATATTTATTTATTATATTATTCTACTTTGTCTGTATAGTCATGCAAACACTTGTTTGTAGTGCATGTAGTTTGACCATTTTCTGCCGTCTATTATCCCTAGTAATTTCTCCCATAGGCAAAAGAATCGGAAGTTCTAAAGCAATCACAAAAACGAGCGCACTTCCGTATTGAAGAATAAGGGTCAATAAGATAGGCAACCTTCTCCAGCGCCACATGGCATGCCACATTGCTTTCTATGTGCTGTAAAAAGATACTCAATGCGGTTGTGCTTATTGTCTGGTTTGTGACTCCAAGTCTTTAAAATCTCTTAGCGAGCAATAGTACAGTACTAGGCAAACTCAAAAAGAGATTAGTTTTGGCTGGATTTCAAATAAAATTATGTCATTACAGTTCTTTTTTCAATTTCATTTGAAGTATGCCATAGCCTTAAGTTCTCTTAGAGTTTTTAATTGGACCTCAGAATAAAATGAAGACTAAACAGACCCTTTATCTCTGTTTAGTTAGAACTGGCACTTTGAAACCAGTAATTGCACCTAGATACAGTACTCCAAAGATCAACCTGAAAATCCAACAATTGCATGTAAATACTCAATCCACATGCTTTAGCCTAACCACTTTGAAGATCAATCTCAAACAAAATGATTAGTCATGATTTCTATAGTACTTTAGTCCAAATGCTGGACATTCTATCAGTTTTTCCAGCATTTGAACTAAGAAACTATAGAAATCAGGCAGAAACACAGTGATTGGACCTCGTTACTCTAGGTTGTCAACGCTGGCTCTTTAAAAACTTTGTCAACAACATTATCATTTTCCCCCTGACCCGAAAGCGCCTGTGGTGAAAAGTTGTGGAATGAGGTCAGTTTTGGCGCCAGCAGCAGCCGCTCAGTGGAAACAGCCGAATCATCATGGAAACACACAGTTTTGTTAATGAGCACTGATTGTTTCTGTTATCTGATTTGTTGATGGTGATTCTTGCCTGATTGCCTGCTGCATGTTGATTGATTTCACTAACCGTCCTGTGAATGTATGTGTATGTATGTGTGCCCCTCACACAGTGGCTGATGAGATTAACCTCACACATTGCACAGAGAACCACACAGGTAAGCATGACCACTTACTCACACTCTCACTTCAGTTGCACACTAAACAACTGACCCCCCCCCCTCCCACCTTTTAATTTACTGTTTGTATATATCTGTCTGTCTGTTTACTGTATCTGTCTGTCTTTGTATTTATTTGCCAGTTTTTGGCTGATATAACTGTGTTTTTCTTTTTGTGAGTGTGCGTGTGTATATATACAGTCAAGCCCTGAAAAATACATTGTTGTTGGTTGTTAGAGGGCTTAAAATGCTTTTAATTTTTGCTGTGTTTTTGTGGAATTACTTTGAATTGTGTGACAATGATGACATTACTGCAGTTTTAAGCTCTGCTGCTAAAATATTGTACGACTAATCATATTACACAGAGAAGATTTTGTTTATGATGAGTGTTAAATATATCACTGTTAAGTGAATGGGTTAATAACATTCATAATGTAAAGAACAGAGTTGTACTTATTATTTTTGTGGAAACTGGGATTTTTCCAGGATTCTTTGATTATTCTTTTCTTAACTATTAATTAGCCATTAGTTTAATATGTTAAATACTTTATTAGACATTTAATTGAATATATTAAATACTGTACAGAGGTTTTTTTTCTACTGGCCCTATCTATACCGGTTTTTAATAGGTTTTCACTGGCCTAAGTTAATAGCTAAAAAGTTAATCAGCTTTTATCGTGAGCTTCGAGGTTTTGATTTCAGTAATTGCTTTTTCCAACGAAAAAAAGCTCCCGACTTGTCTGCTTTTCCTGGAAACTGACGGCAAACTTTGCAAAACTTCATTTTTCCATTGTGTTGTACCCACGTAAATCAGGGTGTCTGCAATGTCTTAAAAAGTATTAAAAGTTGATAAATCAATTATGAGAAAATTAAGACCCTTAAAAGGTATTAAAAAGTCTTAATCCTGTTTTTACGAGGTCTTAAATTTTGTTCAAGCATTGTCCAAAGTTTTTGACTCCAAAAAAGCATAAATGTATTTATTTTCCTTGATTGGTTCTGGCCAAGCTCCTCTGTCCGGGTGAGATCACATAATTTGCGACAAACGCGGGAAGGTGTAGTGACACTCTTCACATGTAGCGAAACCAATCCATAAAGCAGGGCTATTCAATTGGCAGCCCGAACTTGGCCCGTGAGGCAATTTGTTCTAGCCCTCCAAATAGTGTGACCAAGATATCAAAAATAAATTTAGTTCAGTCGAAAACCAGTTGCTATAGTTATGAAGTTACGTGCGTCTGTTCAGCACAGCACGAGCTGCAGTTAAAGGCTGCATAGAGCGTGAGTCACCTGACATTAAGTGAGTAAGTGGCGCAAGCAGCCGACAACATTTGGATACTTAAGCTTAAAGGCTTCTCAATGCCGCGTTTCTGTTGCATGGAACAAAACTGCTGCAACTAAACAAAGTTATGCCACATTTGCGCTAGTGCATCAAGTTCTGAACTTATACACCAAGGCTAATACGCATGCAAACTGGATTAACTATAGCAGCGGGCCCATATCACGTCTTTTCCACGCGCAAGTTTGTTATTTTCAATATTAGAATATTTGACAATATGCATGCGCAAGCGGGGCGACTAGAAAACATCTCATGCCGTAGCGGTGAGAGATGTCCGTGACTTTCAGTGCAATGTAAACAAAAGATATGTTAGACGAATTATTACAAATGATTAAAATGATTATGTATGTATGAACGCAGATGATAACAAAGGTTCATTTTAATACTTACCCAATATAAAGCTTAAATTTACATTAGACGTGATAACCGTGAAACCATGATAATTCTTCAGACTATATAATTGTACAACTAAAATCTATAATTGTTGCATTTTAAAACATAACATATGAATGTGTCTGACTGTAGAATAAACCTACTTAAGCAATGCACTGCTTTTGTTGTGCTTTGAAATACAACATTTGAATACTTGTAAAAAAACAAACAAAAAAAAAACACATTGTACAATGCAGTGATGTGATGTAGTTTCAAAATACAATATATTAACGTTTTAATGTAGAAAAATACAACATGGATGTCTTAAGGAGCAAAAATACAGCATATGGGCTCTTATATGCTGTTGTGTCATCATTTATATTGCAAATCATATCTCTTCGGCCCCTCAGTTGGGATGCTTTTTATGAACTGGCCCCCATGACGAATGAATTTAATAGCCCTGGCCTAAAGCAAAACAGATAGCAAAATGGGGTAATGCAAGTTTGCATACTCCTGGTTGTAAAAGAAGAGGAGTTTAAACAGTGGCTGAAACCTGTCGCTGAAAACAACCACAGAATTTATTCTTTCAAGGTTTGTTTCTTCCGAGCTTATCTAAGTTCTGTTGCACGGTTGTGCTCCATTCATTTATTGAACTACAACTGTTTATTAGCAGCTGTTTATTAAGTTTAAGGTTTGATATTGATTAGAACTTGAAGTGGCGACAAGGTCTTAAAATATTCTGAGAAGGTCTTTAAAAAGTCTTAAAATGGGATTGAAATTTCCTTTAGGATTCCTGCATATACCCTGTAAACGTCTGCTTCCAAGACTTTAGAAACCAAATGTTTTCTTTTAGCCTCATAATTTGATGCTGCCGTATCTTCGTTGTGCTGGTTGTTACCGGGTTACAGAAATATCCTCATAACAGCCAATCAGATAAGAGGAACCGGAAAGCAATTTGGTGTTCACAAAATCACAGAGAAGGTAGCATTTAAAGGTTTAAAAGCACAAACTGTTTCTCTGTGTCAGCTTTTAAGACTGTATTTACACACATTTGACAAATAGTCGCAGGCAAATTAACCTTTAGTGACAAGGCAGCACTGGCCAAATCGGGCCAGTAACAATCCTGTCTACTCTATTATTAATATTATAAAATATGTAACATTATAATATATTACCTTGGACATTTTTAATGGTGTTTAAAACCATTTTCTTATAAAAAATTAAAACTTTTTTCTAGTATTGTAGTATTACAAACACTCAGCCTTATTATATTTAAAAATAGCAGAGAGAGTCTTGACACGCTTCAGTAAGGCACTGCTGCATAATGAAGATACATTTACGCAATCTTTCCTGTCCTCCACTTACATTCATTTATCTTCATCACTTAATACAGAAACACTTTCACTCGCTCCCATGGCTGACTACATACAATAGCAGCACACACACACTCATAATGTTCAGATAAATGTACCTGCTTTTATCAGGGTTACGCTTGAGATTTGTTGAACGCAGTCTGCGCTGTTGATTGTGTTGTGTGGTTAAACTGGTGAACTCTTCCTCAGGCTCTTCCACGCGTGATGTTGGCCCGTCTCTGGGACTGAAGAAGTCCAGCTCTCTGGAAAGTTTACAGACTGCAGTCGCGGAGGTTACGCTCAACGGTGACATGCCGTTTCACCGGCCGCGACCACGGATTATAAGAGGACGAGGCTGCAACGAAAGCTTCAGAGCTGCCATTGACAAATCCTACGACAGACCTGCAGCCAATGAGGATGAAGAGGAGTGCATGGACACACGTATGGCTGATTTGATTAAAGGGATAGTTATTCTAAAAATAAAGAATCTCCCATTAATTATTCACCCTCCAGTTGTTCCAAACATATCTAAATTTTCCTAAAAAGAGATCACACAAAAGATCATGTTTTGAAGAATGTTGGAAAGCGATACCATCAACCTTCTTTATGAACTATGCCTTTAGCAGTGAAAAAAACTGTGATTGAGTCTAGATACTCAAAAATTTTCAGTCCCAATCACAGCACTTGGAGCTAAATACTCTAAAGATTCTTCAAAGAAACAGAGGGCCCTATCATACACCCGGCGCAATAAGGTGCAAGATGCGTTTTCCCCGACATGTTGTTATTTTCAGACCGACGCAACCCTAATTTTCCAGTTTTTAACCACGTTGTTTAAATAGCAAATCCATTTGCACTACTTTGTGGACTCATAGGTGTTCTGGTCTAAAAAGAGGTGTGTTGAGGCGCATTGCTGGCGCGTTGCTATTTTGAAAACTAAAATAGACCAACTGAAGCAGGGTCTAAAGTCCACCGCAAAGTGTGTTAGTTGTGCACCTCGCTTATACATTGTTTAAAACATGCAGGATGTACAGCAATGCGCAAATATCTTTAAAATAAAATAAAAAAAGAATTAAATGATTAAAATATTACAAAAATTATTACTCTATACATAAATATAAACACCACTACCTCCATGCCTCTATCTATTTTTTTTTCAGTTTATTCACAACAATTTGCTTTTGTATAATGTTATTATTATTAGCAGTATAATTTATATATGTATATTTATATTTGTTTCAATAAAAACAAGCGTAGATTTGTCCACCTGTCAGGTTTTGGACCATATGGGGCATAGCATGTGTGTTTGGATATAACTCCATTTTCTGACTACACTTTGTTATTATTGTTCATTTATTTGTTTGCTGGAAATTAGAACTGAATTTAGAAATAGTTTTGAAACAAATCTTTGAGCTTAACAAACTAAATTAATTATGTAGGCTAATGGATGTCTGTGCGTACAACACCGTTTCTTTATCTACGAAAGAGAGAAAAAAAATGAAAGGCCGAATGGAGGAGGCTCATTCTTGATCCTCGAGCTGCAGATGATTCAATTCAATTCACCTTTATTTCTATAACACTTATACAATGTAGATTGTGTCAAAGCAGCTTCACATTCAAGATTATAGTAAATTTTAAGAAATGTATCTGTTTAACTGTTTTCTCACTATTAAAGCATTCAGTTTTTTCCACTTACAAAGTTCACCATGTAAATAGAAACTGTGCCATAGCATAACGCAACTGACTTTTAAAGGGAATGGGACATGAGAGTCTGATTGGTGTATTCTCAGAACACACCCATAACTCATTAGGAGTGTGTTAGACCATGCACAGCGTATTTTTCTGTCCTTAAAATAGCAAAAGTGGATGTGGACACGCCCATAATGACTTTGCGCCCTGCGCTTTAGACTTTGTGCCTAGATCGTTAAAATAGAGCCAAGAGTGATTATATCAGGATGCACATTTTTCCCCCAAGAGATAAAGATATCTAATTGAAGTATTATAAGTTACAATATACTTTTTTAAATGGGCAAATTATGCTAGCGTTTCAATTGTACGTAATAACCCAAAAGAAAAGAGAGTAAACAACAATCTACCAATTTCGTCATTGTAACTTTGAAACATGTCATAACATTGTTTTAATTTTTTATTTCAGTGCAATAATTTACTATGATTTTGTAATTTTAAAAAAATTTAGTGCAGTGCAAGTATATGTAAACCTAAATGTTTTATTCCTGCATATACTGTATAATTCTCCAATGCAACCTCATGGCAATTAATATGTTTTTTATTTAATGACTTATTGATATTAATTTGTACAAGCTCATTTTTATATTTAGTACAATTTGCTCATCCCCCAATGAGGGATAGGGTTATTGGTTACAGGGACCTGCCCAGGGGCGTTGGACTTGCTCCAGTAAAAAATCGCCAGTGCCCCAGTAAATGCTCTGGGTTACAGTTTATATTATATGTAATTTATTAATTAGGACTGGTATTCCCAGGACAGAATAAAGACATTATTCTCTGAGTACAACCAAATCAACGCTTGTGAAAGCAATGCAGTGTAATTAAAAATAAACGCAGATCCTGCTTCCAGTGTCAATTCCGTTTGTTTACAAGCATGGCGAAAAAATGTGCCGCTCATACGTTGTGAAACTGGCATAACAGCCTTTAATGCAGAGGTGTTGGCACACAGTGAGTTCTGCAAGTTGGCAAAACTAATGTATAAGTAATATGACGATGATCTTATTTTGACTAAACATGGCTCCTGTAAGATAGATTATTTTTTGTATGAAGCAGAAAAGAGGTTTGACTTAATATACTTTAACTTTAAACATAAATTTACGGCCATCAGAGTCAGGTCTCACAATATATTAGATATATATCTCAGATATATATTTATATAAGAATTACCTATAGTACAGTATATATATATATATATATAGTTATTGTGTTCTCTAGAATTGTCACATGAAATTTATATTTATGCAGAAGATCTTAACATATCCCTTCAGTTGTGTCTTTACATTTGGATTGATTTGTTATTTATTAAGAATAATAATTGTATAATATTGCTTGTATACTACTACTAATAATAATTAAATTTATTTATTTTATTCAGTATAGCAATTTATATATGGGTAAACAATTTTTTTGTTGTTGTTGAGGGGCCCGTGCCCCACTAGAGCTTTACATCTAGCAACACCCAGGGACATGGATCCTTATAAAAATTGTACGTTTTCATACGAATTAAATCATAAATTTGTGTGAGTTAGCCATTTTTCTGACAATACTGTATGTCAACAAGCTACGTTTCTTCATGCGATGGGGATTTTTTTACACATGCTATGACAACTCTTAGCAAAACTGCTAATTTTGTTGAGAATAATTGATAATAACAGTATTTATTTTCTTCCTGTAGTGGAGGAGGACACTGAAGGAAGCTCTCGGTCCGGCCGGGATTCCGTTTCCACCGTGGCTGATCTCACTCCACTCCCTGTCACCGAGCAACAGCTGATCAATGGAAACCAGCCTGAAAACGACAAGAAGAAAGAAAAAGGGGGGAAGGACAAAAAGAAGCCGGAGAAAGAGAAGGGTAAAACAAAGAAAGGAATGCTCAAGGGCCTCGGAGAGATGTTCAGGTAATTAAAAGCGGATCTGAACAGCGTTTTGTGTCAGATAAAAGAGACTAAGAAAAATGACGATAAGAGCGCAGATGAGCCCAGAGCTTTTTTTCTTCACGTCCTTAATTACCTCAAAATCTAACAATAGAATAAAAAGCCTTGCCCAACAAACGAAACATCGGCATGTTACTGACTCAAAGACAGAGGCAATAATAGACAGAAAAACGAGATCGGTGGAAGATTTGAGGGAGGAAAATTAGTGGTTTAGACATGCTAATCTCTCCAGCACTTACTTCTGTGGTGGATGTTTGCAGGGCTCTTCAAGTAGGGTTCTGGGGGATTTTTGGAGCATAGCTTGTAGTAGTTAAACAGATAACCCAAAAAAAATTATTTAGATCACTTTTTCTTTTTGTCACAGATCAAATCAGTTTTCATATCAGCAACAAAAAAAGGAATCGTAAAGCAACAAGAACACTTTTATAATAAATAGCACACTAAAGCAAACCATCCATTCCATTCATTCACTTATTCATTCATTTTCCTTTAGCTTAATTCCTTATTTATCAGGGGTCACCACAGCGGAATGAACCACCAACTGTTTCGTCATATAGCAACAGATGCCCTTCCAGCCGCAAGCCAGTTCTAGAAAACACCCATATACACTCATTTACACACACACACTCATACACTACGGCCATTTTAGTTAATCCATTTCACATGTAACACATATTTTTGGACTGTGGGGGAAAACGGAGCACTCGGAAGAAACCCACGCCAACACAGGGGGAACATGCAAACTCCACACAGAAATGCCAACTGACCCAGCCGGGATTTGAACCAGCTACCTTCTTGCTGTGAGGCGACAGACTAACCACTGAGCTACCATGCCGCCAACAAACTTTCCAATTAATAATAATTATCATGTTATTTACACAATAGTTTATTTAACGATTAGGGATGTAATGATTCATTATAAGCCATTCAGCATGGTCTAGTGTTTATTGCAAACTTGTTTAACATGCACAATAGCAGCGATTAGCACTTCATTTGGACAAATTAAAAGGCGATTTTCATCAGTATTTAGATATTTTTGACTTGTTATCTCCTAGACATCAATAGAAAGCTTGTTTATTCCGCTTTCACATGCTGTATGAATGGGTGACATTTTGGAGCATTAAACCCATGTGTTTAAGAAAAGTTTACATTTCAGAAAGTGTTTACAAGTGCAAGTTCAAAGAAATTCAGCTCAAGTGGAAAATTAGCATTGGGAAACATTACAGCATTTTTATTCCTTTTTCTTTAGCTATGTTAACCCTTGTGTATTGTTCAAATTTACTACCCTTTCATTATGTTCATTTGTGTTTTTCCCCATTGACTTCTATTATAATGACATTTTTTGATTGCAAAGCCATGACACCATATAATCATGCATTCTTGATTGTGTTCGGGTTTCCCTGTTGGGAAGAGGTAAAATGTGTTATTTTTACTGTTGATCATCAGTTGGCAGCCTTAACCCTTTAGATAGGCCTGTGCAAAAAAGCTTTAGGCTTTTATATGGAGTTCTATGGAGTAAACCAGCAGATTATAGTGTGTATGTGCACATAAATACGCTTACCATGTTTACTGTGTTCTGAGAGGTGAGTTGCTTATTTAGATTTTCTTACACATATCAAGATAAGTGTGCAAAGCTCTCTCAGACAATCACACCGTACTCCATGTAACTCTACATAAAAGCCAGAAACTATGCTTTTTTCCACCGCAAGTGATGATCAACAGTAAAAATTACAAATCGTAGCACTTCCCAACTGGAAAAACCACCAACATTTAAAAATGCATGATTTTATGGTGTCATGCCTTTGCAGTCAAAAAAATTATAATGGAAGTCAATGGGGCAAAAACAGCCCCTAACATAACAAAAGGGCAGTTAATTTGCCCTGACTTTATTATTGACTTTTTGTAAGTTTTCAAAACGTTTTCCCAAAATATGCGTCAAAATAAGATCTACAGTTGCAATCAGAATTATTCAACCCCCTGATTTATTAGCCCCCCTGTTTATTTTTTCCCCCAATTTCTGTTTAACGGAGAGATTTTTTTTAACACATTTCTAAACATAATAGTTTTAATAACTCATCTCTAATAACTGATTTATTTTATCTTTGACATGATGACAGTAAATAATATTTGACTAGATATTTTTCAAGACATTTCTATACAGCTTAAAGTGACATTTAAAGGCTTAACTAGGTTAATTAGGTTAACTAGGCAGGTTAGGGTAAGTTATTGTATAAGTTATTGTATAATGATGGTTTGTTCTGTAGACTATGGGAAAATAAATAGCTTAAAAGGGTTAATAATTTTGACCTTAAAATGGATTTTAAAAATTAAAAACTGCTTTTATTCTAGCCAAAATAAAACAAATACGACTTTCTCCAGAAAAAAAATATATTATCAGACATACTGTGAAAATGTCCTTGTTCTGTTAAACATCATTTGGGAAATATTTCAAAAAGAAAAAACAATTCAAAGGGGGTTTAATAATTCTGATTGCAACTGTATCACCAAAAATTATTCTGTTTGCTGAAACACAGTGAAAGTTGTGGCCAAATCTCAAAATCAAGGGTTACACTGGTTTGGCACAGTCTATAGTGTAAAAGGCCAAAGAAGATTAAAATGAAGCAAAATCTTGCTCTTTTCTGAATAAAAATAATTTATTTAAGCAAAATTAATCATACTTTGATTTGTAGCAGTCAGCAGTGCTTCTCAGCGAGGGCTTGGACTTCCTCCCAAATTATTAAACAGTAATGGTGTTGAAATAGAAGGATGAATATTGATAGGCAGTGAGTTTGTGCGGATTGACAGTGTGTTCCCCGAGCTCCAGGCAGGATGGACAATCACATCCAAAGACCCTGAGGAAAAGTCTGGAGTTTCTCTCTCAAGTTTGTCAGACTGGACTGGAGAGGAGAGAAAGAGAGCTCATTTGAAGCTTTTTGAATCTGTCAGCAATAGATAAATCATTTTTGAAAAACGTCGAATATTTTTCCCGACTGCTTCTGGGGCAGTGGAGCATGTTAATGGCTGTCATCTGCCTCGCTGAGCCAAAAGCTACCTGCTACATATTAATGATCGCTCTACATATTAATGAGCGCAGACAAATATCAGAAGTGGGATGCAAATAAATGTATTGAAACTCCATTCAGCTTTCTCTCTCTCACGCACACACATTTCGCGCACATGTCAGCGGAATATTAATGAATTGATATGCTTGATAAAGCAAAGATTTGCAGAGAAGAGTAGACCTTTTAGCATACTCTCTCTCTCTCTCTCTCTTTGCCGAGTTGCAAAACAGTGATTAGTTTGTTAAATGAATTAGAATAGATGGATTAAGAGCTTTAATGTCAGTGAAATTAGAGCTGATGGGTTGAAGAGCTTTTTCAGATTTTTTCAGCCCATTGAATCTGAAGTAGCACGTGACGCTTCATTGTTTAGTGTCCCAAAAAAAAAGAATTATGATGCTTTGTAAATTGAGACGAATGCTGAATTAATACACACTGGGGTTAAAATTAACCCTAGCCAAGCACTAAATGAGTAATCCGTGTTGGTGAATGTAGTTCAGTATGATGCAATTTACTTTGTCTGTGATTTAACTGGACAGGATTCACAAGACAGATTTTTCTACTCAGCCAATCCCCATAGACAAGAAAAAATAAAGTAGTGACTGCAGGTTGAAGTAAAATAGTGGAGTAAAAGTAACAAT
>CAIGQZ010001336.1:8257283-8270448 GCA_903798205.1 Danio tinwini | reverse complement strand
ATATATATATATATATATATACATACAGTTGAAGTCAGAATTATTAGCCCCCCTGTTTATTTTTCCCTCCAATTTCTGTCTAAGGGAGAGAATATTTTTTCAACACATTTCTAAACATAATAGTTTTAATAACTCTTTCCTAAGCACTGATTTCTTTTATCTTTGCCATGATGACAGTAAATAATATTTTACTAGATATTTTTAAAGACACTTCTATACAGCTTAAAGTGGCATTTAAAGGCTTAACTGGGTTAATTAGGTGAACTAGGCAGGTTAGGGTAATTAGGCAAGTTATTGTATAATGATGGTTTGTACTGAAGACAGTTGGGGAAAAATAGCTTAAATGGACTAATAAATTGGACCTTAAAATGGTTCATAAAAAAAATAAAAACTTTCCTAAGGCTTTCTTCAGAAGAAAAAAATATTATCAGACATACTGTGAAAATTTTCTTGCTCTGTTAAACATCATTTGGGAAATATTTAAAAAAATAAAAAATATTCAAAGGGGGGCTAATAATTCTGACTTCAACTGTATATATATGAAAAGTTACATTCTTTGGTTTTTAATTATCTCATTTCATTTAAAACTCTAGCCTGACTATGTGAGACCTTAAAAATCTTTTTATTCCCTGAGCACTGGCTGAGCCAAAGTAATGCAAATGCTATGGGCATGACCTCAACGACTCTTCTTTTGTCTTTGGGTGATACTTTCAAGCTGGTCAGGGCAGCTCAAGGGTCTTTTCAAGACCCTTAAACAAGATCTTCAACTAACTGTCTCCACCTACAAACACTGCCCCGTCCTGAAACACATAATAGACAGGACGACTCTGTCTCAATTAGACTTTGAAGACTTTACAGACTTTTAATACAACTTGCAGACTGCAGACCTCTAAGAGACTTCTTTAGGCTCTTGCAGAGTCGTGGACTTCTTGAAGACGCTGTATGACTGCAGACTAACCAACACGTCTCAATTAATCAATTCTGCTTGTTCGAGTCTTCTGGACTGGGTCCTTCATTCATTATTATTTTTCCAACAATACTAATAATTAATATGTATGGTATATAAATGATTAGTGTTATTTATTGCATTTTTGTCTATTTAATTTGTTTAATTCTATAGTGCTTTTCACTAATTAATATTTATTGTATATAAAGGATTAGTTTTATTTTTGCAGTAGTAGTTTTGAATTTTACTGTTGATATGTAATTATATTTTTATAATAAAATAATAATAATTATTATTTAATCATTTTATAAATACATTTCTGTATATAAATTGAAATTATTATATAAAAACCTTAGCTTAATAGTGTTGTAGTCGATTTTATTTCATTAAAAGACTATTTGAAAATGTAGTTTGTCTAAATTTATATATTATAGTCATCTTTTTTGAGTCAAACACAATTTAAGTTTTATTTCAGGCAGGTGTGTTTCCTCTTGTATGTTTTAATTAAATAGCCCACACATTTACGGCTCCAATTACAATATTTACAGTCAGTAGTACCACTTCAGCCTGTGATAGCCATTTTTTGTGTGTGTGTTGAAGGTTTGGAAAGTACCGTAAGGATGAGCGATTAGACGGTGCCAAGTGGAAAGCAGAGGAAACCCATGCATCTGAAGAGGAGACTCGCAGAATGAAGCAAGAGCAAGAGAGGTAAACACACACACTAACCATAATCATCATTAACCTCTAATCAAAGGCATTTCCTGACACTTTACCTGCCAGTCCTTACCCACATCCTCAAACCCTCTTCCTGGTGATTGTTTCAGTGCTGTCATTGTTTTGTTGAAGCTCTTGTTCTAATGTTTGAGTAACAGCCTAATATGTTTTGGTTCTTTAATTGTGTGTATGTATGCCTGCAGGTGTGTGTGTGTGTGTGTGTGTGTGTTCATGTTGTTTTATTAATAATGCCATGTTGAACCCCCTCCGGTCTGCCTTCTGTCCTGTGAGACCCTGCTGAGCACTCGCTACTCCTTCAATCTCTTTCTTAATCTTTTTCTGTCACACAGATTCATAAATCATCCTGCTTTTGATGGGGTTATAAATCTGCTCCGTTTTGAAGAATAACACATGCAAGCTTGTAAAACCGCTTTTTTTTATGAACCTTTTTGTTAAGATTTTAAGACAGAGAGTTTGGCCAAAATAAATGAAGTGTAACGTTTTGAGACCATTCACAAATTATTTGTTTTGTTTTTGGTAGTTACAAAGGATTTTTCTAATGAATTTCATGTACAAAAATAACCTAAAACTGAATTATGGCCATATTGTAAAAAAATTAAAAGACTTTGTCCATACAAAGAAACTATTATTTAGCTAAAACTAAAAAATATATTAAACTCTTTAAATTATATTAGAAAAAAAAGACACTTTTTTAATTTAACATATTGACTAGGGTTTCATTAAAGAGTCACAAAACCCGTTTCACAAATGTTGCACTGCACTTTTAAAATGTAAATTGTGTTATATTTTTGCTCACAATATTGTAGTAATGAGCAACAATATAACAGAGTCTGCATTTTATAAGTGCATATATTATATTTACGTATGTATTTACGGCCACTTTATTAGGTACATGTAGACATGGTCAAGATGATCTGCTGCAGTTCAAACTTAGCATCAGAATGGAGAAGAAAGGTGATTTAAGTGACTTTAAACATAGCATGGTCTGCCAGACGGGCTGGTCTGAGTATTTCAGAAACGGCTGATCAACTGGGATTTTGACGCACAACCATTGCAGAGAGGTGTTTATGTTGCTCTATGTCGAGTTTCTTCTTGCGGGTGTTTTGGTTTTTCTGAACGCCATCATAATGTACAAGTAGATAAAACTGCTCATTCAGAGGCAGGAACCGGCAGACAAGCAACAACTTTAATCATAAGGTAAACACAAAACAACAGTTTCCATCTGGAGCTCCTTTACAGGACTCGACACTGGTAAACACTCAGTCCATTGAGGTCACTGCTACCCAAGCCGACCAATCACAGAGCTTGTTGTTGCGACATGTAGTTACATTAATTTGAGAAGTGTGCATCAGCGTCGGCGTCAGCCACGGCGAGGGCTATGCGACCACACGCAGGCTGTGCAGGCTGCGCCAGAGCATATGTCTGCGCTTGAGGCAGAAGTATAAATCAGCCTCAAGGTGTATCCAATAAAGTGTCCGTTGAGTGTATGTTATATTATATTTGTGGCCAAATGGTCTTTGTATTATTTATGTATTTCATTATTTTTAACAGTTACAGTTGCTGTGTTTCCTCTAGGATTTTTCCCAGCTGTGGCGGCAGACTCTGTTGAGCCTTTTACACAAATCTACCAATTACTTATGTGGCGTTATTTCAACGACAAATGTCGTGAGCGCAGTATTACGAGCCGAGATCGCATTTATGTAATACCAGCATGCAAATCTCTTTGCTTGTGCGACAATTTACTCTGTTCGTGCACAAAAATTCTTGTACGCCCTCAAATATACGCTGCTTAAGTGCAGATTTTCTGGTGCGCTCTCAAATAAACACTGGTGTGCATTTATGTAACGTGCATGTCTCCAACATTTATTAGATTTGCTAGGAACATTTATGAATGTCTCTAAAAGACCTACCTAGCGGCATTAATGCGTCCTGAAGTAAAGTGAAATGGACATAAATTCCATTAATGTCTATCAATTTTAAAGTATTACAAAGCATTATCTAATTATGGAAACTGTGTTCATCTTAACTGAAAGCTACGCCGTGTTTGCTAGTCTCTCGCATCACGCACCTGTCAGTCAGTCTGCATGTCACCTTAAAGGGTTCAAATGATGCACAGCACTACTACGATTACAGAAAAGTTCACACGGTTATAATTCACTCATCTTTTAACACATTTAGATGCTATTAAAAAAACAACAACAATGACTAAATGTTTTGAATGAGTAAGTCAGTGTAGCAGCTGCGGAGTGAATTTTGGTGTGGCGCCCCGCCATGGAAGAATGAATGTAGCGGAAACCTTGAGTTGGGAAAAAATACTATTGTAGTAATATTATAGCAAGCTACTTAGTAACTCCAACAGCTATGCTTGTTAAATAAATGATTTTCATTGAAACATTGAAAGACTACTTTTGATAATA
Organism: Danio tinwini; assembly: GCA_903798205.1. NCBI lineage: Eukaryota > Metazoa > Chordata > Actinopteri > Cypriniformes > Danionidae > Danio > Danio tinwini. The sequence continues at coordinate 8,266,350 of CAIGQZ010001336.1, read as the reverse complement.
ATGTCTTACATAGTCATCTTAATAAACAAAGTAGGCTACATTTAAGCACACACTTACCAAATTTGTGGAGGAAGTAAAGCACAAACTGGAAGCGTGACTTTTTTAAAAGACAATTGTCAGTGATGTTGTTTTGAATTTTTTTTTAAACTTTAAGTTCTGAAATGTGTTCTAAACAATGCTAAAATAATACATTTTCACTCAATAGTGAAATGTAGATGTCCTATTAGTGTTTTTATCAACATGCACCACACATATACAGTCAGAATTATTAGCCCTCCTTTGATTTTTTTATTTTATTTTAAATTTTTTATTATATTTCCCAAATGATGTTTAACAGATTCAGGACGTTTTCACAGTATATCTGATAATATTTTGCTTCTGGAGAAAGTCTCATTTGTTTTATTTTGGCTAGAATAAAATAAGTTTTTAATTTTTTATGCATCATTTTAAGGTCAAAATTATTAGCCCCTTTAAGCTCATTTTTTTCCAGACTGTGTTATACAATAACTTGCCTAATTACCATATCCTGCCCAGTTAACCTAATTAACCTAGTTAAGCATTTAAATGTCACTTTAAGCTGTATAGAAGGGTCTTGAAAATATCTAGTAAAATATTTTTTACTGTCATCATGGTAAAGATAAAATAAATCAGTTATTAGATATGAGTTATTAAAACTATTATGTTTAGAAATGTGTTGGAAAAAAATCATCTTTCTATTAAACAGAAATTGGGGAAAGCAATAAACAGGGGGGCTAATAATTCAGGGGGGCTAACAATTCTGACTTCAACTGTATACGTCTGTTAATATCTCTAAAATGTCACCTTTAAAAATCACCCTTCAAATTGATGTACTAAAACTACAAAAAAAGCATATTGTTTACTATATATCATAAACAAAATATTGCACTTCTTGATGATATTCAAAACACTTAGACATTTTTTTTGTTTTCATGTTTAGGTTAGTACCAAACTTATTTTATTCTGGAATAATTTATGTTGTTGTTACACGATGTGGCCACTTTTCATGTTCTGTTCGTCCTAATTTGTTAATTTTTTATCTTTTCTTTTTAATGTGTGTGTATTTTCTCATTCCTTTCTTAATATGCGTCTCTGCAGGATCCAGGCAAAAACGCGAGAGATTCGTCAGCGGCAGGCCAGAGAGCGAGACTATGCTGAGATCCAGGACTTTAGCCGCTCCACCCTGACCTCACTTCCTCCCGAGGAGCCTCCGTACGCAGGCATCGCCTCTCTGGAGCACGGCGGGTACCATCGCATCCACACTCCTCCAGATTCACCATACACGCAGAAGCAGAACGGACGCAATGGACACCCCTCCGCTTCAGACAGGTACTCGTTCCTTTCCAATCAGCATTTCAGAAATGCAGAAATACGAAGTTCTGTCATTAGGTTAATGACTCCCATCCAGTCTTCTCCAACAACATGACATTGGTCAATTGATGATTGATTTCACATGGTTGATTCCCATTAATGGCAAATAAATAAGCAAGCAGTAATTAACCTATTAAAAACTCTCCTCTACTGTACTCGGAGAATCAGAACAGGCCATCAGTTTGACAACCAGTTTTGTGTTGGCCTTTTTGATTCTCTCCAGATTTTCCTTAATACGCACAGCATCTTATGCACACATTACAAAAAAATGTAATGGCTTACCTGGACACACACACACGTGCACCAGTTGCCGGTCTGTACATCTGAAATGAGGCTACTGACACAGATAAAAAGCACCATTCACACAGAATACGTCTATGTCTAATAAAAGACTCTGGAATCGTTTTTTTTTTTTGTTAGTTTTTTTTACTTTAGTCATTTTAAGGGCATCCAAACACATCCACTATAAATGCTTCATCCACCATGTTGCCATCAAATAAAAAAGTTTTCATGCTGACCTACTACTATAGACAGAGCCATGGAGAGAGGGTGTGTCCAAAATCTCATACTTTTCTATTATATAGTATGTTAAAAACAATATGTGAGCCAAGTAGTATGTCCAAATTCATATTCAAAAACAGTATGCCATATGCTGCGCTATCCCATGATGCCACGCAATAGAATTTTTGAATGGGAGTAAATTGAGCACAAATGGCAGATGTAGTATGTCTCAATTCCATTCATTCTACTCACATTCATACTGTATAGAACAAGGGTGTCCAAACTCTGTCCTGGAGGGCCAGTGTCCTGCATATTTTAGTTCCAACCGCAATTAAACACACCTGAACCAGCTAATCAAGCTCTTTCTAGGTATACTAGAAACTTCCAGGCAGGTGTTTTGAAGGAAGCTAAACTATGCGGGACACTTGCCCTCCAGGACCAAGCTTGGACATCCGTGATATAGAACATACTTTTCTAACAGTTGTGTAGTCAATTCAAATATAATACGGCATATTTGATATCGCAATGTGCACATCTGCAATAGCCACATCGCAATATTGTTGAGTCTGAAATATAGTTGACCAGGAGCTACAGAACAGATGTGATTTGTAGAGACACTGCTACGTTTAACAATAATAGAGTCAAGGCTTATAATTTGCATGTGCTTTAAGGCCTGTGACTGAGCGTTTCAAGAGAGTTTAAAACATTTGAACATATAAAATGATCATGTTTGGAGGTGTAACAAAGTTACATTTATTTAGTCATTTATGCAGAATTGATACGATTACAATTTATTGACGATTGATATGAAAGTACATTTCAAAACAAAAACATGATTATTTTACTTATCAAATTGGCAGATAATTTCACTTTTTTTAAAGAAAAAACTATTAATTTTGACATTTCTTCTGAAGGTGAAAACAAAACAATATTTTTACTTGATCTAAGAATTTAGATAGATATTTGAATTAGAAACAAAACGAAGAAGAGAAGTATTCTCTGCATTGTGATTTTCGTTTTGTCCCTGAATACTGTTAGACCCTCCAGAAAACTGCCAAATAGAGCTATTCAAACCATTTTGTGAAACTGTATTGATAGCAAAATATTTATCGCAGAAAAATAAAATATCGCAATATCAGATTTTTCCAATATCATGCAGCCCTAATTGAAGTGTAGTTACTACTTGAGTAGTAGGCGATTTCGGACGCAGCCAGAGAGAGTTGTATCAACAGAAGTCCAAAATGTTAGATAGTCACATGATTCATCTAGTCTCAAATAGTTTCAGGAAGTTATTTGCAGTTAATTCAAAATAATGTTACATACTGTTAAAACATAAAAAAAATATTTTTAAAACTTTGCACCTTTTCAAAATTGCTAAACCAGCCATCTTCAGCTGTAATTCCTCTGTAAATGCTAACTATTGAGGGGTACCGTGAGCCACCATTGCTGTTGAAAAAACATTCCATTATAATCAATGGAGTTGATGCTAGGGATGGTCTGATCAGGATTTTTGCAGCCGATACCACGTACCGATTCCTTGTCATGGTGATCGGCCGATACTGAGTACTGATTCTAATGTTTCAAGCTTTATAATGCATTAAGCACATTTTCCCTCTAAGTATGATACTTACAGTAAGTGGAGATTCCACCTTACTTAAGATAATAAATTAAGGATGTTGCATATAATCCCTTAAACACCTTTCTTTTTACCATTTAGGGGTAAACATATCATGGCCAGAAGCAGCTTTACAGAAAATAACATAACACAGATATAAAAATTGGTAAGAAAAATTTTAAATCACTGTGTCACAGCAGCTCAAAACATTGTAAATAAAATGGCTGCACTTGCAACAAAGAGCCCATCACTCACGAGTTGCGCCAATACACTGTATAAGCAGAGGTCACACCGCATCTATATGTATTTTAGCGGTTGTGATTTGAGTGAATCGATCGTTCACGCCGCCACACATCATTTACCTCCTCACGTGTTGTGGTTGCTGTAGGCTATTTATGGGAGTCCACATGCGTCTTTCTCTGCTTGTAAATTACTAAACAAACACCTGTAATTGGTTCATGAGATCGGCCAGTTTGGCGAGTACCGATCAAGTCATTAAATGTGAATATCGGCTGATACCGATCTTCAGTCTATCTATCTATCGATTGGAGCATCCCTAGTTGATGCAACTTTCTCTCTCTCTCTCTCTCTCTCTCTCTCTCTCTCTCTCTTCCTCTCTCTCTCTCTCTCTCTCTATATATATATACTTCTGGTTGGTCCATTTATTTGGAACTGATTGATGAGCGCCACTGCATATAAACGTTGAAATTATTTTAATGATATGGCATCTTAAAAAAGGGGCGCTCATGTACAAGTTGCTTTAAAACATCCAATAGACCATTTTAATGTGGCGATGTCATTGGCCCATGAACATTTCCTGCTTGTTCTCAAACTATTTCATAACTGTAACAAGACGCAATTCAATCATATTTTAATGTTAAAACAGCTATCATAACATTATTTATCAATATGTGGCTCTTTTTGGATTCTCGGAAGATAAAGAAATAAAAAACGTAAAACAGGAAATGCGTTGGGACCATTGCTTTTGTTTACATCCCTCAAAATGGTCTATAGGGGAGCATAATGCTCACACATGTCAGTCAAGCACATTGGTAGTAGCGAATTGGAATGGAGGAAAGAGTTGTGTGTAAATGACTCCTTAGTCATTATTTTTAACTATTAAGAGGTTACATCAGGCCCTGTCCACAGGAACATGGGTACTTTCAAAGCTGCCCATTTTTTCTATATGGTTTTGCTGTCTGTTCACACAAAGACAGAGTATTTTGGTACTAGTTTATCAGGAAGTGATGATTTTTTTTTCTCAGCTGTCTTTGAAATTGTGTCTAATTTGCATCTATTACTGGAAATATAGCTCATGTGTGACTGAAGCAGACACGTCTCACATTATTAAGGTTAATGATGAACTCTTCATTTTGAGTGATCACGGGAAAGTGTGGAAATTAACATCGGTAGTGTAAAGACATTCTCAAGGCTTTAATAAAACTCAAATTGTGGGGCAGTTCTGTTTGGGTTTTGTGAGAGTTGCATGTTTTCTTGTGACTAAAACAAACACAGGCTTAGCGAGACAGGAAGGCCACTTCCTGTAAGAGCCCTCAGGGAACAGGAAGTGGGTGTCATTCCTCAGAATGGAACTGTGGGAATTATCCTCACAAATCTGCAGAGGGAAGTGGATCTTAAAGGGGCCACAGTGTGTGGGTGGGGGTGTTGTAGAGGTTTTAGGGGAAAATGCTGTGTAGGAGTGTGTGTATGTGTGCGCTGTGTTATATAAACAGTATATTATGTGCAGTCACCTTAAAGCCTCTTGTTTTGTTCAGCCAATCAGCTTCATTAAAAGCTTTCGGAAAATATTAGTTTAATCCAAATAGATGAATCGGCTGTCAATGTGGCAATCTCAAACACCCTTTTCCGTTTTTCTGATATCATGATTTTGGGATAATCAGAAGGTTTTTAGACACATTATGAGATGTTATGATATCAAATAGGCAGACAAACAACATCATATAACAAGTATATAATAATACATATATTATTATATTTATTATATATAATAATATAATAAAGTTAATTTTAAGAGTTTTCACATTTCAGTAGTTTTTTTTTGTCTTTTCTAAGTTTGTGAAACACACTTGGTTGTTAAACGCAATCTAGAGGCATCAGTTAGTCTCTGTACACTCAGAACAATGCCCGAGATCAGTTGTGAAAGAGGTTAAATTGGAAATCCAACAATAATAGAGCCATTTTCACAATGTCACAGCTTCAACCGGACACACACACACACACACACACACACACACACACACACACACACACACACACACATACACACAGTATCTGACCTAGAAATCAGAGCGCTCCTGCATTCTGGCTGTCAGCTTGAAGTCCCTCAGTGCAGAACGTTTAAGTAAATGAGAAATATATCTGTTCAGTCAGCAGAACTACTTTTTGAGGCCTGATAGAGGGCTTCTAGTCACACAATTGCACACAAACCCAGTTCAGGTCCAGTTGAGCTGTAATGATGGCATTACGATGCAAGGTGACGGGTCTTGGAAGAAAGCTTTGTAATAGTGAAATGAAGTGGTCTTCATTTTTGTCTATAGCTGTGTTTGTGTAAAGATATTTATGTATCTGTAGCTCTCTCTCTTTCTCGCTCTCTCTCTTTCTGTAGATAGATGGATGGATGGATGGATGGATGGATGGATGGATGGATAGATAGATGTCAAGTTGTCATAACAAACAATAGCATATTTGTATTAGAAAGGTCAAAACTGAGTGATTGACACTTTGAAAAAAAGCATGCATGAAATCTCTCTCATGTTCATCATTTCATGATTATAAAGTTTTCATGACAGTCTTATGAACACCTCCTAGGTTATTCCACACCGTATCCAAAATTTTTGCCTGTAATTTTCGCACGTAAAAAAAATAAATTCCACCTCATTTTGTTTCAATCGTATCGACACATTGCCTCCGAAAATTTTGTTCGTCATAAAAAAAATTCAAACCGGGTTAATTTTTTTTTTCCATTTTTTTTTTCCTGTTTTTCACATCTAAAAAAGCTCTTTGAAAGGTGTTTTAACAGTTCAGAGCCACCGTACAAGTGAAAAAAGCTAAATACAGAATGCCATCACTTGAGCTACACAAATTTATGACAAACACAGTGCATATAAAGACGGCGGACAGATGAAAACCCCTATTTGAGGGATTCAGTGACTGGCACACCTCTCCCCTGATCATCTATCTGTCTTTCTGTCTGTCTGTACAATATAATAATATACCTTCTTTGGTAAAAATAACAGACCGATAGGCCTACTGTAGATGACCGATGGCACAATCTAACTAAACATGATGCTTGCTATAAATTATGGGCTACATTATTTGAGCATTCATTATGACATTGATATGATCTGTTGTGGTCCAACTGTTTCCTTTTTAATATTAATATTTTTCTTTGAAATCTGAAATGGGCTACCGCTATTGACCCTAATCGTTGGTAAAATAATCGGCCTTTTAGCAAAGCCTGATATTTTCCTGCAGGTTTGAAGCAGACTAAACTAAAGCGTCTAAGGCGAGTTTTACTTGATAAACAATCCCTCGCCTAAACTCGCCGTAAGTGAGACGGAGAAACTGAAAGCTGCACCTAGTTAAGATGACAGGGAGCTTCTGTGACCGCGGGAAATGCAAACGGCTGTAGTTTACGGAAGACACAATGAAAAGTAAACATGTATGCAAACCCACCAAAACTCACAAACACTGGCGTGGAGGAGAGCGCTAACGTGGTGAATGTTGAGCCCAATGAGCCTTACATCTAAATATAGAGCAAGGGTGTTTCTTTGGTGACGTTGCTTTGACTCGCGCTGAAAATGGCGGACGTGAAAACAAACTGAGCATATGGTAATGCACACCTGTCAATCAATATTGGTGAACGGGGGGACCGCACTCCTACGTCAAGTTGCGGTCGATCTCAAAACAGCTCCAATTGGTCCACCGTTTTTATGTTGTTAAATTGAAAAAAAAAAAGGACCGAGTGTGTTTATATCACCCCAATATGATGGTCTATACACTATACCTACGCATATATCTGTCTAAACAGCTTAAAAAGTAGATTTTTTACTATAGGTGCCCTTTAAAGTATTCCCCTCGGAAGAATAAACTCAGTCGGAAGTTTAAGAGAACATAAACTTATTATTAGAATAATCTTATGGAGCGGCGCATGTCGCGTCTGCGCAGCCGATGCCTGAGTGAAGCGATTGCATCATTGAGACAGTGCGAGCAGTCCTCCGATATACGTACACTTCTAAAACAGCAGCACAAAGAGGAGAAATCAGTGCGTTGAGGATCTGTACTACTTTGTGTGTGAAGAGCAGGTAATAGCCTAACCCTCTCTCCTCCAGTGTTGTGAATGCGATTTGCTAATCTAACAGACACAGCGCATGATTTAGAAACAGCAATGATCTCCACGTTGCAGGTCAAAATGAACTCATTTAATGCAAAACTAAATGCATTTCCCTACTGATTATTTCTTGGAGAGTTTTTTGAGTTGTCATGAAGGCGATACGCAGCTTGAATTGTGAATGAATGAAGAATGATTGACAGGTGAGGCGGTGGGAAGCGCTGAAGTGAACATGAATTAACCGCTTGAATATTCATCTGTACTTCACGTTAAACTATAGAATGGCTTCAGAACATTTAGGATAAAGTAGGCCTACATCTTCCTAGACAACTTCCTAGTGCCTTATAATAGGCTTCCTTTGTGGGCCTTGTTGGCTTATAAATTACATAGAATATAGCGCACGTGCAAGATCGGATCCAGCAAAAATATGCTGTATTGAACCAATATCCGATCCAAGTATTGGTATCGGTGCATCTACTTTGGAGAAGTGAGAGGAGAAGAAAGTATCACTATTTGAACTAACTCCGAAATGTTTTGCGTTTTTTCATAATAGATTAATTAATACGCATCAGACTCTGTGTGCAAGGTTTGTTTACACGACGATTTTTTCGCACATGAATACAAAAAAAACTCATACGAAAATTTCGGACTTCAGCGTGCAAAGACCTTTACCAGTCATTTTAGTGACGTACATTAAAATACATCACTAACAACTAACAGTTCTGTTCTCGCAAATACGTAACCTGCATTTTTCAGGAGGTAATTGCCAATTGGTAGCTGACAACCAAATTTAGCTGAAATGTCTATGTGATGATTATCCACACACACAAATTACACACAAAAGTAGTCTACAAAAAAAGCCAACAGAATGAAATGGAGGTACAAAGCAGCAGTGAGTGTGAGATCAGAGTGTTGGCAGATGTCTGAGGGTGTGAGTTCAATTATAAATATCTCTCTCCGGGGTCTCTGTCCACCCACCAGCCTCATTGTGGGGCTTTGGTAGACCGTGTGTGTCTGTGTGTTTGTGATCTTCGAGTCTATTATCTGTTTTATCTGTGTTCTTATGATCTGTTGGTGTGTTTTTTTCTTTCTTGAATCGCTCAGGGGATTTTATTGTTAATGGGAGGATCAGAGGAATGAAATGGATCAGAGAAAATAAGAGGGGTGTGTGTGTGTGTGTGTGTGTGTGTGTGTGTGTGTGTGTGTGTGTG
>CAIGQZ010001336.1:8225386-8256205 GCA_903798205.1 Danio tinwini | reverse complement strand
GTGTATGCATGTTTGTGAGTGTGTGGGTAGGTTTGTGTGTGTTTTGCATATTTGTGTCTGTGTGTTTAGCGCGCGTGCGTGCGTGCGTGCGTGTGCGCGTGCGTGCGTGTGCCTAAGTGTATATTTGGGTGGTGTGTGTGTGTGTGTGTGTGCACACTCTTGCTGAGTTGACTATGAGTCCTGCAGGGAATTTTAAAGAATGAACGTTGCAAAGGCCAATTAAAGCAGCCAAACACACACAGAGGGTAAACATCTGACTAATCCCACAGCATTCACGCTGTGAACACACACACACACTTGCATACACACAAGTTTAAGCTCATTATCAGCATTCCCTGGCACGCAGCGTGGAAAAAAAGCAGGGATTAAAAAAAACAAAGCATCAGAAACAAACTCACAGCTTACAGATGGATAAAGGGAGTGTGACACCACTGCTAATTAACAGAAATAAGTGAAGAGGAGTGCAATGAGTGCTGGAGAGATTCCGACGTGCCACTGTAAGGTGTAAGAGTCCATCTATTAGTCCAATGACTGTACTAAAAGCATGGGTGAGGGTTAAATGTGTGTAAGCCTTTTCTAGCACATCTGAAAAGAAATATTTTTATTTGTTAGAATTTATTTTAATTTGTTTCCAGCCACGAATTTAATCAGACTCTAATTTCAAGTGATCATTAAATTTTAAATGTCTTCCAAATAAGTGGGCCCACACGAAATCTGCTCACATTTAAATTTTATTTATTTATTCATTCATTCATTCATTTTCTTTACAGTTTAGTCCCTTTATTAATAGTTTTTTTATTATCCCTTTAGTTTAGCGGAATAAACCTGCCAACTTATCCAGCATATGTTTTACACAGCGGATGCCCTTCGAGTTGCAACCCATCACTGGGAAACATCCATACACACTCATTCACACACATACACGGACAATTTAGCTTACCCAATTCACCTATACCACATGTCTTTGGACTTGTGGGGGAAACCAGAACACCTGAAGGAAACGCACGCAAACACACAGAAATGCTAACTGACCCAGCCGAGGCTTCTTGCTGTGAGGCGATCGTGCTACCCACTGCGCCATTGTTTTATATTTATTCAGTTTTTTAATTAATTTCAGTAATATTAATGACAAATATGAAAATGTTCATATGCTTTATTTACAATACAATTTGTAAAGCAATGTTTTCTGTCTTTTAGTAGATATATAAGAAACTTGCTTTGTTTACCTATTAACTGGATCTAATTGGATTTGTATTGTAAACATTAAAGGCGCTGTATGTTAGTTTTTGACTCTTCTAAAGCATAAAAATACCATAATATGTGTGCAAATATTTAAGAAACATGCTAAGTGAACATTCTTGTTTAACTGAAAAACAATGCTGAAGTCAGATATTCTGCTTGAAAATGTGTTTTCAGTGCCAGAACGCTGTCTTTGCTTTGGTCATTTAACCCACCCAATGTCAGTTTAGCCAATTATATTTCAGCACCCCAGGTTGCCTTAATGGGAAAACCGTGTATTTCATTCATTCATTCAAAAAGACTCTGAAAGCATCCATGACCGAAATGCAACCTCCCGTGAGCAGTAGCAGACTCCGAAATGAGACAGATTGAGTTTTACATGAGGTTATTAATTAGCAAATAATATAAATATTACGAACAGTAAACATCAGGTGAGCAGGTTACATTGTAGCCGCGTGTCTTAACAACATGCTTCATGACGAGATACGCAGTGATTAGCAATTAGGCTGTTTGCACCAGATGAAACATGACAGAATTTTAAATACAGCCATTCAAAAGCACATAATATGCACTCACTCACGAAATGGTAAGGCTTATAATCTATTTAATACACATTAACCCTCTTTAACATCATTAAATGTAGATGCTGAATCACTCATATGTGTTTAGTTCTAAAGTTCAATTTCAAACAGTTTATTTTATTTTTAAGATCTGAGGTGAACTATCTGCTGCTGCTGCTTTCAGTATATGGCAATAAATGTCATGTAAAATGGCATTCAAACTCACATTGTTAGCATTTTGCACTAAATAAAGCACATGAGGTGTACCTGAAGTGATCATCGTCATTTATCTGTTGTTCAGCTGTGAGAAATAGAAGCTGTTTTTAATATATCAAATCAAGGTGTTGGTTATGACAATAACTCCTTTTAATATGGAAAATATTCCTTCTTTCGGTTGCTGTTGCTTTTATTTAGAACAGTTTAATCACTTGTCCTGTACTCAATCTGGCAACTTGCGCTTGCGTTTGTTTTGATCCAGGAGTGCAATACCCAGTTCAACAACTGGGTGTCAAACATACATACTGCACCTTTAAATAAAAGTTTAAAAGGTATTATTTATTATTTTTAGTTACGATACTCCCAAATTCATTCTGCATACATTTGCAGATTTGTTTTTTACAATTTTGTGCAAAAATGGCAAAAAAAATCTGTCTGGCCCTACTAAAGAACTGATTATATTCATAAATGAGGAATGAATTTTGATATTTGACTTTATTTGAAACATCTCCTCTCTTCATTTAATGGTTCATCGTTTACCAGAAGTCGCTTAGAGTTAGTATGCTGGCCAGTTACATCTGCTAATGGACACAACCTTGCCACTTCTGGTTCTTAGATAGAAGATATAACTGTAAACTAATTTACTTTAGGTAATATTATTCCACCCCATGCTTGCTCATGCATAAATACATTTAGATTTTACCATCCTTACAAAGGAAAGGCCACTTCTGGGGTTGGAGAACAGATCGATTCATATCACAAATGACATATTTAACACTTTTCGAAGAAGAAAAAGCAAACAAACGGTGAAAACGTGTTTATTTATTCTGAGTGTTGTCTACAGTACCCTTTAATCTAGTTTGAATTCATCATTTTCAATCACGTCACTCGCATGGAGACCTGGATGGCAAACAATCCACAGAACTGCAGTACAGAGCTGTCAAGACATTTGTTTCATGCCATGAATATTTAATAATTTATGCCAACAGACAATACAGCACATGCTTCAGTATTTCAGTTATGAGAATAATGGTTTTGACTACAAAATTAAAAATGCCTTTAAATGTACTCATTTTCAGGCCAACTGAGATGCTCTCTGTAGAGCATTAAAGAAGATTTCTAAACTAAAACTCTGGTCTTTAATTGGTTATTCATCAAATGTGATATTCTACTGAAGGAAAAACCCCACAGAACAAAGTTTTCAAACCGATTCAAATGTTGTGATACATAGCATGTTTAACATTAATAAATAACATTATTAAAAACATGTGCACACACACATTATGAAGAAACAAGAACATTGCCACCTATTCTTTATAGACCATTTCAATGTGGTCATGCCATTGGCCTATGAACATTTCCTGCTTGTTATCAAACTACTTCAAAACTGTAACAAGAGACAATTCCATCATAACTTAATGTAAAAACAGCTCTCATAACATTATTTATCAATATGTGGCTCTTTTTGGATTCGAGGAAGCTAAGAGCTATAGAAATTTAAAATCTAAAACAGGAAATACTTTGGGACCATTGCTTTTGTTTACATCCCTCCAAAATGATCTATAGTTGGCAACATTATTCATTTACAGCATTGGGGAAAAAAGTTATAAGTTACAGTCTTAAAGGGATAGTTCACCCAAAACTGAGAATTCCGTCATCACTTGTCACAAACATGTTTGAGTTTCTTTCTGTTGAACTCAAAAGAAGATGCATCGAAAAATGTTGAAAACCTGTAACCATTGACTTCTATAGTATTTGTTTTTCCTACTATTCAAGTCAAGGGCACAGCAGTGATTCTCAATTTCGGTTCTCAGTCCCCCTGCCCTGCACATTTGGTATGTCTTCCTTAACACACCTGATTCAGATCATCAACTCATTAACAGAGATCCATAGCTGCATCCGAAATCGACTACTACTCAGTAGGTACTGCATTTGAATTTACTACTCGAACATTAGTAAAGGAATTCTCTCGCTGTGCGTCATGGGATAACATAGCATACATCGGATGCGCACTTCAGAATATAGCCGGAAGTAGTAAGTCATCCAGGTACTTCTCGCATACTGTTTTTGAATTTTATAAATTCGGACATACTACTCTTATACTGTTTTTAGGATGCTTTCACACTAGAACTTTTGCTCTGCACTCGGGTTCGTTTGACGTCATAGTACGGTACGTTTAGCTAGTGTGAACGTGTCTTCTGAACTCGGGTGCGCACCTGTGAACCGTACCCGGATCTGCCAGAAAGAGGTGGTCTGGGGTGCGGTTCATGCGAACTCTGGTACGGTTCACTTCTAATATGGATGCAATTGTACCAAATAACGGAAGTGAACCGCCAACTGTACAACAAACTATCGTTTTGTATTTGCGTTATAAGGGGAAAAACAGTGATGTCTGCTTGTCTCCTCCTGTTGTTCTAAATATCTTCTTTTGCGTTCAGTGGGAGAAAGAATCCTATCTACTCTTTTTTACAAGAAAGTTACTAAATGTGTTTGTTACTTTTTGAGGAAAGTAATGTGAATGTATTGTATGTTATTTTTGCATTTCTTTTAATTGTAAGAATCTTAAAATTGTAGTATATTAAATACACATATTTATTGATGTACATTATTCAGTCAGTCAAGGCATACTTGATTACACAGACAGCAGCAGGGCTTTAAGACCAAAGACACACACACTGAAAAGCATTCTACATTCTGCCAACAGTTTGCATTCCCTTAAAACATAACCAGCTGTTTACAGAACATCATTTGACAAAATAGCATTCTCGTAATTTAAATGTCTTTTATGTTTTACAGAATAAATTAGTCGCGCAGGTGAAGAACGGCATGCAAATGACTAAATAATGACAGAATATTCCTCTGTGAATTTTTTAAATAGGCATGTATGCAGAATATTAATAGATCTTGATAGGTAAATTTCTGTGTTTATATGGGCATGCTTGTGACCGCAACATAATAATTATATCTGAATTAATAATTTTTTGCAGCTTAGACCGGAATACATAAGCAAACTGGATTATTTCCTAAAAAACACAGGCGTTTTTCCTATATAATAATTCACCCAAAAATCTGAACGACCACATCATTTACTTTCCCTTATGTGGTTTTAAATCTTTATGAGTTTCTTTCTTGTTTCTTTTTCTGTTTCTGTGTTGAACACGAAGGAAGATATTTTGAAGAATACTGCTTTATATTAGGAAAAATACAATGGAATGTTAACAAATCTAACAAAACAAGAGCAAGAATTCACCCAGAGCAAGAATTCAAAATTAGGCCAATACTTTCACAGCAAAGACAATATTTGATTCAAAGATGCACAAAAATAATAATAACAGACTTTAAAGCAAAAAACTTGTTCAACAACAATGGCTTAAATTGAATCAAGCTAATTTTATAGCTACAATTTTGGGTCATTCTACAAGAATTCTGCTCATTATGAAAATATGGATTAATGACGATTGTCATAAAGATTGTTCTAGTTCATGACAACAACAGCAGCAGCAACAAAAAAGGCTCTTTAGATGTTTTGTTAAGGGATAAGTCACCAAAAAACAAAAAATCATCTTCTGTAGTAGGAAAAAATACTATGGAAAGTCAACAGATCTCAGAAACCAGCTTCAACAGAAGAAACTCAAATAGGTTTAAAGGGCACCTATTTTACCCCTTTTTCAAGATTTAATATTTGTCTTTTGTGTCTCTAGAATGTGTCTGTAAAATTGCAACTCAAAATACCCATCAGATTATTTATTATACCTTTCTGTATATTGGAAATTTGAGCTGTTAGGACATTGTAGCTGTTTTTGTTGCCTGTGCCTTTAATGCAATTGAGCTGGTTCTCCCCGTCCACCGTTCCCACGTGCGTGTCAGAGCCATAAAGATCTCTCAGTATTTCTTTGATGCGTGTAGCCTTTACGTAGATAAACAGCACAGTGACAGACAGGAATGAAGTAGATCTCCCTTACTACAGTAAGAACTTTCCCAACTGTTATTTGAGAGATATATATATATATATATATGTTGTGGAGTTAATTCAAGCCTTTCTGTAATGATGAGTCTCACGCAGTGTTGTTAAAAAACTTGACAGCGCGTTGAAGAGCTATGTACTGGGTGCTTTGGAGCGCGTTTGTGAGCACTACGGAACACAGAGGGGTGCAAAAGGAGAGCGTGTTTCAGGATTTTTTCCCAGTGAAACGAGTGCTTGCAGGATCGGGAAATCCCACATTCAGAGAATTTTGCAAACTTCTGATCACTTCGCTTTACTGATCAATTAGGAGAAATATTTCCTGACTACAAATAGCTGGCTAAATTGGCGCTAGTAATTCCGGTCTCCAGTGTGGCAACAGAACGCGGCTTCAGCGTCCAGAACAAAATTAACTGTCATGAAGTCGACTTTCTGAGGCAAAGACACAGAATTTAATGGCAATTGCCTCTACATCAGTCTCCCTTGATGCATTTGTTTACGCACAGGCAAGCACCCAGTTCAGGTCGACGTGGACCAGGAGAAAGATATGAGTTGAGGCAAATATGCCTACAGCACATCGTCTGAATAGTTATATTTTTAAGTTATGTTCTTATTTTAGTCTGAATTATATTTTGAAATATGTTTTGTTGTTTAAATCTGCCTGTGTTCAGGCACAAATGGTCGTGTTTAAATCCCTTCGCAGTGCGAAAAAAACACATGAAATTGTTGAACAATAAATTTGATGGAGTTTTTGTTCCTTTGTCAAATAAATAAATGAATAATTTAGCCTATATGCTCGTCGTGCAAGTTCATGATTAAAATATGAATGGAAAAAAGTGATTAGAAAATATGCAAATTAAATGACGGGAAATAATCTGGGTAAAGCTTTGTGTTGTAAACATTATAGCATCAAAGTCTTAAGACAAAAGAGCAATATTTTTGTGCTATATTTGTCCATTTGGTTAATTTGGGATGTTGTTATATCCGTAAGCAAAACACAGCTGATATCCCAGACCCTGTGGCTCTTCCACACACTCCGTGCTCCGTTTGTTTTGGAAAGATCCGCTGAGGGGTCAGTGTGTTTGGAAGGAGCTGGTGGTCTGTGGTTTCAGCCACTGAGAGTTTGTGTCTGATTGTGGTCTAATGTTTATAAATGAACAGCGGTGGGGTGATGTTAATGAAGCCCCACAGCACTGGCGGTTCAACCAAGTTAGACGCTCCAATGATGAATGGATCAGAAGACATTCAACACACAATATAGAGGCACATTACCCTTTTCCCGTTGATTTATTTCGCAGACATTACGGAAATGAGTTTTCTCACTAATTCTCTTTCCCTCGCTTTCGGCTAGTCGGTGAGTGCTCATTTAAAGGAATGGTTCAGCCAAATATGAAGATTCTGTCATCATTTATTCACTCTCCAAACTCGTATTGTTCAGCGAAACACAAAAGAAAGAATCATCCTTTATGCAAAACTTGGTCTGTGTGCTGGTGTGCGTTAATAATACAAATATTGTGCAGATTAACAATAGCAAGTGACACAAACTGAAGAAGTCTGTTCTTTTTAGGCTCGGTGAGCTCTAACAGGCCTCCCATAATGTAACTAAATCTAGTATCTTACAGTCTTGTCTAATGGATATAATCTTTCACAACTTCTGATTGTTAATTACACATGCAGACAACAAACTGGGTAATGCCATAAACAGACATTCACAGATAATAACCATCTGTTAAATGCCGAATACTCCGCCGAGACATCGGATAGTGTATTTTGCTTAATGCGACATATGGTTGAAGATCTTCTCAGTTCCGCCTGCTCAACTTTTGCTCGCTTGGAGACATGACGTCAAAGGGGAGGTTAAAAGTTCAGACCCGAGTCAGGGTGACCTAAAAAGCAATGTTAGTGAGATCCCAGACCTCCTCTATCAGCTCTCTGCCCCTAATTGCTTCTGGGACTGTCTCTGTAGCCTTTAATAGAAAGCAGTTGTTAAATGATTGCTACAGCCCTGTTTACACCTGCTAGCAACATGTTATTTTTGGCAACAAGTTGGATTTCTGGACATGCTAAGGGAAGGTAGAAGTAATGCGGCTGCAGAGCGCCATTACGGAATAAAGAAATGAAAATCAAATGGTTTTAATTTTTGATTTCATTCTATAATACTGGACTTTTTTTCTACGAAAGTTTGAACTTTGAGAGTTTTAAACAAGAGAGAAAAGTGTGAATGTTCTTGCCTGTCTGAGAAAAGTGTATAAAGTGTGTAGTAAGGGGTTTTACAGCCTTAAAACATCTATAATAGTCGTAAAAAATCAAGCGGATTACTTCGCCTATTGTGGGTTATTTTTGGAATGTAACTCCCGTTATAAACAAGTTACCACTTTACTCTCATAGTATACATTGCAACATCAACTCTTTTTATTTTCAAAAATACGCTTGTTGTTTGTTCAAACTACTTGTTTAAAATGAGCTTAAACAACACTATTCTTGAGTTGTTTTGAGTCAACTTAATTGTTTTGTTCAATCAACTTAAATTGAAAAGTTGTCTCAATTAAATCTCAATAATTGTGTTGTTACATCTCATTTGAAATAAGTAGCTTGAACAAGAAACAATTCTTTTTTTTTTTTTGAGTGTACCGTGTCTGAAATTATTAACTCAAAGATCCAGTTTCTCTAAACCTCGCCTTTCCTACAGAGTATACCCTACTATAATTGGTCAAATGGCTTAGTCTGTTGTGATTGGTCTACAAATGTCCATTAATTAACAAACCTTGATTTTCAGCTGTAGACGCTTTCTCCGCACTGTGATATGAACAGTAATGCTGGTGTTAGTTTATTGTGTATTTCCAAGTTTAAGTCTTCATTATTGGCATATTTGGACGACGAGTTAGGATGGTCAGTTTGGTTTTGCAGAGGAGATTGTCAGCAATAGGAACAAGTCCTTTCCAGGCTTACAACTACAGTTTTTGAGAGTAAAGTAGTAATTGGTCATTCTTGAATGATTCGAGAACAATGTTTGTGCAAGTGGAGGAGAAGATTAGTTTCTTTTTCAAGTCTTCTATGTGGTTTGAAAAGTTCATTCATCACAAGAAAGACAGAAGCTAGTTATATGCAGTCAGAGCCTTAAAAAGATTTGATCCATTCATTTCTTGAGTCCTCGGGTTTGAGTCATCTCTTTACATGATGAACAAATGACTCAGAAACCTGAACTAATCATGGGTCCTTTCGGCTTGGGCTGTGTGCATTAATTAAGCTTATTTGGCACTGTCAGTGTCACGTGAACGAACAACCCAAATGTGGAGACATTTCAGAAGAGGTGAGCTGAGCTAATCATAGACAAAAGACCCAGGTAAACAATGATTTTATCTAGTTATGACTTTTTTTGTTGTTTGATCAACATTTGTGCTAGTTGTAGATGTGTTTAGAAGCAACTCGTACACTTTGTATAATACTTTGGCAAATTGAATGAAATGACTCGGGAAAAAAAAGATTTGTTCCTCTTATAAACAAGACTCAAAGGTCAGAGTCTGTAAAATGGTCTGAACTTCCAGTCACTAAAGTCCAATTTATTCTTCTCTCTTTATTCTATACTCTCAGCATCAATGGATTGCTGTAACCCACAGTGTATCCTCTACACATGTATCAGTGTATCCTCCGAACATTTATACTTCTGCTTTCTGTCTGTGTTGTTTTGTGTTGAGTTTCTTCTTCAGAGTTTTATGCAATGACACTGTAAGTGTAGATCAAACTCATTCAGGAATAAAAAAAAATTGGGAGCCAGAGAATGTTCAACAATGTTAATCATAAAGTAAACACAAAAACAGTTTAAACATTCACACCACCAGCCTCGCTTTAGTGCCACAGCTCTCTGCCCAGTCCTATAAGTGTCACAGGAATTTAACCAATCACAGATCTTGTATTTATTGTGCATCATTGCGGCGTGTAGTTAAATTTTTCAGTGGTACACCTCTGATTGTGTATCTGTGTACATTAAAGGTTTCAAACCTTCCTCAGAGGTGTAAATTGACCTCATAAGTAGACTGCCAATTTATATTGGAAGCCAAGACTATAAACTGGCAAATTTATTACAAAAATTCATAGGTTTGTGCAACAATTAAAGATAGAATTACTGACGATTCCTTTCGGGCAGTTCAGAATTGGCTCTTTCTTTCGGGAGAATCAAAGATGCACTTTGATCTTTGAAGACGGCAGAGCTTTTACATTCACAAACTGCAATATTACAAACTAATATGAGGTGAAAATGAGGCACAGAAGGGAAGCTGCGCTGTGTGACTAGAATAGGAGTGAATTTATTGACTTTTGTCCAATTATGAAAAAGTAGAGAGTGATTGAAGAAAAATAGCATAGGGTTAGGGTTTTTAGATGCTGTCTGTGAGAATCTATAGTGTGCATACAATAGACTTGGGCTTTTTCATGAAGCCACAGGTGAGGCTTTGTGAATGTTGCAAAGCAACTGATGCTGTAGGTCATGTGACATCCCAGTTTATATTCTGTTCTTTATAAATGGTCTTCAGAAAAATAATTTGTGTGTCCCCCTATTTCATAGCATATTTAAATGAATATTCTGGGCTTGACAAACCACCTGTAGAAACACACTTCTCTCCACTCTTCTGCAAAGGGAGAGATTGGCTTTCTAGTGAGATCACAAACGCTTCAGGTTACGTGCATTCACCATGTGCATACACTCCTCACAGCGAAGGGGCGTGGCCAGAGGCGCTATTATGTTATAGCAGAGAAAGTTAAAATGCCATCCAAACTCTGCTATTTCCACAAAGCTTGTTTTGTTCTGTATTTGGGCTTCCAAAGGACATGACACAAAGACAGAAGTGCTTACAATTTAATTTTAATTACGTTTTAGAGAATTATACAAAAAATATAGCTAGTATTTGACAAAGGATAGCTTCCAGAATCTCTCCCAGTTCAGTGATTGATTTGGCTAAAAACTCCTCCAACCGATGAAGCTGTGGATTGTGAGCCACAACCTGTAAGTATTTTATTTGTTAAAATTGATCTATTACATACATAGGGTCTAACGTTAACAGTTTGTTGTAGCAAGGATGTAAACAAAGGGAAACAAGGAAATGCTGTTTTTTTGCATTTTCTGTCTGATTTAGGCTCAGACTGCACGTTATGTTAGCTGACCAATCAGAGCCTCTTTAGGGCTTCTCATTTGGAGGAACTAGGAAATACGACAGTCGTTTTGATGTTAGCTGAGCAGCAGTATATAATCAAAGTAACATATATGGAAAAATAACCAGATTTATTTATTTATTTATTTATTTATTTATTTTTTACAAATGAAGCATAAGCACACATTGCTTTGCATCTTATAAACACAACCAAAGTACACTCTGGACCACCCCTTTAAACTTAATCGTACAATGACGTAATAAGGAAAGCATTGTGTACTTGAGAATGTACCACAATTAATGTTGCACTACTTGTTTTTTTAACCTTAAATGCCTTTTTTGCACATTATTTTGCACAATATTGTTCTGTATTATGTAAAAGTACAGACAAAGTATAGTCTGTCTTAAGTTATGTGTATAGTTAGGTAGTTATTGTATATGTATAGTCACTACTAGTAAGTATACCTACAATATATTACTGCTCCAGTATGTTAGTTATGTATAGGCTTAAAAATTGCTCTTATGTCCAATGTTGTTTATATTTATGATTCTGTTTATGTAGCACCATGGCCCTGCGAAACACAACATTTCATTCCACTTGGTCCACACATGACAATAAAGGTCAACTTGACTTAATAGTTGCCCAGATTGTCTACTATTTCTAGTAAAAATGTCAAAGATCTGAGCACAACACATTGTGATAGTTGATTATTAATATCTAACCTATTAATGGTCAATATTTATTTAATGTCATCTGCTTTAAAGTTCATCTGCCATAAATTTTGAGCTTTGATAGATACTTTTGGCCATTAACTTTTAAATGCATCATTATTACATATGAGGACATTTCTTTGCATGAAAGACCTTCAAATTGAAGCTTAATGTGCTGCTCGGATAATAAATATGAAGGAAATGTGGAAGATATAAATGTGACAAGATGATTGACAGAGCAGTGACAAAATGTGGATAACTAAGCAACAGAATGCTCTAAATGATGTCATTTGTCCCAAATCTTGTCCACTCTTCTAATACTTATTTATACCAAAAAACTAAGGAAATTTTTAGGGAATATTAGTATACTATAAGTAGCCACATTAAAACCACATAAACAGTGTATACCTACTACTATCTAGTATGCAATTTTGATATCCATAGGTATAAAACTGGATCCCGATTGTTGTTTATCAATGACGAAATTCACCTGCGTATCTGCTGCATGTAAAATGAGAGTTGCGTCTCGTTATCCACTGGTATGTTTGTGTGTGTCTGTCTGTGTGTGAATTGAAAAGTTCTGCTGAAATGAGTGAATGCCCTCCCTCTGACCCCTCAACAAGATGACCTACTTTTCTGACAGAACATTGTTCTTCTGTCGGGAAAGCGTCTCTCCTCTCCTGTGTTTTTTTTTTTTACTCATTTCTTTCAGGATGTAGTTCCACTGTAAGTAGGCTACTTTATCTGTGTATTTAGCATTCTACAATTTAAAAAAAACAAGAGTGTAGCTTGTTCTCTTTGTTTTTATCCCAGGGTGTCAAGTGCGTCTGTTTACAAAGTAGATCTTACATATGTCACAAGCACTCCAGGTTTGATTGTTTAGTAGCACGAGTTGTGACTCTATTCTGAAACATAGTGAGCAGGATTTTGTTATTTCTATTCTATTCTATTCTATTCCAAATGTAATAATTATGTGCTTTTTTGCCATCACGTTTTATTAAAGTCCATGAGACCTTTCAGTATGTTCATATACTTCCAACTGAAACGGAATATTGAGTGGGGGGGCTTTCTTTTTGCGCATCATTCCCTCATAGCAAACTAAAGGTTAAAGGGGCAGGGTTGAGAATATTGTGTCTGAAGTCATCAAACTGATGTCAATAGAGATAGACCGTCACTCCAAATGCATACGAAAATGGTCAGACTTTGATTAAAGATTACAAAAACAAACAAACAAACAAAAATTCTGTGGATTAATTACAAGTATCTATAGAATAACAATGTGCACCACCAAAAAACAATGCAAATATTGATTTAAAACATTTCTTCTGAGTTAGTCTTTCATATTTGTATTTCATTTGTTTATTTAGCTTCAACGTAAATGTATTTCAGTTTCTAAGGCAAACATTTTAATGTAATTTTATATTTAAGATGCATTCTGCGATTTTTGGCCCTTGAACAGTTAATAGATAAACCTACAAGTGGAAAAACAGGGCATCGTCCCAGATTGGTTATTGTTTTTTTTAAGTAAAAATAGTGCAAGTCATGTGCTCACACAGGAAATTGCTTCAAATACTCAGATAATGCAACTTTTTTTGTGGTGCCCAAACTCGGTCATGGAGAGACGATGTCCTGCAGAGTTTAGCTCCAACCCCAATCAGACATATCTGAACCACCTAAACAAGCTCCTTCTAGTCATACTAGAAACATCCTGGAAGGTGTGTTAAAGGAAGTTGGAGCTAAACTCTGCAGGATACCGGCCCTCCGGGACTAAGATTGGGCACCCCTGATTTAAGGCAATTTTGTCTTAACTTTGACTGGATGGTATAATGACAAGAAGGAACGTTGGTAAGATAGAAGGTGGATGAGATCAGGAAAGGTTGTATCCATTTCTCAGTGAATATCTGTTATATATTTTGGTGCATTTAAACAAAACAGATTTATTAAACGGATATATTTATTAAAATAATATTTTAGTTACCAAACATATTTACAAATAGAAATATAATACATTTCAATTCATGCAAAATATTGCAAAATTTTGCAATTTCAACCAAATTTAAAAAAAATTTTTTTTTAAATATTTGCTCTTTTTAGATTTTTGTTGTTTTTGTGTGTTTACATAGATGAATATGTCCACGGTGTAAATGCACAGAACAGTTACAATCTTATTGCCACATTATATCGTTATGATAACACAATATTGTTGCCTTCAGTGAAGATAAATACCAAAAAATAATGCAACTCATATGAATCGATCTCATATGAAGCAAGAGATTGCGATGACATATGATGACGTGTGCAGGTGTTGCAGTGCTGTCTCATTTTTATCGGTGTAAATTTTGAAACAAAAATAGAATTTGCACCTGGCCAAAGTGGGTTGTTTCAAGATCAGTTTAATGTTTGTTCAATAATTTTGATTTTTAATGGGCAATTTTGTATTTTTAATATTTTGACTGTTGCTATTTTTACAAAAATTCACTATGGCTTTATTGTACTAACCTATATATTTATTTTTTGCTGTATTGATTACTGGGCGTCACGGTGGTGCCGTGAGTAGCACAATCGCCTCACAGCAAGAAGGTCTCTAGTTCGAACCTCGGCTGGGTCAATTGGAATTTTTGTGTGGAGTTTGCATGTTCTCCCCATGTTTGTGGTGTTCTTGTTTCCCCCACAAGTCCAAAGACATGCGCTGTAGGTGAATTGGGTAGGCTAAATTGTCCATAGTGTATGTGTGTGAATGGATGTGTGTGGATGTTTCCTAGTAATGGGTTGCAGCTGGAAGGGCATCTGCTGCGTAAAACATATGCTGGATAAGTTGGCGGTTTATTCCGCTGTGGCAACCCCATATAAATAAAGGGACTAAGCCAAAAAGAAAATGAATGAGTGAATGTATTGATTACTATTTAAATGATCAGTTTACCTACAAATAGCATAGTTAACCTACAATTATAGCAAAATCATGCCCAAAAAAGCTCGATTAATTTCTGTAAGGAAATGCAGCTGTAAATTTATAAGATCACTCAAGTGAAATGGTTCAGTTGGATATTTTTCCAGTTACAGTTCAGTCACCTTTTTTTTTTAGCAGTCAGAGGTTTGCATTAAAGCAAGTTCGACTGCAGACAGTTTTACTGGTGTGAGGCGACTTCATATGTCAGCGAGAAGAAGTGACTCCAGTGTGACATTAAAAGTGTCCCCCTGCTCGCGCGGCTACATGCTCCGATTTAATTGGTTGTGTTGTCGCTGCTCGTGCTCACTCATGCTGCGAGCTCTGCATGCGCGTGTGCGTTTCTAAGACATTAGGTTGGATATATTATCTCACTGTCTGTGTTGTTAATGGCTGCTGTAGAACGTGTCACTCAGATGAATGAGTCATTAGGAGTTTATATTCCAAACTCTCCGTCATGACTTGAATATAAATATGAGCTGATTTTATCTGACACTCAGGGTTGGAGTTTCCTCCTGTTAACAGGGTGTTTTCTGTAGGTCTGTACGCAGCAGATGACCTGACTGACACATGTGGAAAGGTACAGTGAAGTGTGTGAGGTGTCGCTAACAGGCAGACTGCTGGAGTACCAGAAAGTACAGAAGAGCCAATTAGAGCGTTCACAGACACAGACACACACACACACACACACACACACACACACACACATACACACACATACACACACACACACACATACACACACACACTCTGTCTCTGCTGTGAAGACATTAGCTCTGTTCCAAACCCTAGTGAGAGCTGCCTACATTATGCTGCTTTCTAAGATGCTTAATTTTGGCCAAAATTGAAGGCATATGCGTTGCTGACAAAATGCTTTTTTATTTTTTTGTAACACAGAATTTTGGAAAGTCTTAATTTTTTCTTTTGTTTCGCTTAAAACCTTTTTTTTTTTTACTGAAATGTACCTTAAATATGACAGCAAAATGTAGAAAAACAACTTTGTATAATCAACAAACTACAAAAATTCATATAAAGATAGCATGAGTGATATATTTTTATTTTTGCACAATAATCTTCATATTTTCTATTTATTTCATATAAAATTTTCAATAATATGTAATTTTTTTCATTACTTTTTTCTTTACATTTTCAATAAATGTGGTGTCACACTAAAGGACAATAAAACAGTTTTAAAGTGGCTCCAAAACATACCTGTCAACATTGGGATCAGTGCTTAGTTTGTAAATGAATAATTTCCAGAAAAAAAAAAAACGGTAATAATTGTTACCGTGACCATTAGAGGTGTGAACCTACACTGGTCTCACGGTTCGGTTACGATTATCATGCCATCGATTTGGTTCAATTTGATATCTCGGTGCATCACGGTGCATTGACGATGCTTTCCATACACAGTTTTATATTTTCTTCTCAGCACAGCAATTCTTGTATTAAAATGTATAAATATATTTATATACTATTTGTAATACAATTTTGTCATTAAATACAAACAGTAAGATATATAAATTGTACCTTTTTAAAAAAAACACAAGCATTTATAGCAAATAAACGAATATAAATATTCTGCTCGCTCTGAGCCTTGTCTTGGTCACGCGCTCAACAGAAAGGGCTGCGATTGGCACTGGTGCACTTCACAGATGAGTGAAACTGATAAACTGCTGTGGCGATCACAGCTGATCCATAATAGACGTGGTGGGGAAGACTGCAGACACGCGCCCGTATCTGTATCCAGAATTATCGCTGTAACAGCTGAGAGGAGATGAAAAAAGATGCCCAGCAGGTCAAATGGGCCACAGTGAGAGAGAGAGAAATTGAGTTTACTTTCATTCTCTCAATCGCAGTGAAATAGGGGCTTCTGCTGTTAGTGTCAGTGAAAGACTGTCCAGCAAACACACACGTGGTGAAATTGTGCAGAGTTTCTGCTTTTTTAAGTAGTTGGAGCGTTTTACATATTCGCACTCGCCTCCTTTCATAGTAAGGTACCACAACAGTGCATATGAGATAAATGACGTCAGTACATAACCGGTTGTGATTATTACTAAACCGATACCAAATTGTTCTTGTCTGCATAGCGGTGCATTGAAGAAACAAATTAATTTTGACACCCCTAGTGACCATGTCCATCACACAATTGCAGTTTTCCAAGAACTTGACGTCATTAAATGGTGATAGCGCAAAAAAGAGCATCAAATTTCTGAACGGTCTTTTATTATTTTGTGATGTATAACGTTATTGGTCAACCATGTATAAAAACAAACATGTAGCTACAAACATAAATCTTATGAAACATCACTATTCAGTTCACTAACACTACTGACATTCACTTCACTTCCATGTGAAAAAAAGAGAATTAAATGACTCCGTCTAATCTTCAAGAAGAGCCCACAGTATTAAGCCAAAATAAAGCACAAGCATTATTCTCTCGAATGGCTCTTGCAATTACATCACATTTGAGATCAGCTCTTTAATGCTACTTTCACTTTTTATAGAAATATTAAAAATACAGGAGAAATACAGGAAAATATTTAAACAGATGATAGCGGGAGTGAATGCTAAATCACAGCAAAAACGCGAGGGTTGACAGGTATGCTCCAAAAAGTTAAAAAATTTTATTTTTTACTTTTAATATTTTTTCTGTGGAATTTGCCGGTTCAAAGTTAACATATAGTGTAACACCAATGGACATGATTTTCAGTCACAAAATGTATGAAGTTCTTATGTTTTTCGAAATATATGGATGACAAATGATTACCATTTACTAAAATAGCTAAGTATAATTTGTTAATGAGGAGCTGTAATTTATTGAACTATGCTTTAGACCAGTCACACCATAGGTCAATTTTGATATTTGGCTTAAAATGTAATAAAAATAAATAAACAAATAAATAAATAAAAATAATATATAATGTAATGTAATATAATAAACAAGACGTCCATGGAAGAAAGAAAATTTTAACCGTTTACCGCATGTGAGATAGTGAAAATGCAATGTCGTATCAACAACGCACATATACTTTAATTAAACAATTCAGTTCTAATGTAATATGGATAAAAAAAATAGTCCAGTCTTTTTAAAATTTCACTCTAAACCTGCACTAGAGATTTGAAATATGAGTTGAAATATGATTTCAGTGGATTTGGATAAATTGAAGATCAAATAAATTTGTGTAAACTAAGTACCAAATGTAATCTATTTAAGTCAGAGTCTTGAAGTCTGCCAGTTTTTGTAGCTTGCAAATGCGTAGATCTTAAGTTCACATAAAATAGAAACCTAATTAAACAGAAGAGAAACAAACTGAGCTTATTTTAAAAAATTAAACCTAAAAATTCAACAATGTGTATATGTTCAAAATATACATCCTTTTTAATCACATTATTATAGACTTACACTGTAAAATATTGACCTTCAATTTACAGTAAATTACTGGCTAGTAATTGCATTACTTTCACAGTAAGGTACGGTATGTAAATTCACAGTAAATTACTGTGAGGTACTTCTAAATGAGTATTTCTAAATATCAAAAAAGTGCCTGTACTAACATAAGTTAATGTGTATTCCTTTCTGTTGAATAAAATAATAATAGTGTTTGAATTCCTATAACTAACGTGCAAATGATATAGTCTTTTTACAGTAATTTGCTGTAATCATGACGCCTACCTTAATTTCACAATTAAATTCTGAATACGTAAAATTTAACTGTTAAATACTGTAAAAGTGCCACTAATGTAATTAACTGTGAAAAATTACAGTAACATGTTGTGAAATTCTGGGTATTTATGTGTATCTTCCAGTGAAACAGTAGACATCTCAAAATCCAAAAATCAACCAACCATAGAGCCATTTTGTGTTTCAGTAATCTGTTGAATAAAAAAAAAACTTACTGCATTTACATTGTATTTTTTAGACCAGTTTTCAATGTTTTAGATGCCATGAATCCCCCATCCCAAACCCCCTACCTCGCAAAAGAGAAAAACCTCTCTCCTGTGTCATGACACTGATTGGTAAAGCAGGTCTAGTGATCAGAATGGAGAATCACTCTGGCCCTATCGATCCGACACACACACGCGCGCACACATCTCACACATGATTCTGTTAGCAAAAGTAATGAGAAATCCATAAGTACTGACTCCCTTAAATGCACAGGATTAATACTATTAGAAGTCAGTATATGCACTCGTACACACAAACACACACACATTGCTCGTAAACCACCATTCCATTAGCCTAATCTTTGGGTCACATCAATGAAAGCCTGCACTGTAACCATGGCAACCACACTGCACAAATCTGCCCACCTGTGTCTTCCGGTAACTATAGTAACCACACACGCCAATAAAAATCCTTAACTACTATAAATAAATATAGAGCATTGTATGGTGCCAGCTTGTACCACTAAATTTGTACATAAACAGTAAAACAAAACAAAAAAAGCTGTGTTGTTTTGTCCTAAATTTAGGTAAAACAAATGGACAAACACACTAGTTAAAATTTTGATTAAAATTAATCCAACCACTTGATTGGTCCATGTTTTACACAAATTTGGGTTAAAACAATGCAGCAATTTTTACTATTATGTACAAAGAAGTGATTGGTCAATGTAGAACCTTAATTACCTTGGATAAAAATTAAAGGTGGGCATACAATATTTTTTAATCTAGATTAATCTCACTGTAATCTTGGAATTAATCTAGATTAAAATAGTTCATTTGAATTCTGCCAAAGGCATTCAGAATATGTGTGCTACCCAAATAATGACTAAAAGTAAGTCTTTGAGTCTTCGTTTCTCAAGCCAGGTGGTGCATTAGACCAGAGGCTCATCTCCTCTTTCCAGAATGCATCACAAACTGCTTGAGAAACTGTTCTACTATGATAATTGGTGATGAAAATAAATTGTGTTCAATAAGATGTACTTGTGTTTACTAACTGTTTACTTAGTTAAACATGAATTTTGAACTGTAGACCTACATAAGCTCGAAACAGCGATTTTAATTTATTTATGTATTTTATTTTATTTTTATTTTATTACCATAATCTGACTAAAGTCATTACTAAACTAAACAGAAATGAAATTAAGATGTGGAGTATGCATATATTAGTGGCATTATTGAAGTTAACACCACAATCAAACTATTACCTTCGTGTAGGACTTTTTGCCATATTTTCCGACAAGATCCACACACGCGGCTGTCAGTATAGGACCACACACACACACACACACACACACACACACACACACACACCGTAAAATGCATACGTTTTTTCTTTCCATTTGGCATGCGTTATTAGACTCCATAACACTCTCACCAGTCCTTACTAATACCTAGGTCTAATACCCCAGTTTGTCACGGGGGCATGAATGAAATGTTCATGAGTGAATGTGCAACTGCCGAACTGCAGTCAAAGTCACCCAAAATTACAGGAAATTCTTACATGAAAGCACTTCACGTAAACACCTTAATTATATCCTTGTCTTTTAAGGCAAATAATTAGATTACAGATGTTCATGTAAGCGTAGTCAGTAGTGTCTTCGAAGTAAGTGAAAGATCCAGAAGGGCAACCTGCTGATTTGATCCAGAAGGGCACTTGCGTAGAATAGATCCAGCTCCCAACCCATTTTTGAGAATAGATTAAAGGCGATATTTTTTTTAATTGCTCGATAAGAGTCTCGCGTTGACGCAGCACATTGACAGTGATTAACGACCTGCTCTAAAATATATATATTTTTAAATGTCTGGGTAAAAAAAATCTAATGTTCCCCTTTGAACACAATATATTTTATTTTGAGAAACATTTAAAATATTTTGGAGCAGAAACATGTCAGGCTGAATAATGAAAATGAATCACTGACATTGCGGTTTTCATTTGTTACAAAAACACAGATTTCTTTACAATTTTAAACTGCATCTTTGCATATCTTTTCTTCTGGAGATGCTGTTGTCCTAAAAAACGAGAAAAAAAAACTAAATAAAAAATCGTAAACATACCTTAGGCACGGCATAGCAGAAAATGTTGTCTTTTTACGTTTGTGAGATGTTCACTAAGCAAAATAGAAAACTCTCACATACTCACAAGATTCTCACATATAAAAATGAATCTTCTTTCTCTTCCTTTCCATTTTGTTTGTATCTTATTTTAGGTGCAATATTTAAATGCCATAACCTTAAGACCTGTTGCGCTTTTCACATGTTCTCAAACCAGCAAATCACAAGGGTGTAGTTTGTGTTGAGCAAGTGGCCCTGCCTTTTCTTAAGTGAATTTAAGAATATAGAGGGTTTTTGGGGGGGTTTGGTGGCTTTGTGACCCTTGAACATTCATGGAACCCTTCTGTTTTCTAAAACATTCTTTTCAAAGCTACACTATATTACTAAAATATCCTTCATATTTTTGTGAAAAACATTGGGTCACCCAAAATGTACCCTTTCTAAAGGTAATGATTAAAGTGTAGCTTGACCAATAGTGTGTAGACATACATAATCAACCAAGTGTGATGTGCGAGAAGGCAGGATGTACACAGAAAGATCAAAATATTCCAAATACTCAGGTGCTGTTTACACTAGTCAATTTTCATTTTAAATGGGCATTTTAGAATGAAATTGTTCCTAGTCCACTCTGGCATTTTTAGTGTGTTTCAGAAAAAGATTACTGTCTACACTATACAGCCTGGGCATGCACATATTTCGCCGACATCTATACTTGCAGTGTGTTCCACTTGTGTATTGCACATATGAGAGGGAATTGATGAACAAGGGAACGAAACGCGATAGTCCAGAACTCCAGTCAGAGAGAGATTGTGGATAGCTGCACCTCGGTTTTCAAAAGTTTGCATTTCAGTCTGTCTATACTGAAACATGACACCAGCATTTCTGAACCAAAACAGGGTCTTTCCAGTTTTCACAGGTCGAAGAAGCATAGTGTGGACGCCAGGCATAATAGATTAATTAAAACAAAAACAAAATAATGCATTAGTGTAAATGGCACCTCTTTCACAGGGCATTTGAAGACTCTTAGAGAGCACATCAATAGAAAAACAAAGACAAAACCCAAACATTTCAGCAATTTAGAGAGTCTACTCATCCTCAGGCCATCGAATATGTATACAACTTCAATAAACATTAAAGATTTGTTCGATTCATAAAATGCAAGTGAACAGCTACTCATAGTTTGAGAATCGAGAATAATTTACCCATTAAACTCCGGCATGAATTGGAATTTGCTGAGAATTTTATTTCAGTAGGTTGATGTACTTCCATCTTGTATGGAATATTGACTATGCGACTGCGTTTTTTTTTTTTTTTTTATCATTTTCTCATAGCAAGCTAACGGTACCCAAGACATGTAACTCGTATAGTTTTGAATGGTGAACAGTGTAAAAGCCAATATGGCGAATGAAGCCCCGCCTTCTAGTACAAGAGCCAATCATTGATATAGACTGACAATTCTCTGGGGGAGGGGCTTGGACCAGACATGTGTTTCTGCAGATTTTGTGTAATTCGAACGTTTAGAATTGGAACTAGAGAGACAGTTGTTGTTTAATTTTATTGGTGATTCCTAATATGAAATTTAATTGTAAGCCTGGCAAGCAATTTTGGGGAATTTAATGTTTCCCCATTCAAACAGAATGCCCGAGCATGTTTGCCTAGAGGCATTTCAAAGATGGCCGCAGAGTGAAATGACTAGCCTTAATAGGACTTTGCTAATGGTAAGAGGGGCATGGTAAAGGATATTGATATGCAGTTGCTTTGGACTCCCTCAGGTTGATGTCAACAGAAGGAGTGCCACTCCAAATATAGAAGCAAATGGTCAGACTTTGATATAAGATTACCAAAACAAACTTTTTGTAGAGGATTAACTTGCATGGAATAACTATTTACCTTAATGGTGCGTTTACAGCAGACGCGGATGAAGCATCAAGCCGAGTTATTTACATGTTAAGTCAATGTAAAAACATGAATAAACA
This sequence comes from Danio tinwini, assembly GCA_903798205.1. Classification (NCBI taxonomy): domain Eukaryota; kingdom Metazoa; phylum Chordata; class Actinopteri; order Cypriniformes; family Danionidae; genus Danio; species Danio tinwini. Next base: position 8,233,454 of record CAIGQZ010001336.1, on the reverse strand, counting down.
TTCTGCAGCAGCAGGATTTGTGCGAATTAGGTGCTGCGAATGACGTAAATTGCAGGAATGAAGTGGCACAAATTGAGCGTATTGCACATTTGACATCCTTAAAGCCTGAATTACACGATTAGATCAGGTTAGAAAATCCGAACTTTAGCAGACATTCGTGCCGCGTTAACCAATCAGGAGCTTACTCTTGTAGTGATTATGACATAGTCGTGATTATGACATAGCACCTGCAGTTGGTGTCCCGAGGGGAAATTTTCCTGCCGACATCAACATCTCATTAAACTGGGCTCAACGCAGTCGGAAGTACCCCTGAAAGCTGAACGAGCTGGGTGCACCTCTGAAAGGATCTAGTGGACTCAGACACGGTGCAGAATAATTATACACTGTTTTTCAGCTTTCCTAAAGCACAGCTACTATCTCAGTAAAATACCTGTTAGCCATTTAGCAACAAAGCTAGAGTCACCGGGCAGACAGATGCCCTGCCCATGATGCAATTGTGAAGTAAATTTGACGCGCGAATGAAGCGAGTTTGATGCATGAGTGAAGCGGGTAAACTTAAAATGTTCACGCGTCTATTTACACATGAATAGCATAATTTATTCGCACATGCCGCATCTGGTGTGAACAAACAATAACAATGTGAGCTAGCAAAATAAACATTGTATTTTTTACCTTTACTCTGACTCTAAGCTCTGAAAAAGAGTCTTGGAAGAGGATGTATGAGCCAAATCTGTTCCTGCTCTTTCCTGCAGAGTTTAACAATAATCCTAATCAAACACACCTGAACCCACTAATCAAGGGTTAAAGGCTTCGCTAGAATCTTCCAGGCAAGTGTTTTACAGCTGGTTTCAGCTAAACTCTGCAGGACATTGGCCCTTCAGGAGCAGGATTGGGCCCTCCTGACCTAGTGTGTTTATATGTTCATGTGTGTGTCCATTGAGCATTGTTTATGGGATGGTCTGTTGGGGTTTCCTGAGGTCAGCTCTATTTTCTCCTGCTCTTTCAGTCTCACACACTCCTTAGGAAGAAGCGTTGATGGACATATTTGCGGAAATGTCACCTCTCTCGCTCCGAAAGCTCAAATTGTACCCCGGAGGACGCATAAGTATGTACACTACTGTGAGAGTAACTCGCACTGGAGGGAATTTTCAGCTCTAATCAGTGAGGTCTTTCGAATGTAATTACATCTACTCAGGCGTCTTTTTTTTTTTTTTTTAAGAAGCAGTCTACCTCCTTTCAGTTTTTACCGCCTCTTGCATCATTATTATTGCTCAAAGTATTACATTTTAAGGCCTTCTCGGCTTTTGTGCTTCAAACATGAATGATACCTGAAATTGTGGAGCTTTTCGAGAAAAGATGTGCTGCTTGGAGGTTCAGCAAACAAAATTACACTTAGAGAGATGTGGTAGCGCAGTAGCTTATCTTTCAATGCTATTAGACCGTAAACGAGTGGTATTTTTATTGCATACATGATTTTGATTATTCATGTTATGTATTTTTTTCAAAAATATTGGTACTCTTTTAGACAGAAAATGCCTTTAAGTGTATATAGGTCTCTGTGTGGGTGAAAAAAAACATCTCTGTGGGTTTGTACAAAATTGTGTATTTTGTTTTGGTGGCAGGGTTTAATGTTTCTGTCCAACAGTCTAAAGCCTGTATTTTTTACATTTGTGCTAGATGTTGTTTCGAGAAATGCAAGTACATAAAGAAACTCATCTGATTTATTTACATTAAGATGGCTCATTGTTAACATTATTTATTGCTTAAACTAACAAAACCAGTGTGTTTTGCTGCATTTTTAACCTTGGTTGTTGTTCGTTTATAAGGAATACATTAATTTGGCTTCACATTAAGGACAAAGAAGGACTGTAGTTAAATTCCTGTAATGCATTTCATTACATATAGTCTTTAGTTGCCAGTGTCCACATCTTCAAGTGATTAATGGTCATTTAGAAAAAAAATATATAAATAAATATACTCATTGGCCACTTTATTAGGTACACCTTGCTAGTACCAGGTTGGACCCCCTTTTGCTTTCAGATCTGCCTTAATCCTTGGTGGCATAGATTCAACAAGGTACTGGAAATATTTCTTAGAAATGTTGTCCATATTGACATCATAGCATCACACAGATTCTGCTGATAAGTCAGCTGCACATCCATGATGCAAATCTCCCGTTCCACCACATCCCAAAGGTGCTCTGTTGGATTGAGATCTGGTGACTGTGGGGGCCATTTGAGTACAGTGAATTTATTGTCATGTTCAAGAAACCAGTCTGAGAGGATTGACTCTTTATGACATGGCTTGTTATCCTGCAGATCAGAAGATTGTGGTCATAAAGGGATGGACATGGTCAGCAACAATGCTCAACACGATGATCAATTGGTACCAATGGGCCCAAAGTGTGCCAAGAAAATATCCCCCACACCATTACAGCACCCTGAACCATTGATACGAGGCAGAATGGATCCATGCTTTATGTTATTGATGTCAAATTCTTACCCTACCATTCAAATGTTGCAGAAATGCAGACTTATCAGACCAGGCAAAGGTTTTCCAATCTTTTATTGTCCAATTTAGTTGAGCCTGTGCGAATTGCAGCCTTATTTCTAACCTTGGTTGTTGTTCGCTTATTAGGAATACATTAATTTGGCTTCACATTGCATTAACTAAAGATGAAAGATACAGCTTTTGATCTTAAAATCTCCCCACAGTGACTTGTTTTATCCCCAAAACTCATCTTTGATCATTAAAATTACACATTAAAGCTATCCTGTGGAGAAAATGTCTTCAAGCCTTAAAACGGCTTGAATGTAACTCTACACCTTTACCTCATCTAGCATAGGCGGAATGATGAATATTTAAATTAGTCCTAATTGGCGATATCAAATTAATTCAGCCAAACACATTTGAAGCAAAAAAAAAAAATGGTTTCAAAGACTGCTCAATTATGTGGTTTAATTTTTTTTTATGAACGTTTTTAAGCATCAAAGTTTTAGTGAATAAACACTCAATAGAGGGACTGAAATCTTTCTGATTTAATTAAAAATATAACTCCAGTTGTTTTCCGAGGATGAACAAGCTTCTATTGGGTTTAAAATGGCGTGTGGTTGAGTAAATGATGAAAGAATTTTTATTTTGGAGCTAACTAACCCTTTAAAATGACTTATGCCTTCAGCAATACACAGATCAGAAACACTCGTTCGCGTTCTGGTATCTTCAAAGGTGAAGCCACTTTGCTACTCAGCTTCTCATGGGATCTGAACCCCACTGACTTTGACAGTGCTGAAATCAATCATAAGTGTTTATCCACAGACACGCAAGCCTCTGTGACTCCGTGTGCGAGTGTGGAAAGGCCTCTAGAGTCATTTGCAAGACACATCCCACACTGCACCTCTGGACCTCCACCATCTGCGCATGTGTGTGCGTGTTTATGTGAAGGTCATTCTTTGATGTGACTTAAACTCAAGGCTCGACGGACCTCCAGAGTCATTTCTCACCCGCAGCTTGAAGAGTTTATGCTCCCGTATGTTTCAAATTAGCGGCACATCTGACATAAACACAACACTATCATTTAAACAGATACTTGCTGTAACCTTCAAACCCGTTTAAATGCATTTTTCTACCACGTTAACAGACACGGATCCCCTTTTGACCAATAACTCGACTCTCTGAAAGTCAAATACTGAGTTAAACACTTTGTTAAAAAGAAGTGTAATGCGATTCACACTGTGCAGTGTAAAACCACAATTAAAGCCCTGACAGCTCTAACATTATCAAGAGTTAATGATTCAACAATGGTTAATTGAAGCTGTCAGTGCAACTTCATGTGCCTGGGCATTTAAGCATAATAGAGGGAAAGAATACTAACATTCATGACAAAAAAATGTCTTTGAGAGGGGAGTGCAGGTTTTTTAATGTTTTTGAAAGAAGTCTCTTAAGGCTGCATTTATTTGATTGGACACTCCAGTAAAAGCAGTAATATTGTGCAGTATTATTTCAATCTAAATTAGTGTTTTCTTTTTTAACATATGTGTTAAGATGTAATGGATTCCTGGTATGGCTAGTCAGAATGTTCAGAAGTTGTGGCTGTTAGAGGATGAACATTGGATGAGGCTGTGAGAGGATGAAAATCAGATGAGGCTGTAAAAGGGTGACCGTTGGATGAAGCTGTGAGAGGGTGAACATTGGATGAGGCTGTGAGAGGATGAACATGGGATGTGCCTGTGAAACGGTAAACATCAGATGAGGGGGAACATCGGATTAGGCAGTAAAAGGATGAACATTCAATGAGGCTGTGAGAGGGTGAATGTCAAATGAGGCTGTGAAAGGGTGAACACCGAGTGATTGTGGACATCTGATGAGGCTGTGAGAGGGTGAACATCAGATGAGGCAGTGAGAGGGTGAACATTGAATAAGGCTGTGAGAGGATGAACATCAGATGAGGCTGTGAGAGGGTGAACATTAGATGAGGGAGAACATCTGATGAGGCTGTGAGAGGGTGAACATCGGATGAGGCAGTGAAAGGGTGAACATCTGGTGATGCTGTGAGAGGGTGAACATTAGATGGTGGACATCTGATGAGGCTGTGAAAGGGTGAATATCAGATGAGGCTGTGAGAGGGTGAACATCAGATGATTCTCTGAGAGGGTGAACATTGGATTAAGGTGGACATCTGATGAGGCTGTGAGAGGGTGAACATCAGATGATTCTCTGAGAGGGTGAACATTAAATAAAGGTGGACATCTGATGAGGCTGTGAGTGGGTGAACATCAGATGAGGCTGTGAGAGGGGGAATATCAGATGATGCTGTGAGAGGTAGAGCATCAGATGTGGGTGGATATCTGATGAGGCTATGAGAGGGTGAACATCTGATAAGGCTGTGAGAGGGTAAATATTAGATGAGGTTGTGAGAGGATGAATGCTAAATGTATATTACCCATGTAATAGCTGAGTAATTGAAAAAGCTTAAGCATCAGATGAGGGTGGATATCTTATGAGGCTGTGAGTTGGTGAACATCAGATGAGACCATTAATTTTGGACCAGCATGTATCTACTACTGCAAAAATGCTAATTAGTATGCACAGCATCCCACACACAATAGTAAAAGTTCAGTTAACATATGACCCTTTAATGACCAATACAAATAATTGTTTGATGAAAAGAAAAAGAGACAAAAATAAAAAAAATACATTCCTTTTTTCTAACACTGGGAGAGGATGAACATCAGATGAGGTTGTGAGAGGGTGAATAAATAACTGAAAGCAATTGAAAAAGCTTGTAATTGAAACAATAAGGCAAAGTTCCTAAAGGAAAAACAAGCATCTTGTGTTTCTTTTTATATTTTTCCAAGATATATATTGGCCATGTAGATTGTAAAATAGCCAGTCTGCTGTGTTCAATTGTGTGTAGTCACCTCCCTCAGTAGAACTTTCAGACAGCTGGATTTTATGTTTGTTCTCAATTTCCAATAAGCACAAATACATTACACACATGCACAGCCTTCACTGAGATTTGTATCTGTTTGTGTTTAAGTGCGTCTCAGCGACTGTATTCCCACACTATAATGTCTGCACATATTGTTTCACTCAGAGATTGAGCAGAGACCTGTTCAGTCAGCTGTCACATGCAGAAAATCTTTCCAAGAGTTGAGAGCAAGGCAGTGTAAAAAAAGAAATGTTATGTTTATGCTGTATAAGTCACGATTTAGTTATTTGTTTATATTTTACTGTAGTTGAATTCTTGTAATGCATTTCATCACATATACAGTTTTTAGTTGCCAGTATCCACATCTTCAAGTGATTAATGGCCATTTGAGAAAGAAAAAAAAAGAAAAGAAGAAAAATACATTTATATATACAGTTAAAGTCATAATTTTTAGCCCCGCTTTGCATTTTTTTTACTATTTTCCAAATGATGTTTAACAGAGCAAGAATGTCTGTCTGTCTATCCATCCATCCATCCATCCATCCATCCATCCATCACAGGTTGAACCCCCTTTTGCTCTCAGAACTGTCTTAATCCTTCATGGCATAAATTCAACAAGGTACTGGAAATGTTCCTCAGAGATTTTGTCCATATTGACGTGATAGCATCACACAGTAGATGCAGAATTGTCAGCTGCATATCCATGTTGCTAATCTCCCAATCCACCATATTCAAAAGGTGCTCTATTGGATTAAGATCTGGTGACTGTGGAGAACACCCAGTGTGGTCTTCTGCTGCTGTAGCCCATCCGCCTCAAGTTTGGGCATGTTGTGCGTTCAGAGATGCTTTTTTGCATGTCTCGGTTGTAACAAGTGGTTATTTGAGTTACTGTAGCCTTTTTATATCAGCTCGAACAAGTCTGGCCATTCTCCTCTGACCTGTGGCATCAACAAGGCATTTACGCCCACAGAACTGCCGCTCAATAAACATTTTCTTTTTTTTTTTTTGGACCATTCTCTGTAAACCCTAGAGATGGTTGTGCGTGAAAATCCCAGTAGATCAGCAGTTTCTGAAATACTCAGACCAGCCTGTCTAGAACCAACAACCATGCCGCGTTCAAAGTCACTTAAGTCACCTTTCTACCCCATACTGCTCGGTTTGAACTGCGGCAGATTGCCTTGACCATGTCTACATGCTTAAATGCATTGAGTTGCTGCCATGTGATTGGCTTATTAGAAATTTGCATCAACAAGCAGTCGGACAGATGTACCTAATAAAGTGGCCTGTAAGTGTATATTTATATACAATTAAAGATGCATATATATTTAATGTGCATGCTATTGCTAATAGCATACATGCAGAATACTGTTTGAAATAGTGGGAGAATAAAAACATTTTAGCTTATAATCTATTTAAAAATATGTAAGCAGAATCAGATTGATGTCCATAATAAAAAAAGGATCTAGATATAAATTCTGTTTTGTTTTTATGCCTTCATGTTTATCTTCTCCAAAAGGTGTTGAGTGCACAGCAGCATTTGTCACTCTTTCCATTTGTGCACTTACAGCAAACACTGAACTGCCCAAAATAATGTGGTCTATCCATTTCAGCAGGAAAGCATGGTTACCACGGCGATACTGATTCTTATATGCTCTAATGGCGACTGGAGGTCTTTTAAAGTACATTAAAACCGACGTTATCACAACTCCTTGCATCACATGCACACTGCTCTCAGAACAAATTATGACCCATGATGAGACCATATGTCTCCAAATCTCCTTTCACGAGCCAGAAGCTGTTTACATATTGATATTAGATGCTGCATTATATGGCCGGGTGAAATGTTCATTCCTTTTATGAAGAGATCTGTCAGAGAGAAAGGTTTTATCTGCTCATATCTATCTCTTTTTGTGTATCAGTGGTTTTAAAAGCTTTGCTGCTTGACTGTACAGAGAGATTTTGCATCCTCTGGATGTGCCATTTCAGTAATGACTCCTGCAGATCATAACAGTCATTATAATCAGACTTCTCTCATTCTGCATATCTCTCTAGTGAGTGCAAGATGAGGTTGTGAGAGGGTGAATGACATGATACTGCGAGAATGTATTTAGTATAAGACTGTGAGAGGATGAATAACATCAGACTGCCAGATTGAATTTAGGATGATGTGAGAGGATGAATGACATGAGACTGCGAGAATGTGTTTAGGATGAGGCTGTGAGAGGATGAATTTAGCATGAGACTGGGAGAGGATGAATGACATCAGACTGTCATGAGACTGTAAGAATGAATTTAGGATGTGACAGGATGAATGTTTGGTTGAATTTAGGATGAGTCTGTGAGAGGATGAATGACATGAGACTGCGAGAATCTTTTTAGGATGAGGCTGTGAGAGGAAGAATTTATGATGAGACTGGAAGAGGATGAATGACATCAGAATGCGAGGTTAAATTTAGGTTGTCTGTGAGAGGATGAATGACATGAGACTGTGAGAATGTATTTAAGATGAGGCTGTGAGAGGATGAATGACATGAGACTGCGAGCATGTATTTAGGATGAGGCTGTGAGGATGAATGGAATAATACTGCGAGAATTTGTTTAGGATGAGACTGTGAGAGGATGAATGACATGAGACTGTGA
>CAIGQZ010001336.1:8202967-8219804 GCA_903798205.1 Danio tinwini | reverse complement strand
TGTGTGTGTGTGTGTGTGTGTGTGTGTGTGTGTGTCCATACCTTTACAATTTGCATAATGTGGCTGAATGTGGTGATTTCCTGAATTAACTTTTAATGTCTTATCTTGTGTCTCAATTTAGTATCGGTGCCAATAGCCTAGTGGTTAAGTGCACAGACATATAGCGCCATGGTGCTCAGGGCTTGAGGTCCTATGCCAGTCTTTGCCATCTCTCTGCTCCCAATGCTTTCTTTTCTGTCCTTCACTATCATAATAAAAGGTGAAAAATAAAATGACTATAAAAATAATTATAAAAAAGATAATTAATTTAGTTCTAATTAGAAAAAAAACTGACGTTTCAAAATGTTGTATTGCAATATGATTATGATTTTACTTAATGACTTGATTAGCTCTTTTTGAAAGAGTTGATTTTAGATTTATTGGGATGATTTTGTAGGTAGTCTATCTACATAAAATATAATAAACCAATAACAAGCATAGAAAAATTCAGTAGACCAAAGATACAAATGAGATATTACAGTGATTTATGGTTTTCTGAGGAGTATAATTGATAAGTTCTTTGCATTCTTATGGTGCTTTCACACTAGTGAATCGATTCATTTGTTCCGAAACAGGGATTAAAATTGTTACATTGTTGCTCTTTGTTCTTGGTGCGGTTCGCTTTCACATGGCAAAGTTTCTAAACAAACCAAAACAGCTAAAACAAGTCATGTGTGAGTAAACTGTCCTCACATTGGTCAGAGTTTCACTGTTTATTTTGAAGAGTCCCACTAAGCTGTCGGGGGTGGTTTGGTGGTGTTTGACAGGGTGAACGCAACATGTCTGAAGAGCGAGGAGGGATGCGGTGGGGAGGGGTGATGAGAAGGGTGCGCGACGTATTTTAAGGACCGGGAGGGAGACACGCGATTTCCGGGAGATTATCACTCGTTTGCGGGCATCAGGGAGTCTCTGTGCATTTGCGGGAGACTCCCGGAACTTGGGAGACTTGGGATGTCTGGAATGACCTCCCGCCCTACTCATAATTCTCTCTTCATATAGCCGTATGCCTATTACATATTCATAAAAAACTGTGATATAGCCGGGCTCAGATCGTATCGCTTTCTCACTATCGATCCGCTCCAGGGTTCGTTTCAATCAAGCCGAGACCACCTCATTCAGGCGGTCTCGGAGCGATTGCTTTGGCGCGGATCCGAGCGCGATTGGCCTGTTCACATATGTCAAACGAACCGCGCTAACTGGGCAAATGTGCCAGGTTCCGGAACAAAAGCCTAGGTGTGAAAGCACCCTCAGTCAGAAATTTTTGCAGGTTAAAAAATTTTATAAATGTGACCTCGTGTTGTGTCAATAACATTTACACACTGCCTCTGAATCTTTCGTCCATCATAAAAATGATTCAGATGGGGTTAGATTTTTGCATCCGTGGAAAGCATTTTGAGAGGTGTTTTGACAATTTAGAGCCACTGTACAAGTGAAAAACTGCATTCTGGATTTTGGCTATCACAGCATAGAGCACTTTATAGTGCATAACTAAAGGCAGAATGTGGCGGATGGTTGAGAACCACTGCTGTAGCCTACTAAATGCTTGTTTCAGTGCCACTGTTTGACTAGTGTCAGTGTGTGTGTGTGTGTGTGTGTGTGTGTGTGTGTGTACCTTTAAAGGGCACTCATGGTGAAAACCATCTTTTTTTTAAGCTTCTTTGGACAGAACTGTGTGTGGGTATAGTGTGTCCAGTCATATTGGGGTCATATAAACACAATAGGTCTCTTTTTTACATTTTCTGACATTAAAATAGCATCCAAATCCCTCCCATTTTGAAGCCCACCGCAACTTGATGTAGGAGTGGTTTCCCGGCCCACCGAATTGATTGACAGCTGTGTATTAACATGTCTCCGTAGTAACGTGTTTAATCATATCAACAAGACAGGACATGCGCAAAGCAACCAGGATTAAAAGATCTGTTCAGTTCGCTAAGATCATCAATCATCATCAAATGTGATCAAGAGTGAGTTTTACAAGCTTAAAATGTTTTAAAACAGTGCATAAATTACAGCGATTTACTTCAGCTTTACTTCATCACCGCAGCCGCATGTCAGTACAATTATAAAAGAAGACGCTTTAATTCCAGTTTGTGGACGTTAAATCAGATTTATTTTGTACATTAACATAACGGAAATCCATACAGCAGTGGATATTAGACTATATCCTGTCACATTAGCGTGCAAAAACAGTGCAAAGCTAAACGCGTGCACTGTCTTTGTGTGTGTGTGTGTGTGTGTGTGTGTGTGTGTGTGTGAACTTTGTAACGACATTGTGTGTGATTAATCGTTGCAACTCCACAACAAATGCGTCAAATACTCATTGGTAAAGTTCTTACTGTAGTATTTCTCAGACATTACGTGAGATCAGCTTCCTTCATGTCTGTCTGTTGTCTGAGGCAGCCGAGAGCAGAGATTGAGGCACACTCTGACAGGCACGTGGGAACGGTGGGCGGGGAGGACTAGCATTAAAGACACAGTTCACAGAAACTGCTACCTGATGCTAAGAGCTATAAAATAGAAACTTCTGAAAGGTATAATAAATAATCTGATGGGTGTTTTGAACTGAGACTTTACACACACATTCTGGAGACACAAAAGACTTGTATTAAATCTGGAAAAAGGGGTAAACTAGGTGCCCTTTAATGAACTTCCAGTCTCTGTTCAGGATTAATTTGTTTACAGAAATTTGTGTTGTGAGACTGCAGTATTAAAAAATATTAAGTATCAAAGTTCCACTGATTTCCTGAAATAAATGCTGAAACTTCTGTAAAATGCCGCACCACTCTTAGATAAGGTGGTCAACTCCCCTTCCTCTACGTGTAGTTGATTAGATTGATACAATGTCTGCTGTTTCTTTCTTTTTTTAAAGTAGTATTTTGTGTTTTCTAAGCGTGATTCATTTTTAGTATAGAAATAGGAGAAAGCACATGCAAAAAAAGCTGATTTCAGTGTAAAAAGAGCTTTACAGGTACAGAAGTTGAACAGTCAAATATATAGTCTTGGGCCGGTAAAAGATTCTGATGGTATGATAACCTTGGATAAAAATATCACGGTTTCACGGTATTGTGATCACTACTCTAAAATATGTTCTTTTTAAATGTCTGGGTAAAGAAAACAAAATAAAAGTTCTCATTGAACACAAAATATTTTATTTTAAGCAACATTTCAAATATTTTTGAGCAGAAACATGCTGATATTTTCAGTAGTTTCAAAAACACAGATTTCTTTACAACTTGAAAAGGCATTTTTGGATGTCTGTTGTTTTTTTTTTGTTTGTTTTTTTTTTGGATATAAAGTAAGCCACTGCATTGTTCAGGTCTACAGCAGGCTTAGATGTTGGTTTTAAAGTGATTTGTTTTCCAAATGTTTTCTGAATACTTGACTGACCAGTAGCTTTTTATATGGAGGGTCCTTTTCTGCTGGAAATACTGTTGCCCTAAAATAATTAATAAAATAGTCCTTAAAAACATGTTATAAAAATTGCATGTACAGTTGAAGTCAGAATTATTAGCCCCCCTTTGAATTTTTTTATTTTATTTTTTTATTTCCCAAATTATGTTTAACAGAGCAAGTAAATTTTCACAGTATGGCTAATAATATTTTTTCCTTCAAAAAAAAAAGTCTTATTTGTTTTATTATTTAAAAACCATTTTAAAATCAGAATTATTAGCCCCTTTAAGCTATATATTTCTTTCAATAGTCTACAGAACAAATATATATACAATAACTTGCCTAATTACCCTAACCTGCCTAGTTAACCTAATTAACCTAGTTATGCCTTTAAATGTCACTTTAAGCTGTATAGAAGTGTCTTGAAAAAATATCTAGGCTAATATATTTACTGTCATCATGGCAAAGATAAAATAAATCAGTTATTAGATATTAGATAAGTTATTAAAACTATAATGCTTAAAAATGTGTTGAAAAAAATCTCCTTTCTGTTGAACAGAAACTGGGGTAAAAAATTAATAGGGAGGCTAATAATTCAGGGAGGCTTCAACTGTATATACCTTAGAAACGATATAAAAGAAAACAGTTTTAAAGCCTTGACTTATTGTTGTAAACCTTGAAACCAGTTAAAAAATCTCAGTATCAATGCTGTAACACTGTATTGTGCATCTCTAATACGGTGCCTTTATTCCTGTTGTTTTACCAGGCTGACGCCGAATAACCACGACCGAATCCAGCGCTTGCGGCAGGAGTTCCAGCAGGTCAGGCAGGAGGAGACGGAGCCGGATGATCGACATCGCTCCTACAGCCTGGAGCAGCCCTGGGTGAGTGTGTGAGCTGTGTGTGTGCACGCATGATCACTGGACATACGGCCCATGATCTCTGGGAGCTCCCAGGACGGAATAAGACAAGTCTGATAAATGACCTCCAGGCATGGGCTAATGCTAACCGCTAACAACCTGAGACTGCTGCATGCAGGAGCATGTCACCTCTGACACTGACATTATCTGCTAACAATGCTAACATCACCATGTGTTCATCCATCTGGACTGTTCACCCCACCATTCATCTGTTCAACCATATCACCGTGACTTCAACAGATCATGATTAAGGCAAGAACTGTGATTGGCTGAATGAGTGTGTGTGAGGGGGGGGGGGGGGGGGGGGTGTATGTGTGTTTGAGTGTAAAAAGCAATGTTTTTAGACTGAAATTGTGTAGTATTTAAGATGCTGAATTCAAATCCAGATCATTTGAATTTGGATCAAGTGTGAACTCAATATGATGATTTGAATTCGGGGAATTGAAATCTCTTATGCCTGTAGAACAGTGTTTCTCAACCACGTTCCTGGAGGGCTACCAGCACTGCATGTTTTGGATGTCTCCTTTGTTTGTCACACCCATTACAGGTCTTGTAGTCTCTGCTAATGAGCTGATGATCTGAATCAGGTGTGAGAAACACTGCTATAGAATGGTTCAGAAGATCAGAATAAATGGGTTGTTTACCTAAAATGAAAAGTTCTGTCATGATTTACTCAAATCCTTCCAAACCTGTGCAGGTTTATTTCTTCTACGAAAAACATATCATTCTAAATTATTATCATTTGCATTTCAGAGAAGAAATAAAGTTGTGCAAGTTTCTAAAATCAATGAGTAAATGATGGCAGATGCACGGTGGCCGAGAGAGCTTAACTCGCTGCAGTTTAAGAAATCACATGCAATTACAAAAAACACCAGCAAATAAAGAAATGATATTTATCAATTTGACAGCACAGGTGTTGCAAATTCTCACAACAAACACAACTGAAGAAACACGCAGCAATTAGTCACAATACAAACAACTGAAGTTTTTCAGTTTTCTAGGCCACCGTACACACCGTGTATTTTTTGGATGCCTATAAAGAACGAGTTGCACTTGAAGATCATCCTCCGTATAAATGGGCTTGTCCTTCAATTCAGAACGTCTTCTGTTGAATATTTTTAACATTATTCATTCGTAATAATCTTTCCAGAAAGAGAGAGAGAGAGAGAGAGAGCATCAATGAACTGTTACACACGGTATTATGTGTATTTTCCTTCATGTAAATGTGTCTTTTTAACTTTTCATCCACTTTTTCCAAACACCTTTAATGTATGGAGATATTTTGGCTGTTTCACTTTGTAATTGTAGTGATTATGTACCTGTGGTAAATAACATCCCCTTAAATGTTCTCCTAAACCCCCATGATAAATCTAAAACCCATTTTTTTACTAAGCTTAAAACCTTTTTTGTAAAACAGAAGGCGACTAAATAAAGATGGGTGGTTTGCTTTAACGACTCCATTTTGTTTCTTCATCCGAATCCAATCCATTTCAATCCTAACACGTCAATCATTTCACCTTGGATTTTTTCATCCCCCACACGACAGGTGAGAATAAACAGAAAAATGTACTTTCTGCTAACCATTTTGTGTTTGTGTGCCAACCATAGACTGTAAAAGATATGGTCGTAGTATCCATAAAGTCACCCATAGGTTTTTGAAGAGCGCAACCGTTGCCATTTTGTTCACGCGTCATCGCACCCACTGGGGATGACCAAATAAGGACAAAGAGGCGGAGCATCAGTGGAGCTACAAACGCCTGCTAGCATTTTACATCAAGTTTTTCTTTGGGACAAACGCTTAATACTTCATTACCTGCGACTCGTTTGTGTTTTGACCACGTGTTTGGTTGTACACTACATCAATAAAGTGTTTAGACTTTAAAAACACTGTTGTAATACATTGAGCCACTAAGCATTGTTTTTATGACGTTTTTCTAAAGGAGGAAAGCTCGAGTTACTTCCAAAAAATCTATCTGTGTTAGAAAATGCAAGGCTATTTATGAAATCCAGGCATAACACTGTATGACAACCTTTCGGATGACTGTTGTAGAGCCTACAGCTAATCAATCTGTCAGATTCTGAAGTGCAATCTAGTTCTAAATAAGATTATAAATTATGAATAGTCTTAAAATGAGTACATTTATAGATATAGTATATAAGTATATAATTGTACTCACCTAGCAAATGGAGTCAACTTAAATAGTTAGCATGCCATATTATCTGATAATTGTAGGAAATAATTTTTAAAAGGCAACTGACTGTGTAAAGCCACATAAAACAAAACAAAAATACGGTGTGTATGTCGAGTTCATCAGCTAATCACCCCACTGGGGATGACCAAATAAGGGTAAAGAGGCGGAGCGTCAGTGGAGCTACAAACGCCTGCTAGCATTTTACTTAATCAAGCTTTTCTTTGGGACAAACGCTTAATACTTCAATCATCTGAGGTGAAGTGACGGCGACCAGCGAGACCTAGCTGTCACTCATGTGGCCACGCCCTTAATCAGGGCTTAATTTGTGCCAGAACACGGCGGATTCGGATCCGGCACCTCTGAAATCTGATCCGGCACCTTATTTTACCAATCCCCCTCCTCAACCGCCCTCCTCCCCCGTCCGGTGTTCACTTTCACTTTCTTCCGAGACTCCCCAACCCTCTTCACTTTTGTCCACAACTACCCCGTTCTGCTCTTCACTTTCGTCTGCGACACCTTTCCGCCATTCGACAAAGGTCAAGATTAGCTATATACACCAAAACCATCTTTTGTACCAGGCTGTAAACATGTTTTTATTAGGTGTAAAATTGGCCGATTTAGCATTGCAGTCAGTGAACATCTGGATTTCCTGGAGCCAGCCCCTAAAGGCGAGTCAATGAATTGCAGTTTTAGTTACTTTCGTTTTTGCTTCACAAGGGAGAGAGGGAGGTTGCCGCTTGGTGCTCAGTTATCATCGTCGGCTGTTATAAATCTAATACAGTTACGGAGTTTGCATCAAACCTCTAATGCCATAATCTGTTTAGCAAACAAATGGTAGGTTTGTGTGACACTGATGTTGTTTTAGTCAGTGAAGTGTGCGCTCGTGTTAATGAACTGGGCTAAATGACCCGGCTCCAGACATCCTTCATCCTTCAACACCTCGGTCTCCACAGCAACATGGCCGGCAAGCTGTGTCAATCAATCCCAGCATGCTGTTCTCCTTCATTAGAGTTAATGGAATTCGCGGTGTGGATCGGCTCTTGATTGAGCGTGCCTGCGACGGCGTTCATCTGTCAGACCGAGCGTGACGAGAGCAGGGGAACTCAATGTAAATGTTGCCATAAAAGAAATGGATTCTTATGGGTCATGAGCAATTTAGCGCAGTTACACTGTTCTGAGTACAGAACAAAGCCGTCAGTGTGCGTGTGTGTGTGTGTGCGCGAGAGAGAGGCGGTGTTTAATGAGTCTTTTATTGTTTATAATTACACCCTTATGTTCTGTGCCGACAGTGTGTGTGTGTGTGTGTGTGTGTGTGTGTGTGTGTGTGTGTGTGTTTGTGTGTTTCTAATGAATTACATTGCAGAAGTGCTTCATTATGTGATCACTACAAATCCATAAAATGAACTAATATTCACATAATGTTCATCTAGCGTTCACCTAACACCCAGCTAACATTGATCTAACATTCATCTAACATTTTGATGTGTCTCTTCATTCCAGCCTCACCATTGTGTCAAAATGTTATGTAGATGAGTCACTAGCTATGTCAGACTTCCAAGCATCATTTATGTTCATTTATTTTAACTTTAAATAGAAATAGCCAAGAGTATGTTATGCACAACACCAGTTTTAACTAGAAAAGGAAAAAAAAATGTTAAAGCATTTTGGTCCTTTATTTACACTCACTGGCCACTTTTTTAGGTACACCTGTCCAACTGCTCATTAGCGCAAATTTCTTATCAGCCAATCACATGGCAGCAACTCAATACCCCTTAGCCCTACGCTTTCAAGCTAAAGAGAATTGGGACACCCCTACACCTTCACGGGAAAGGGGAAGGGCTATGGGGTAGAATTGGGATTGGGCCTTAGTGTAGTAGTGTATATAATCTAAAAATAAAATAATAATAACTACAATGGCACTACCTCATAACAAAATTAAACTAGCATCACGGAAAATGAGGGTTTATTTTTTATTGACAATATAATTTTAATATAATGTAATTTACATCTAAAGCATATTTTTTTTGTTCTGTAAAATTTGGTTCTTCACTCTATTTACATTTGCAGTTTTGCTTTTTGGAATTAATGTCAAGTAGAATTTAGAGAGAAATAGATCCTAAAATAATTGCAAAATACATTTTTTAATGATGTGGTGATATAAATAATGGATAACAATTTTCTAATAATCATCGAGGGCCATAATGAAGCTGTAATTTTGTTATGAAGAGCAATAACTAACTCCATGAATATTTTATGGGTCATAATCTACTCTAATGGTTTCATTAACGGCAGTAATGCGGTAAAGGTCAGAGCACTGGTAATAATGCCACGTTCAAACACACACTTCTGCACAAATGTCACAGACCTCAACACAAAAAAAACGACTCTGAATCCTGGTAAGTGCTTGGCTTGAGTGTTTTGTTTGTCCATACATTCGTAAAGATCTTTTTATAATGCAATGTTACTTTTACCTGCACCTTAATGACTCCTGTTTGTGTTACAGTCCAACTGCGGCTCTCAGTCTTCATCTGGCCGTCATTCAGTGTCTGTGGAGGTCCAGTTGCAGAGGCAAGAAGCCAGAGATGCTTTCACACATGCTCAGAGACAGTACAGCTCACTGCCACGGTATGTGTTTGTGTCTAATTTAGTTTATTGGTCTTCTTGTTGTTATTTATTGGGTGAAAAGCTCAAACGGCCTCATGCCGTTTAAAGAAAATGAGTACTTGTGTTCGGCATGGATGCATAAAATTGATCAAAACAGACAGCAAAGACATAACGATTTATATTTCAAGTAAATGCCGCCTGAAAAATTGCATTTTTGTGTGTTCAGCTTGTAATTACTATCTGCCTGATGTTATATAAACACACAAGTTCTTTGATATGTAACTGCTGTACTTCCAGTTTCATGAGGAACTAAATATTAATGGCTGTATGCAAAATGCAGGAACCATTGTTATATTAGCAACACTGTTGGCCGTTAAGTGAACTGCTGTCAATTATTTTTTTTGCTTACACTTGCACTTGTGCACAACACACATATAACATAAGAGACTGAATATGGATAGCAATTTATAGTAAATACTATTTTGAAGCATAATGTAGCTTGATTTAATCTGCTGTGGTAGTTTTATAGTTGTTTTGGTAGTATACCTTATTACACCACAGCTTACAAACTAAAAGATTGTATTTGACTCTTTTCAGTGTTGTTGCCACTTGTATACATTTTGTTGTTTTTTACAATGTATGTTTGTTAAGAAACTGATTTGATTATATTGTATATTTATTAGTATGTGTTTTTGCCATGAATAAAGCCAATGCTGCTGATATGGCATTAAAACCTAAATAAATAAATAACGCCATAGCTTACTGTAGTAAATCTATAATATACTACAGTATTTATTGCAGGTTATCAATTCACTATAGTTAAAGGTGCCATACTGTATATGGCATTGATTCAATAAGCTAAAATCCTTCAGAAGTGGTTTTATATGTTCATTTATTACTCCATAAAATACTCCTAGAATCAAAAATCTGTCTCTATATTGACCATATTTGTAATGATCATGAATATTAATGAAAATTATCATACTTTAGTTGTCCAACTTTTTAACAAAAATAAATAAATAGCTAAAATATAAATATATTGTTTATATAGCAGTGGGGAGGTTTATTTTAGTAAGGAGTAAGTGAGCTTTCTAATATAGACCACCAGACAGAGTAACCTATTCTGCTCCAGAGTGGTGAAAGAGGTTTATTGTGTTGCTTTTTGAAGCCATAATGTATATAAACTATAAACTTTGATACACTTAAAATAAGGGTGCAAATGATCATTGTTGTAATCTCAAAACCCGGTTTTACACATGTAATTTAATATGCTCATTTCCATATATTGATCTCTTATTATTCAACTACTGTTTCACTCTCCCTTTTCCAGCTCATTTACTGCCAATAATATGATGGTAATTTAGTGCTTTGTGTGTGTTTTTTTAAATATCTTAATCTTTAATTAGGTGGATGTAGGTTAAATGTTCTATAGGATTTAGTGCTTAAAAGATGTAACACTTTTAATTAACGTTTATGTATTCTTTGGTAGATTTTGATAGTCTGTTTTACTTAAACTAAGACGATCTTGAAAAAGAGGATTTTGATGGTCTGAGCAGAGTTTGGCTTTTGTAGTTTTGAAAGGAGGACTGTTCAAAAAAAGCATGGTTTTCTGAGAATTTTTTTTTAATGAGGAGAAAACAGAGGTTATTGGGCCCAATGATTTGTCGGACTGTAAATGCCCCAGGCTAGGCAACCTGGAGGAGTTCAGATCACCCCAGATACGTAACCTGGGCGTAACATTAGCTCAGAACTTTAAAATTTGATAAACATATTTCAAATGTGATTGGAAACAGTTTCTACCAATTCCGCCTTCTTTCTACAATGAAGTCCTCTCTTCCTTCACATTCTCTAGAAATTGCCATACTTGCTCTTATAACCTCGCCTACAGTAAGTGCAAAATGCAGCAGCTAAATTTTTAACAAAAAGCCCAAAATATGCACGTCACTCGTATTTTGAGGTCTCTCCATAGGCTACCTGTGACACAAAGAATCGGATTTAAAATCCTTCTCTTTGTATTTGAAGCTCTACATGGGCTGGGCCCCCACTATTTATCCCCACTGATTGCTGTCTACACTCCACACAGACACTTGCGTTCTGCTGATCAGTTTTTCTAAAAAATCCCACCAAACGTGCATTTTCTTCGCCTCTAGAACGCGCTGCCATTAGAACGAAAAAAGGCTTTGTCACTGCCAATTTTCAAAGAAGGGGGGGGGGGGCTTTTCTTTGTAAAGCACTTTGTGCAGCCTTGTGGCAGTTGAAAACGTGCTATATAAATAATCTGAACTTGAACTTAGTTTTAAAAGAAAACATAAAGAGCTGCTTAAATAGGATGTCGGTATGTACAATAATCCATATATAATAAATACATTGATATTTCAGTAGAGAATTGCTGCTTTAGCAATATCCTGAACATTGTAAGCATTTGTCTCATTTGTTATAAAAAGGCTCTTAGGAGTACATGTAAACCACATCCTTTTAATTTTACCAGCAAAAACACCCCACACTGTATATAAATGCTGGATTCCACATAATTCCTTCATGTTGTTCCAACACAGGTTAAGTTAACTTGATTATTTTTACAAATTTAAACAGGGTTGAACATAAAACAATTAAGTTGTCCCAAAAAATCTCAAGAATTGTGTTGATTCAGCTCATTTTAAAGAAGTAGTTTGAAGCTGCAGCAAAAATACTTTTTGAATATGAGTGCTTCACACACCAAAAAAATGCTTAGTAACTGTTAGGATTTTTCAAAAATAAAATCTTACATAAAGCCATTTTAACACAGCATTTAATTTCTTTCTGTGTGTAGCCACCCTCGTAAGACCCCCACCCCGGCGTCAGAGAGCGAGTGGGAGAGGACAGGTCCATCCGTAGATGCTTTCCAGGCAGCTAAAGACAACGGTCGATACTCCAGCTACCAGGGCCCTCGTTCTGTCCCCCGAACCGTTCCTCGTCACGGCTGCAGGAATGGCTTCTCCGCCGCTCCGGGATCTTCCAGTTCCTCCGTGGGCAGCGGATACAACGCCCGAGTCCTTCTAGAGGCCCAGGAGCTTCTGCGACAGGAACAGAGGCGCAGGGAACAGGAGATGAAAGGAAGAGGCCCGTCAATCCGGGTGGACTACGAATGCCAGGATTCCAAAGGACCCCAGAGACAGGATGTCCCGCCTTCCCCTTCCCAGGTTGTCCGACTCAGCCGCATACACACGCCTGAGAAGACACGGCCATTTTTGTCATGAGAAAATAAAGGTAGCAACTTTTAATCGTGCGCCAGGCGGATTCCCAGAGTGCCTTGACTTTATGATGTCACGGTGGCCCGGCTCAATCTGACAGCTCAATGGTGGATCCAAAGGCAATATGTCTTTTGATTCGCTGTAGTAGAGATGCTCTGACAATCAGCCAGACCTGTAGAATTCAAACAGAAGAAACCGTTTTCCTGCTTTGCACAGGTTTTTTGATGAAGTTTTGTGAAGTAGAGCGTTTTAAATTCAGGTTCATCAAATGAATTCTTCCACACTAGAGTTAATCTTGTGTTTGATGTAGTGTGGGTCGTCACAAACGGGAGGCCCAGAAAAAGCTAGCGGCGACACTGCTTGTAGACCCATGTTTTATAGACCTCGACAAATCTAGGTACAAAACACACAGTCAGAGTGACGGACTCCTGGGGATCCAGCAAAAAAGAGAAAATCCCAAAAATGCATCGGAAAGGAAATGGGGTCACACATAGCAGGTCATTAATTGATGCTCCTCATTAAATTTTCAGAGCTCTTTTCACACACAGACACAGAACCCACGACCTACTGCTGTCTGCCAGGTGTGTGTGTGTGTGTGTGTGTGTGAGTGTGTGTGAGTTCCTGTCTCCCAGATGACCCACACTGAATTTTTCATCACACACACCAGCTGCCCCTGTATTGACAGGCCACAGCTCTGTGTGAAAGTTCAGACAAAAAGATTGTCTTCCCTTCTCCACTTAAACATGCATAAATGCACACACACAGAGGGGCTGTGTTTGGAATAGCCTACTAGCATACCGCTAGTTCTGTAGTATTTATACTATGTGCTGTATGGATAAAGGGATTATACACATATGATAAATGGATGGGCTGGATGGATGGATGGATGGATTGATGCATGGATGGATGGATGGATGGATGGCTGGCTGGATGGATGGATGGGATGGATGGATGGATTGAAAGATGGATGAGTGGATGGATAGAAAGATGGATGCATAGATGGATGGATGGATTGGATGGATAGAAATATGGATAGATGGATAGAAAGATGAATGGGATGGGCTGTATGGATGGATGGAAACAAAGATGGATGGACGGATTGGAATAACTTTATTATTCATATAATTATTTAACTTTATTAGATTAATGATTTAACGAAATAATTATGAATTATGCCTTTTATATTAAATGTAATAACACATTTGTGCAGCCTGCTAATATTCTATTTCAAAGCAGCCACACAACTCTCTAAAACACCATAAATAGATTGTATTGATCATTTAAGTACACTGTAAAAAAAAAAAAAAAAAACGATTTGTGCTTGGACAACATGAAGGACAACACAAACCTATTAGTTTTTGCAAATTAAAGTGGATTCAACATGAAACAAGTTGCAAAAAAAAAAAAAAGAATCAAAAGTTGTGTTGTTGTAACAAACAGCAATTGTCATTTTTAGAGCGTATGCTAAAAAACATGCTGGGCTCCACAAAATTCCTTCATGTTGTCCCAACACAAATCGATTAAGTTACCTTAATTGATTTAGCAAATTGAAGTTCATTGAACATATTGTGATTATATGATTAAATTATATAAACAATTGTGTTAATAGTGTTGTTTCAGCTCATTTTAAATAAGTACACTGAGAAAAATGATGTCTGCAAAGCTTGCAAACAATTTATTTGTGTTAAATTTAAACAAATAAAATTTAATAAAATTCAACTTAATTTGTTTGTTTAAATTCAGCCCCCCAAAAAATTGTTTACAGCCACTTAATGTAACAAATTGAGTAAATCCAAGGAATCATCTTTGAATATTTTTTTCAGTTAAGTTTAGTTTGAACAATCGTCATTTTTAGAGCCTAGAAATTCTTTCACGGCCTGTGCTCTGGAAGTGTGACTGAAGCTCCGCCTCTCTGCATTACAGCCCCGCCCCCAACAGCTGCCGAGCTGATGAATCTGAACAAGCGTGATGTGTTGCAGAACTCGGACTGGGACTCGGAGTCTCTGATGGTTCTGGGCTTTGAATCAAAGCTCCCGTTGAGCCGAGACTCTCTCAGACTGGAGTGTAAGAGTCCAGGTCAGCCCTCCGCGTGTGTGTGTGCGCGGGGGCAGTGCCATATGAGCCAGCCGATGCTCGCTTGACACATAACAGTGGGACACATGGTGCGCAACACACTCTACTGCCCAGGCACAGATGGTTGGGTGCATTTGGTGTATGTGTGTGTGTGTGTCTGTGTGTGTGTGTGGATATCAGAACATGAAAAAGAGCCTTCGTACAACACGACTAAACAATCAAGACATTTTGAATTTTTGTGTGTGTGTCTTCATTGTTCCTCCAATATGGAAATGAGCTCCTGATCTCGCCCCGCTTTTGTACATTCGCCTTCTTTTTAACCTGTTTTGCACCTTTTTAAATGTCAATTTTTTTTCCTGGATTTAATGAAGAAGCATTTAAAAAAATGTGTCGCCTTTAAAAGCGATTCTTTTATTTATGTGCGTATCCTAGCAAACCTTTCTGTACGCCGTTCTAAAAGGTCAGAGGTCACGAGCGGGGAGGAGTTTCCATTGGGTTGGTGTTTTGTTTTATTTTGTGTTAGTTTGTTTACAGGACTCTGTGCAGGGGTTTTCGCTTTTTAGTTTCTGCTTTTGTGTCTGTCGTTTCGTGTCATTTGTACGCTGTTCAGAAATTGGACGCTAGAATCGCGGCATCTGTATGAATTGTACAAAACTCTTGTAAAATAATAAAGGAAGGGATGCTCTTCTTGTATACTTTGTGTTTTCGTGCGTGGGAGAAGGATAATGAGATCTACATTGGCTAATGACCATGTTTTTTTAACTTCTCTGTTTTAACCAAAAATCCATAAATAAGCAGTTTTCCATATTTTGTGGTTCATGTTTTTTTTTTACTGTTTATTTATGCTTTTAAATTGCTATATGGGATCTGATTTTCCCTCCAAAGTCTTTTAACTTTGAAAAATTTGTAAAAAAGTGACTTTAACATTTTTAATTATGGCTGCACAATATATAGTTTCAGCATCGATATCGCAATGTAATCATTCACAATAGACACATCACAGCATATATGCCTTGTTGAGTTTGTATTATAACTTCTCATTTGCATGTGTTTTTGATGCCTGTGATTGTATAATGATTATAAAAGCATTCAGGCATAAGAAATTGCACCATTTGTGACCTTAACTACGATTAGGCAAGACAAGGCAAGTTTGTTTTTCATAGCCATTTCATACACTGGCAATTCAAAGTGCTTTACATAAACAGGAATAAAAGAGACAAGTATAAGACAAATAAAAACAGATAAAAGTGTGTTAAAACAGGTTATAAAAGAATGAAAAAGAAGAGAAAAACATAATCGTAGCACAGTGCTCATTTAGTAAAGGCACAGCTAAACAGATGTGTTTTCAGTGTCGATTCGAATGTGCCTAATGTTGGAGCACATCTGATCATTTCTGGAAGCTGATTCCAGCAGCGAGGGGCACAGTAGCTGAACGCCGATTCACCCTGCTTTGACTGAACTCTTGGAATTTCTAGTTTACATTATCCTAGAGATCTAAGTGATCTGTTAGGTTTGTATTCAGTGAGCATATCTGTAATGTATTGAGGTCCTAGGCCATTTAGTGATTTATAGACAAGTAATAGTACCTTAAAATCTATTCTGAATGTAACCAGGAGCCAGTGTAAAGACCTGAGGACAGGTGTGATAAGCTCTAATTTCCTGGTTCTGGTCAGAATCCTGGCCGCAGCGTTCTGGATGAGCTGCAACTGTCTTTTTAAGAAGGCCGGTGAGGAGGCCGTTACAGTAATCCACCCTGCTGCTGATATAAGCATGAACAAGTTTCTCTAGGTCCTCACTGGAAACAAAGTATCTGATTCTTGCAATGTTTTTGTGATGATAGTATGATTAATTTAATTGAATTATTTTTATTTTTATCATTCAGCTACTGTACTTAAATACTGTAAGACTCGGGACATGATAAAACACTATTTCAATTGTATCTTTTTCTTGATTGTATTTATAGATTGTTATGCATGAAAATACTCACAACACATGCAAATACAGAAACTGATTACATTATCTGATTACATTATAAATGTATTTTAACTAGGGCTGTCAAAATTTGCGCGTTAACGCACCAGAATAATTTGAAATATTTAATGCGTAAAAAAAAAATAATGCATTTAACGCGGTTGCAGTTGTTTTAATTTTCTGTTGTGGCCGACGTGTGTTCAGGGCCGGCGCGTCCGTAGAGGCGACCTAGGCGGCCGTAGAATAGTGAGCGAACCACCCCGGTTCTCACTTTCATCTGCGACACTAACCCCCTCCCTCCTGGTCCTTACTTTCATCCGCGAACCGGTCACTTTCTATTTCACTTTCGAGTTGAGGACGGCATGATTGCCGTTTGCCTAGAGAGCCAGTTCAGCTTGCTCCGACCCTGCTTCTCCCC
>CAIGQZ010001336.1:8172663-8202867 GCA_903798205.1 Danio tinwini | reverse complement strand
CTCTCTCTCTCTCTCTCTCTCTCTCTCTCTCTCTCTCTCTCTCTCAGCAACTGGCTAAATGTTAAGGAGGACTAAGCAGAAATTGTTTCTACTTTATAATTAATGTTCTCAACTCCCAATGCAACTTTACAATGAATACAATTGTTTGTACTCAATACTTTATTATTATAATTTTCCAATTTCCATATTTGCAATGCCTGCATTTTGGATTTTTTTTTATTCTTGATTAATCATGATTAATTACTTTCGTGATTAATCATGATTAATCACAAAAAAAGGTGTGATTAATTAGTAAATTTTTTAAATCATTTGACAGCCCTAATTTAAACATTATAAATTCTTTCCAAGTAGCGATAATAAGTCATCTGGTGAAATTGTATTCATATCGCAATATATAAATATATCGCAAAATAAAAAAATATTGCAATGTTAGATTTTTCCTATATCGTTCAGCCCTAATTTGAATAGTTTAAAGTGATGTATTGTCTGGGTTGGTGTTGTAAATTATGGTACAAAAACCTTGTAATAAACTACCAGCACATTTTCTGTTATTTTACACACTTATTTCTTAACACATCATTTCTTATACATTATAGTATTTCAAACTACTAAATTGTCAATAAAAGTCACTTTGTTAAACTGTAAAATTTTTTACATCAAAAGTTGACAGAGCAGAGATCAAGCTCCCATGATGCAATTCACAACAGTAAATAAACAGAATCACAAAATACGGAAATTAACAGATTTTTTAAAAACTTTTTTTCTCTAAAAGTTTTTTCTACCTGTTATTTTGTTGACTGCTGACCTGATCATGGACATTTTTGCTGATTTTGTTTTCATCTTCACTTTTTTTTCCAGAACATTCAAATGCTTTGCATACTTAGTCATTCTGTCATTGATGGAGAACAGTATTGGGGAAAGTTACTTTTGAAAGTAATGCATTACAATATTGAGTTACTCTCCAAAAAAGTAACTAGTTGCATTACTTAGTTACTTTTATGGTAAGTAATGCGTTACATTAGTTTTGATTTACTTTTGCGTTACTTTTTATTACCTGGCTGAGGCTTGACCTCTTTTTTGTTTTTTGTTTTTTCTTTCTTTTTTTAACAGCGGAGCTTTGCAATTAACAATGCACTGTATAACCTACACCTACATTTACCTTTTAAAAAATATATGTTTTAGGATAATGTTATCTGAGAACTTCCTGACCCCAGAGCTCTACATGCCGTATATACAGATTATTGAAAGTGTTAAGCAATGTGTTTGCTACTTTTGTACTTTTTGTCTTAAGTAAAATCACTCTCTATTGAGACTAGAACCTCCTTTTCCTTTTCCATGCGCTCACAAAAATGCACACATTCTCTCATTGACTGCGTGATTCATTGTGACAACTGTAATTTTAATTCAGCAAATTAATTTTTTAAAATCTCATTATTTCAACTAAAAAGTAACTCAAATATTATTACTTATTTTTTAAAAGTAATGCGTTACTTTACTCGTTACTTAGAAAAGTGGTATTATTACTCAAGTTACTTGTAATGCATCACCCCCAACACTGATGGAGAAAAGGTTACCGGGGTCAGAGGTCAGTCAAAATAGAAAGCCTCCAGTTTTCATTCAGCTTTCCTCCAAACCTGCCATATAAGTAGTCCTATTTATAAGTATGGCCAACAGAAATGAGGAACATAAACCAATTCGGTAACACTTTATAATAACTACACACTATGAATCATTTATTAAGCATTAGCAAATAGTGAATTCATTATCTGTTAAGCATTAGTAAGTAGTTTATAATTGCAGCTACAAATGCTCTATTCTTAAATTATGAGCACGTGTAATGTGCTTAATGATTTTGTTTTCATACTTTGGTAATGATTTATTTTTCATTACTAAATTAATTACTGCATTATTTACAAACCAGTTATTTAGGAATAGTTGGTGGTTTTTAAAGATCATTCATAATGAGTTAGTAAATGATTAATAAACTATTCAAATTAACATTCGTACATCTCATTATTCAGGCATTGACTAATAGTTAATTTGTATGTTAATAAATGCTTTATTAACTCAACTTCATCCAGTTTTGTGACCTAATCTAAAGTGAGGGCTATTTATGCTTTATAAATCCCTTATAAATTACAATTAAATTCTGAACAGGAAAAATGAATATAAACGACTTTATTAATTTCTATTCATTTGAAGATACGCAAATAAAACTATCAAATGAAAAATAAATCTTTGCAACCTTATCTAAAATAAAATTACCATACAGTTTAAACATCGCTAAATAACATTGAAATGTTGCATCATATTATATTGGTAAAAATATTATAATGTTGTTTTTTTATCCGATTTTTACAGTAATTGAATTTTTTTGATAGGAATGCAAAGATTATTGTTCATTTGATACTAAACTGCATGAAGTGGTGTTAATAAAGCATTTATTAACATACATAATAACCATTACTATACGCCTGAAAAATAAGATATATACTGTAAACGTTGATTTCAATAGTTTTTTAATCATTTGCTTACGCATTCTGAATTATCTTTAAAACCATCGACTACTCTTAAATATAAATGATTTATAAATAATGCAATACTTAATCTAGTAATGAAAAAATGAATCACCCAGAAATTATTAAATACAATTAAGCACATTATAAATGTGCTTATAAGTCAAGAATAGAGCATTTGCAGCTGGAGTTATAAACTGCTTACTAATATTTATTAATGTAGAGTTAATGCTTAACAAATAATGAATTCCCTAAATGCTAATGCTTAACAAATGATTCATAGTGAGTAGTTATTATAAAGTGTTACCACCAATGCTTATTCAGGAAAAAAAATTCTAGTGAAAAAATTTTCAGCATGTTTGGATTCAATAACTACTTTAGATGTAAATGGAACTAAATATTTATATTTTATGTATAAAATAAATATAGAGAATTATAGCTTCCCTTTATTTAAAAAAAAACATAAAAAAGATAATTGGCGCCAATAGGCTAATGGTTGGTGTGTCAACATATAGCACTGAGATGCTCACGGTAACCCGAGTTCGATTCCCGGCTCAAGGTCCTTTGTCGATTTTTGCCCTCCCTATGCTCCATTTGCTTTCTAGTGATGGGTCGTTCTTAAACGATTTGTTCATTTTGAACAAATCTTTTGTTGACTTGAGTCCTCTCAGGAAGTGATTTGTTCATTTGCACAGGTGGAGTAGAAGATTAGTTAGAGTCTTTTATCGCGTTTGAGTCATTCGCTCATCAGGTGAAAGACAGAAGCCAATCATATGCATTTAGAGACGAAAAAAGATTTGGTCCGTTCATCTCTCCAGTATTTGGTTTAAGTCTTTCGTTCATCACATAAAAGACAGAAGCAAAAGAAAGTTGAACTAATCATAGCTCCTTTCTGCTCAGACTGTGTGCATTGTTAAACTGTCTATGAGACGTGAACGAAATACTCAAATTTGAAGACTTGTCAGAAGAAGTGAGCTGACATAATCATAGACAAAAGTCCAGGTAAACAATAAATGATTATTTTTTCTCTTTCTTATAGCATTCTAGTTATGACTTGTTTGTTGTGTGATCAACGTTTACTGTATTGTAGATGAGTTTGAAAGCGACTCTTATCATTTTAGTAATATTTTGGCAAATTGACCGAAATGACGCAAAAAAAAGTTGGTTCACCTCTCTGAACGAGACTCAAAGGTCATGTAAAATTATCAGAAATTCCCATCACTAAGGCTTTCCTGTCCCCACTCTAAACTGTCCTATAAATAAGGTTAAAACTGGTGGTAGGCCTGTATTGGTGTTAATGTGCTGCGTTAATGCAAGACTCTTATCGGGCGATTTAAAAAAAAAAAAAAATACAGCCGTTAATCTATTCTCAAAGTTGGGTTGGAAGCTGGGTCTATTCTACGCAAGCTACGGTGACTTTACCTTGATATTTTAGCGCAGATGTATATCTGTCCGAATTGCACTGTAGGTGGTGAGAACGAGTCTTCCAACCTGTGTGTATTCCTACTGTGAAATTACCACATGAAAGGTGACGTGCTAACATGGACGCAGTTCACTATAGTGAATCTGATTAATGTTAGCTCCACATCTAACTATCAGGCACCTGTAGTTTATGCGTTGCAGTAAAACATATACAAACAAAATGGAGCGGGTGCTTTTTAAAATGAATGACGGTGAAGGAAGTCACCAATTATCATAGTGGAACAGTTTCTCAAGCAGTTTGTGATGCATTTTGGAAACAGGAGATAATGCTCCACCTGGCTTGAGAAACCCATTCTCAAAGACTTACTTTTAGTCATTATTTGAGTAGCACACATATTCTAAATGCCTTCGGTAGAATTCAAATCAGAATTTTAATCTAGAATAATTTCAAGATTACAGTGAGAAAAATCTAGATTTAAAAAGCTGTGCCCACCTATAAATAAAACCCCTAAAAAGACAAAAGAAAGCGTACTAACACCAGACTTTTTAACAGTAGATGATTTTTTTTAAATTGCAAAATCATGTACCCAACTGCACTTTGGCCTTCCTGTGTTTAAATCCCACTTATGCCAATTCCTGGACTTTTCTCGATCCCACCACCCGTTTTTTTCTCTCCTACTTAAATTACCGTCCTATCACTGATGCCAGAAATGAAACGCCTGAAATAAAATAAATTGCAAAGTCATACAGTTAAGCCAGAATTGCTTATTTGTGGAACCGAAATTGGTATCTTTTATTTCTTATTTTTAATGTTGCTATTAAACATGTGCAAGCTAATGTTTTAGATCCACCAAGACGAGAATCAAAAGACAAAGATGGAAAGAAAGAGTGCTGGACTGGAGCAGATGGAGCGGATTTTCCTCCAGATGTCTGAAGGTGCCACTCTCACCTGGAACCCAGCAACAGATGTGCTAATCACACACATGGACACACACATACTTTCTTTCTGTTGTGCTTTCTTTCACACACACATAAACAAGCAGATAAAAACGCAGTGAGTATTTCTCACCAGCACTCAAAAGCAATATTCAAATGCTCCTGACATTAATTTTTTCCCCCGTTTCTTTTAAGTATTTATGAGATTTTGAAAAGGGGTTTAGCTTGAGTCAATGTTTTTGCTTGAGTTTGAGGTTTCTAATTCTTAAATGAAAAAAGGCTTATTTTGACCCTGGGGCTGAGCATGCACACAAACACACACACACACACACATACAGACTGCAGGAGAGGCTGACAGGTTCATCGCTGAGACAAAGTGGTGTGCAGGAGAGCAAGTGCAGTTTGGAGAGCAATTCAGGAGAAGCAAAGGCAACCATTCTGCACAGTAGAAGAGTGGCTTCACGATTAGCACTGACTCATTGCATCTGTATCAGTGTGATAAACTGGATTACTTCACAGATAAAACACAAACATTGGAAAATTGTTCTCACTTGAACAATGTATTTTTGGAAATCTGATTATTTTCAAACCCCTTTCTGACCTGCTTTCTAAAATGCCCAGTTTTAAGGGTTTGGTGATTTGTGGATTAAATGGCCACTGTTTTCATTTTCCAAACTACTTTCTAAAGTAAACCAATGCTCCCTACACTGCAAAAAAGCTTTTCTTAATTAGATTTTTTTTATCTTGTTTCTAGTCCAAATATCTAAAAAAATTTAAATCAAAAATAATTTTCTAGACAAGCAAAACAATGTGTTGTTTTAAGAAATAATATGGTAAATTAAAGTGAGTTTTTCCTTAAAACAAACAAAAATAATCTGCCAAGGGGTAAGCAAAATAATCTTATGTCAAAAGGAAAACCAAGATTATTTTGCTTACCCCATTGGCAGATTATTTAGCTTGTTTTAAGGAAAAACTGACTATAGAAAAGCTTTTTTTTGCAGTGTATGTCTTTAAAACCATCATGAGCAGTATGAAAAAAATAGCCATGCAGTTGGCCTTCCCCTTACGAAATTTACCTTATGATCCACACAACTATCAAATGTTTGTGACATAATTACCTAAATAATCAGTGCATTCCAGTTTGAATAATTTTGATAACTATCATATGGCATTTTGAAGTTAAAATAGTGTAAATAGTAAATCCACACTAAAAATAATTTTTAAAAAGTGCACTATAAAGGGATAGTTCACCCGAAAAATCTATTGAAAATCTGCAGCTGAATATTATCAGAGGAATTTTCAGACAGTAAAAAGTTAGTGGTCCATTTGGGATGACACTTCACATCATGGTTGAGTGTAGTTTGAAATTTCATTTGTGTCCTCGCAAACTGTATTTCTCTGAGCATTATGATGTGATCACCAGTCAATTTGGCCCTATGTTTAGGGATTGATGGAAAAGCGTGCTGTTGGTTGGGTCTGAAATCCATTGATGGGTAGCATCAATGCACTTCAAAAGCCTAGTTTGATTCTTGATCAATGTCTAAAGGCAGCAGTAAACTTTCTTCACCTCTGATATTGCCCTTCACTAAGGGCAGCTGTTATGTTGAAATTGCGGTCATAGGCCCTTTTACGGTGGCTGAGAGAGCTTAACCTGCTGCAATTTAAGAAAACTTGCAATTACCAAAAAAAATGGCAGCAAATTGAGAAAAGATCTTCATTCGTTTGGCATCGCATGCGTGCTGCAAATCTTCACAATGCAAACACATTTTTAAAAAAACACGCTGCATTTTCCCACAGTGCAAAATAATTAATAAAACGTTGCATTTTCTCACAACGAAATCATTTTATGAAAATGCGCTGCATTTTCTCACAACACTTTAAATAGCACAGAACACAACATAAATGCTTCAAGGAGATCCTAAAACATGATAGACCCGGCTATTTAGGTTATGGTTATTTAGGCTAAAATACTAAAGACAAGGGAATCAGGATATTAAAATAAACAAAAAACTCACCTTTCAAAGATCACCTACAGTACAACGTCCCTGAGCAATAATTGTCACGGCATGGCAGCGTCTGTTATGTTTTTGGGTTCTCTTGAAACATTTCCATTGTTCCGTTCTTTTTGTGTTGTGAGAAAATGCAGTGCGTTTTATTAATTGGTTTGCATTGTGAGAACGCAGGATTTGCAGCATGTGTGCTGTCAAACGGATGAAGATCTTTTCTTAATTTGCTGGTGTTTTCTGTAATTTCATGTGTTTCTTAAATTGCAAGCTCTCTCTGCCACTGTACTTTTCAAAAGATGGTGAAAATGCATTTAATAGTCATCAGCACCTTAAATCCTCTAAAGTTTTTAATGTATAGATTTTTAAAAATGTATGTACATTTATAAAGCTATACTTTGCATTATATCATATTTGCATTAAAAAAAACTAGTTAACGCTTATGCAAGTGTTTTTAATGCAGCATCTAAAAGCAGTATTTTTTTTTTTTTGAAAATCGCGAAAATTCTATCGTAGGCATTTTCTTTTGTTATTTGAGCTTTATTTGAGTTTACCCAGTTATGAAGATTTTTTGCTGCTGAGACTTTCCTGACGTAAATACGAATTTCCAGTAGTTTCCTTGTACGTTTCCATTTGATATTGAGTTTTATTGTAAGTGAAATACAGAATTGGTGTTCTAGCAACAGACAATAATAATTAATCAACAATTTACCAATGTCATCCCAGTGTTATTTTAGTATTAGGCTACTTTTATTGTATACTATTTCCCCACTAATTTCATTTGGTGTTTTTCTTAAATAATTCTATAGGGCTGCACAATGTATCATTTGAACATCGATATGGCAATGTGTGCATCCACAATACTCACATTGCAGGATTAATAAATAATCTAAAGACTTAAAAATAAAGATATTATTTTAAAATAATTTATACAATGATGGCCATGTTATTTTATGTTTGTTCAATTTTTGTACCTGAATACTGTTAGATCCCTAGAAAACCATAAAGCACTGTTTATTTACTTTTTAACTTTGCTTGGTTGTTTATATATGCTTGTAATTTATGATGTTTTATGCAAAGCAGTGCATAAAAAAAAGACCAATCTATCTAAATTAATTAAATCTTTTCAAAAATAGAGCTATTTAATTCATCTGGTGAAATTATATTCACATTGCAATATATATTGCAGAAAAGCAAAATATTGCAATGTAATATTTCCAATATCGTGCAGCCCTAATTTCTATGCCATTGTTATTATTATCATTATTATTATTTTATTATTATTATTTATAACATTTCTCATTTCTCAAAATGATCGCCAAGAGGCGGTATGACGCCGTTCCTTTTTTCGATTAGCTGACTGCTTACCTCCGTATGGACGGCTTTCCCGCTGTTACCAGTTTGTACAGTTAGCTTGCTATACGTCTGTGGACTTGAGACACAGAGAAGTTGACCATGATGACGGGGTTCGAGTCCGGTGAAAAACAGTTCTAGAAAGTAGGTAAAACAAAAACAGAAGCATTAAATAAACAAGTAAATAACAGGGCAAGAATGTGATCAAATCTGAAAATGTGGTAAAAATCAGGCGAGGGCTTTTCTTTTTCTGGATTGCTTTTTAAAACACTCGGTTGGGTTTAGGGAAGTGGGTAGACGGGTCAATCAGTGCTTTTGAAAATACTATTGGTTGGGTTTAGGGAAGAAGGAGGGTGGGTCAGCCCATCGGTCAATCAGTCAGTCAGTCATTCAGTAAGTCAAACAGTCAGTCGACAGCGGCCTATGGTGGATTTATGCAAGAACAACAGGCACAAATGGCACTACCGAGAAAAATTTGAGATCTCAAAAGCGTACACAGTGGCCTCTGGTGGATTCGTGAAAACAAACCTGCAAAAAAATGTAGCTCCTGGGACATATTTGGTGCTCCCCAGAAATGTATATAGGAGTACGTTTTCAAAATGAGCCTGGGTTGATTTCAAATAACCGAATTATATTATTTACGTGACTTCAATGTAAAATAGAAAAAGTTTGCATTTTGCCTGTTCATTTATACAACAATGTTTTGCGAGCATGAAAATGCAAAAGTTTTTTAAAGTAGCTTCAAGTAAAAAAAAAAATATATATATATATATACTGTTATGGTCTTTGTTTAAACTACAAAAAATATATATTTTATAAAAAAGTGATTCCATGGATATGCATATTATCTTATTGGTCTCTCTTTAAACTAGAGTAGGTTAATGCGCTTACTGACAACCAAAATAACAAGGCAGACATAATTTGTTGTCATATCATTTAATCAATCAAATTAACTGTTATTTTGTCAACAATAAGGAAACTGATTCCCATATACTGTGAGCACATTCATTTTACTCCTTCAAAAATGAAATAAGCTTCCTTTTCTTAAAAAGAAAGAAAGTTTGTGAGATGTTGCTGAAAGTGTAGTTTATTCTTGGACTCAGCTGTAACCAGTGGGAAATTAAAGAGAGAAAGAATCTAGATCTGCTCAGTTGCTCAATAAGACCTGAAAGAAAATTGCAAACAATAAAATAACATTCATATTTTTACTACCAGCCATTTTGAGGGGATAAAAATAAACCATGAACCATATAATATTCTTGTTTCCTCCTGTTTTTCAAATTTAATCTCACAGTGAAATCTAACAATACTTAGAAACCATACTTTGAAATCCTCAGGTTTATAATAGAATTAATCTATTACATATTCAGAAATGTAGCTCTTTGTATTCCCACCAGTCACATGCTTCTACTTTTTTCTCTAAGCTTTAACATAGACATCATTTTCCAAAAGGGGGGAACTGGAATGTACCAGCTGTGATCATGTGACTGTTTACACCAGCCATGTAAACATGATAAAAATCAAGAAGGCTAGATTTTATTAATAGCTGCCCAATGCAGTAGTCTCTTCAAACTGCAAACCAGCTGGATCCAGACAAAGATTAATTCAGAATTCAACTCCTGTCATTTCCTCCAGCAAGCAAAGAAAGAGACAGAGGGGTTTGGGATCTGTCATGTGAGGGTCAAAACGGAGAAAGAAGCGAAGACTTGTATGGTTCAGAGGACAATGGAGTGGGAGAAAAGAGAGAAAGAGTGACCTGTTAATAATTTTTGTAAATTACTTAGTAATGAACTATGAACTGAATTTTGCTTTAGGACAGTTATGCAGTATGTTACTGTATTTTAAAGTTGCATTGTGAAAAATTATGTGTGTTTTACAGTAAAAATATACAATACTGAAAAACACAACCCCAAATCAGAAGCAGTTGCAACAGTATGGAAAACGCAAACAAAATAAGAAAGGAGTGTTTTCCGAATTTACTTTGACTTGTATTTCATTGCAGACAATATGAACACAAAATATTTCATGTTTTGTCTGGTCAACTTCATTTACTTAATATACATCCTTTACTGTCATTCAGACCTGCAACATATTCCAAAAAAACTTTGGGACAGGAGCAGTGTAATTTTGATGTGATTTGAAACAGGTGATGTCAACAGGGGATTGTAATTATGATTTGGTACAAAAGCAGCATCCAAGAAAGGTCTAGTCCTTTAAGAGCAAAGATGAGCCGAGGATCGCCAGTTTACCAACAAATTATTGAAATGTTTAAAATCAATGTTCCTCAAAGAACGATAGGAAGACGTTTGGATATTTCACCTTTAACAGTGCATAACATAACTGAAGGATTCAAGGAATCTGGAGGAATCACAGTGCATAAAGGACAAGGGCGCAAGCCTAAACTGAACTACCATGATCTCCGACTCCTCAGACGGCAATGAATCAAGAATCGTCATTCATCTATAAGCCATATTTCCACATGGGCTCAAGACTACTATAGTTTACCACAATACATACTTACAGTTAAAACTGTACTGTGCCAAAAGGAAACCCTATGTTAACATTGTCCAGAAGTGCTGTCGACTTCTCAGGGCTTGGAGGCATCTGGGATGGACCATCACACAGTAGAAACTTATACTGTGGTCAGATGAATCAGTATTTCAAGTATTTTTAAGGGAGAAATAGAAGTGGCGTACTCTAGTCCAAAGAAGAAAAGGATCATCCAGACTGTTACCAGCAACAAGTCCAAAAGCCAGGGTCTGTTATGGTATAGATTGTGTCAGTGCCCTTGCCAAACATATCTTGCACTTATGTGATGGCATCATTAATGCTGAAAAGTACCTAGAGATTTTGCACAGTATGCTGCCTTCTTTCCATGGACGCCTATGCATATTTCAACAAGACAATGCAAAACTACATTCTGCAGACATTACAAAGTCCTGACTGTGGAGGAGGAGGATACAGGTACTTGACTGGCCTGTCTGTAGTCCTGACATGTCTCCGATTGAGAATGTGTGGCACATTTTGAAGCACAAAATGCAACAACAAAGACATACTGTTGCCCACCTTAAGACTTGTTTCCAGGAAGAAAGAGACAAAATTTCACCTGAAACACTTCATCACTTGGTGTCTTCAGTCCCTAAACGTCTTTTAAAGGTTGTGAAAAAGAATGGCAACATTACAAAGTGGTAAATACTTTACTGTTTAATTTTTTTATGTGTTGCACGAAGCAAAGTTGAAATATGTGTTTATTTTGAAAAATTATTACATTTTTCTTTTAGCTTAGTCACTTTTGTTAATCAGGGGTCGCCACAGCGGAATGAACTGCCAATTTATCCAGCATATGTTTTATGCAGTGGATGCCCTTCCAGCTGCAACCCATCACTGGGAAATATTTTGAAAAATAAAAACAATGAAGATTATGAGGAACACATTAAATAACGTTTGTTGTATTGTCTGCATTGAAATACAAGTTAAAGTAAATTCAGAATTTGGGGTTGTACATATACAGCAAGATAAATTGTGCTGTAAATGTAAATAAAGAATTTTTGCTGTGATTGATTTACAGTAAGTAGATTCTACAGGAAATTGTTAACAGTATTCATTCTTAGAAATCACCATAGTTTATACACATTTTGTTCCAGTGTTTTGTCATTATACTACAGATTTAATGAAGACGCATCTTGTTTTCTGCATCTGATTGGACTCATCGGGGCTTCATTCATCCTGTCAGAACCCTGCAGCCTTTCAGTTTGTCTCTGCCCTTCATTTATCCAGCCATCCTTCTCGTGAGTGAAAAGTCCTTCTATTGTGGGCCACGGAGAGAGATTTCAGAGGTTAATGAACACGTCCACAACGAGTCTCAGACAATCAGCTCTCTCGGCTCGCCGCTAAAATCGTCTCTCTGTCAGCGTGGCATTGTCTAAGACTCTCAGTGGCCATTCACTCCACTTGAAGAGATTGACTCTCACTGCTGTAACGCAGCCAAAAGCTTTAGTCCTCAGCCAGCGGTTGTCAATGAAAAGTGCTCTTATTAGATTTCCAATTTCAGCTTTGCTCCGAAAACCATTTGCGAGATGGGGGAAGGGGGCGGACACAGGGAAGTGCATATAAAAAGAACAAATCTCTGATATCCAGACTCGTAATGCGTAATTTTAATACGCCACTCGCTGGGGTACTTGATGCTGATTGGACTATTGTGGCATTCAGATATATTTTTATATCGGATCCCTCAGTAGTTTCTTTTACAGTATAGGGAGGCTGTGGAACTCAAAGTCAAATCAATATTTCATGTCATTTCATTTATTTGATAACGAATGAAATATGCAGGATAGTGTGCAATTGTCTGGAGATGATTGCATATTTATAAAATGAACAATCAGCACCTTTGTGGTTACGACCTGGTTTTGCTCAGGGATTATCCATTGGCGACCCACAGTTTTATTGCACTACTATAGTAAAAAAAGCTTTAAAAACAAATATTTAAATCTACAATAATTCTAATATAGGCATAATAATTTAATATGTGGGGTGGCACGGTGGCTCAGTGGTTAGCACTGTCGCCTCACAGCAAGAAGGTTGCTGGTTCGAGTATCGGCTGGGCCAGTTGGCATTTCTATCGGGAGTTTGCATGTTCTCCCAGTGTTTACGTGGGTTTCTTCCGGGTGCTCCGATTTCCCCCATAGTCTAAAGACATTCGCTATAGGTGAATTGAATAAACCAAATTGGCCGTAGTAAATGAGTGTGTATAGATGTTTCCTAAAAAAATCTGTGTACATGTAACTCAATTTGAGTTTAACTTAACACTCATTGGGTGTACACATGACTCCCTCTATTTTGGAGTTAAAATAACACTTTCTAAAGTGTGAAATTTGTACATTACTCTGAGTTCATTTTAACACAGTAAGAGTTTATTTTTTACATTGAACTGAGTGTGTGTTACCCTTCAAAGTGTTAATATATTACCTTTTTTCCTATATTATCAATTGGTGTGTGTGTGTGTGTGTGTGTGTGTGTGTGTGTGTGTGTGTGAAAGATAACCGTGATCAAATATGTTAAAAATAGTTTTAATTTATGAAATGTTTATTAATCTTTTTAGAAATAATTTTAATACATTCAACTCTTTGCATTTTAAAATCAAGTTTAAGTACAACATACTGGTTTGATCACTGTTTGTCTGAAAGAACCAGTTTGAGTAAGAAAACTGGACTTTCTATTACTGGTGGGAAATAAACTGCATACTAGGTTAAACTATTAAATATACGCTCTTTCACACTCGTAGATTAAAATGTATTTCTGTTTTAACACTGAACAACACCAAAAAAAATCACACTGTATATTTAACACTGAAATTTTTGCTGTGCAGTACTGGGTTGGGTTGGGTTCAGCTACGTTTATCATGCCATCGATTTGATTCAATTCAATATCTCGGTGCATCACGGTGCATTGACGATGCTTTCCATACACAATTTTATATTTTACTTCACAGCACAACAATTCTTATTAAGTCTTAATACAATTCTTATTAATTAAGTCTTAAAATGTATAAATATAATTCTATATTATTTGTAACACAATTTTCTTTAAAACAAGCAGTCAGATATATGAACAGTACCTTTAAAAATGATCCATGCACAGAACAACATGAGCTTTTATAGCAAATAAACAAACGTAAATATGATCACGCTCGCTTTCTGAGCGTTACATCCCTATGATTGGTCACACGCTCAACAGAAAGGCTATGATTGGCTCTAACGCTCTGGCGCTGTTCACCAATGAGTGACACTGATAAACGTCAGCAGCGGTCATAGCTGATCCGTGATAGACACAGACACGCTCGAGTCTGATCCACAAGTATCGCTATAACAGCCGGGAGGAAAGGAAAAGTTACCTCACGCCAGCGGGTCAAATGTCCGCAATGAGAGAGAGAGACAGAAATTGAGTTTAATTTCATTTTCTCAATAGCAGGAAACAGGACTTCTGCTGTAACTTCAGTGTCAGAGAAAAACTGTCCAGCAAACACACATGCAGTGAATTGTGCAGAGTTTCTGTCTTTTTAAGTAGTTGGAGCATTTTAATTACTTGTGCTCGCCTCCCTCGCCATAGTAAGCTACTGAAATACAGTATAGTGCATATAAGATAAATGAAGTCAGTACGTAATAACCGGTTATGATTATTACTGAACCGATACTGAATTGTCCATGTCTGCATCGCGGTGCACTGAAGAAACAATTCTGACACAATTTTGACACCCCTAATATATATATATATATATATATATATATATATATATATATATATACAGTTGAAGTCAGAATTATTAGGCCCCTTGTTTATTTTTTCCCCAATTTCTGTTTAACGGAGAGAAGATTTTTATCAACACGATTCTATACATAACTGTTTTAATAACTCATTTCAAATAACTGATTTATTGTATCTTTGTCATGATGACAGTAAATAATATTTTACCAGATATTTTTCTAGACACTTCTATACAGCTTAAAGTGACATTTAAAGGCTTAACTACTGTAGGTTTTAGGTTAACTAGGCAGGTTAGGGTAAATAGGCAAGTTATTGTATAACGATGGTTTGTTCTGTAGACAGTTGAAAAAAATTGCTTAAAGGGGCTAATAATTTTGACCGTAAATGGTCGTTAAAAAATTTAAAACTAATTTATTCTAGCCGAAATAAAAAAGATAATACTTTCTGTTTTTCCTTAAAAAAATATTATCAGACATACTGTGAAAATTTCCTTGCTCTGTTAAACATCATTTGGAAAATATATTTAAAAAAGAAAAAGGGGGCTAATAATTCTGACTTCAACTGTGTGTGTATATATATATATATATATATATATCACACTGTAAAACAAATCTAAAGTTTATGGTAAAAATTATCAGCTTTGAATAATTTTATGGTGAATTACTGTTTTGTTTCTTGTCATACTCCAATGTTTTGAAGTACTAACATATACACAACATAAATTGTTACAACGACAAAACACAACCATAAGCATGAGTAATGATGAGCTGAAAAAGTCACATGATGGGCCAGTGCTCATCATAAACAACTTTTCCCACAAGCAGAGACACATACAAATATATAAAAGGTGCTCAGTGCAATTCAATACTAAACACCATCATGGTAACATGCATATAATTAAAGACATTATTAAAAACATAATTTATCAACATTAGATGTAACATAAAACTCATGTGTGCACAACTCAAAAAAAAAAAAAACAATAGAATCATAATGACAACAAAAAGCAT
Organism: Danio tinwini; assembly: GCA_903798205.1. Lineage (NCBI taxonomy): Eukaryota > Metazoa > Chordata > Actinopteri > Cypriniformes > Danionidae > Danio > Danio tinwini. The sequence goes on along the minus strand of CAIGQZ010001336.1, from coordinate 8,187,366 downwards.
AAAAAGTGTCATGCAGGGAATTCTGTCAGTCAAAAGTTTGGGGTCAGTAGGATTTTAAAATGTTTTAAAATAAGCTTATCCTGCTCAGCAAGGCTGCATTTATTTAATAAAAAAAATACAGAACAAATTGTAAAATTGTGAAAGTTTTTTTTCCAAAATTCCAATACTATAATTGCACTATAAAATAACTGTTCAAAAGTAGTTTATTATTTAATTTAATTATTTATTCCAGTGATTTTAATTATAAATTTTCAGCTTCATTACTCCAGAGTCACGTGATCCATCAAAAATCACTCTAATATTAATTATTATTATTATGATTATTATTATTATTATTATTATTATTATTATTAATGGTAATAGTAATTAAAGCAATAATGCAATTAAATACAATGACTAATAAATAATAATAAACATGCATTTAACAATGTAAAAAAAACTTTTTTTTATTATTTATTAAATGCCGCTTTCATGAACAGAATAGTTTTATTGAATATATTAAATAAAATTTATAATTAAAAAAACTGACCCCAAACTTTTGACCGGTATTGTATATTAAGAAATCTTACTGTTATCCAGGTTACAGATTTTTACAGTAGCATTTTATTTTATTTCTTTATACAAAGAAAAAATTTTTTCATTTTTTATACTGTATATAATTAATTTAGTTTGAAAATCTGCTTTTTTTTCTTCTTTATGTACAACAAAGAAAATGTATGCCGTTAGCTGTGCTCCTTTAGGATCAAAGAGATGTAATTGCTTATAGTTTCATACTAATTCTTAACATTTTAAATGAGTATTTTGTTTTTTTTTATTTCACATTTTCGTTTTAAATGAAAACTACAAGCTTTGATCGTTTTTTTTTTGTAATTTTAATTTGTTTGTTTTTACATGTCTAGTTTATTGATTTATATTGATAATATGTCATGTTACTAAATATTTCACATAGTACAACAACTTAAATGAAAGACAATTGGATTTTATTATTTATTATATCATTATTATTTATTTTATTGTTATTATATCAAATGCATTTTATTATTTCTTAATTCAGTTAATGTTCATCTCAACTCACAAGCTTTAACTATAACGTAATATAATGATATATAATAATATAACAATTAACTTAAAAAATACCATAATTTCAATGGTTAAGAACTGTGAAAATGCTGTATACAGTAAAAACCCTAACCTGGTTAACTGTAAGTTCTATGGTTAATAACCATATTTTTACTTTTCCAGCATTGCAGCAATTAAATCCCTGCATGACACTTCATTTTTATCCCTTTTTTACATTACTGTAGTTCTTTTTAATATTTTCTCATTAGTGATGTACATTAGAGTTTTATGCTACCTCTAATGTTAATAAATAATGTTTATTTCATTTTATGTTTGTTACCATGAAGTTGTTTAGTAGTTGTGTGAATGACACTGAGCTTTGTCTAATTATTAGTATGCTTCTCTGCTAGTGGTAAAAGTAGTTTGAGATAAGCTTTAGCTCATCATACGACTTTCTCATCATGACCTGATTATTATATTGTCTTTTTGTTTGAGTAACGAAGGTTTTATTATTTTAGTTTTATGTTTTTTAACTAAGCTACAATTTTTATTATAAATTTTACAGGTTTTTTTTATACAGTGTATAATATAAACCTGTCAATAACGACAGCTGTTAAGCAATTTCTTTTCTATTTTAAAAGTCATTAAGCCTATTTTACCATACTAATTGTGCATCATATGGTTACACTAGTTACTCTGTATTATGTTCATTTAGCATATGTTTTCTGAACAGATGTACAACCCAATTTTGGACCAGCATCTCTTTCTCCCCACCAGCAGGAATGTGTCCTCATTGCTCATGTCTTCAGGCAGAAGTTTTAGTCATATGATGCAGGAAGTGCTTTAGGATCATGACACAGTTTCTGTTGGGGTTAAAGTGCTGGTTTCCTCTGATCAGAGATCAGTTTTGCTGTTCACGGAGCAATGATAAACGAGTCCCGGATCAGAGCTGAGAGAATAATCTCCCCCAGGGTAAATGTATGATCAGTAAATGGCAATAGATTTTTTACTTTTGCTATGTTAAAAGCACTGGATGCTGACAGTTTGTGCTGTGTTTTCCGTCATCATCATTGTCGCTCACGCATGGAGAACTGTGTCACCAGTTACACATGACAGCTTTGTATCACTCACAGTCTGGAGGAGGAACCGGCCAGCTGGACAGATCGTGACACAGATATTCTTCAGAGGCTGATAAAACACTAACTTTGCTCTTTTGTTGCACGTGTGTGTGTGTGTGTGTGTGTGTGTATGTGTGTGTGCGCGCATATCTACTTCATTTTGAATATTTGTCAAAACTTTCTGCTACCGAAAACTATAACTGCGATGAAGGCGGGAGGTTGACGTGTCCTGTAGTGTGACATGCTTTGTTTGATTCAAAACGATTTAAAGCAGCATTTTCACATGCAGCTTTTAGAGCCATGTTAACTGAAAGACTTTTCAAGACTTTTTTACACCGTATAATACACGACCATTTAAAATCTTTAAAAATGATAAAAATGTGTTTCTAAATAGTAACAAAAAACTACATTTATGTTTATTGACAACTGTTTATAAGTTTGTGGTCTGTAGAATGAGATGTAATTTTTTTTCCCTGAATTACAAAATACGTAATCGTTATTCATTCATTTTGCTTCAGCTTAGTCCCTTATTTATCAGGAGTCACCACAGCAGAATGAACCGGCAACTATTTTGGCATATGTTTCACGCAGCGGATGCCCTTCCAGCCGCAACCCAAACTGGGAAACACTCTCACATTTACACGCACTCATACAAATCATCATTTTGTGATGATCATATTAGGTCAAATATTAATCAGATGATCAGAATTACTTTACTGAAAATATGTAATCTACTCTCTAAAATATGGTTCTTTACAAATATTTGGTCTATTTAGAACCACATCATCCTGAAGAAGCTTTTTATGATTAAGTAGTTCTTTGTGTTTAAGGTTCTTTTTTCCCGCCTTTTTGTATTTTCAAATCTGTAACTGCCAAATCACCTCAGTACTTGTTTCCTTTAGCTTAACCATTAAATACATCGACTGTCGACAAACTCTCAGAACAACATGACTTATTTCTTAGAATATCTGTACATTTTAACTTTAAAATAGTAATTTACAGTATTTCTTTTGAGTCATGTCTTGTTTTGTTTTTAGTTTTCCAGACGATGCTGTAAGTGTGACAAATTGTTCAGTTGAGGATACCTCTTCTCCATTGGGTAAGTAAAATATATTTTTAATTTATATAATTTATATAATCCATATAGCTGTTTTTTTTTGTTATTACTTGGGTTTATGCATGAACAAACCTAATCTCATAAACCATGAAAGCTATCCAATGGCCTTAAATCACTTTTTCATTTTAACACAGTGAAGGGCTAACAAACAGTTTTTGTACATTTTTCTATACTTTATACCATCATAATTATACTTATTTGTACGATTGGAAGAGGCATGTTAAACTCAATTATGCTTCCGATACTGTGATACCCTACTTAAACTATTATTTTAGTTAAGTCCACAATTAAACAAACCGATATTTTGATGTCAGATTTGATTAAACAAAACCATTTTAGGTCCGGGGTGGCACGGGGTCTCAGTGGTTAGCACTGTCACCTCACAGCAAGAAGGTCACTGGTTCAAGTGCCGGCTGGGCCAGTTGGCATTTCTGTGTGGAGTTTGCATGTTCTCTCCATGTTCCCGTGGGTTTCCTCTGGGTGCTTTGGTTTCCCCCACACAGTTCAAAATTGAGTTAACAAAATTGGCTGTAGTGTACGAGTGTAAGGGTGTATGGGTGTTTCCCAGTACTGGGTTGTGGCTGGAACCCACATCCGCTGTGTTGCACATATGCTGGAATAGTTGATGGTTCATTCCATTGTGGTGACTCCTGATAAATAAGAGACTAAGCTGAAGGAAAACAAATGAATGAATTTTGCTTCCGTTCTGAGCCACTTATAGTTGTGATTTTATATATGAAACATTCAACATTCAAACATCTGACCTGTGTCTAAATGTATATTTCCAATTCCTGTGGCATTTGGCATGAATATAATTTTAATAACACAATCGTTCATAACATGACACTCAACCATGTCAACAGGGCTAAAAATGATCAATTTTCCTATTTTTGGTCTTCATAATTATGCTTATTTGTACTCAAACAATTGGAAGAGACACTTTGACCTCAATTGTGTTTCGCGTACTGTCATAACCTATTAAAACTATGATTTTAGTTAAGTAATTGGAAATCAGACTTCAATATCAAAATAAGCACACTGCATTCAGATCACAAAGTACTAAAATAATCTGAACATCTGCCTCCAAAAAAAAAGTGAATCCCTGAGCTTAACTGACCATCCTGCTTACATACGGAAACATCAGTCAGAGATCATCTGGCACTTTTTCCACTGTGAAGTTAACACCTGTTAAAAGCACCTGTTACAATCTCCGGAGATACATCATATGCTTAAACCTTTCTTTGTTTTTCCTTCTTCTGTTTTTGACATTATATTACTGCTTAAACAGAGGTTGTTTTTGTATGTGCTTGCATTCACTTGTGCGCTTCTGTCATAAGGAGATTCGCTAATGTGATGTATTACCTCTTTAAACGCTGAAATATGTCGGAGGCCTCGCTGCTCTTTGCATATGGATCAAAAGGTCAGTCTCTGTGCTTAAACTCAAAGGTCACGCTCAAATATGTCCGTCTTAACTGGAATTACATCATGTTTGCAATGGGACCGCTGCTCTCTGCCTGACAGGGGAAATGAAAGCGGCTTTGATCGTGACCGTGGACGGAGACACAAGACAAGAGCCATAACTCACACACTTACGCACCACCGGCTGCTGTCACGTCCCTCTGTTTAGCAAATCTCTCTTTTTTTAGTAAATCAGTGTTTTTACATTCAGACTGCATGCAATGCATTTAGAGAAGGCAGGGTTTATCCTAGGACAGACTTTTCAACTTGTGGACAGGGAAAGTTACGTTTAACAGAAGGTCTGATACACTCACTGGCCACTTTATTAGGTACACCTTACTAGTACCGGGTTGGATCCTCTTTTACCTTCAGAACTGCCTTAATCTTTCATGGAATAGGTTCAACAAGGTACTGGATTCCTCCAATTTTGGTCCATATTGACATGATAGCATCATGCAGTTGTTGCAGATTTGTCGCCTGCACATCCATTATGCAAATCTCCTGTTCCACTACATCCAAAAGGTGCTCCATTGCATTGAACCATATCTGATACAGTCTCTCTCATATTTAACCATAATTGTACAGTTTTTTTACTGGCACCATTTATTTTGGCTGTGGTGTATTCCAAACTAATAATGTCCAGTAGATAGATCCTCCAGGATAGATCAGTTGGAGCAGATGGATCCAGCCATAGTTTCAGGATTGGTTTTTTGTTGTTGTTGTTTTTTTGCAGCAGTCAGAACAACTGACAGAATCTTTCTTTGGTTGATGGATAAGGAGAGTGATGAATCGTCCAGCATGAGAAAAAGCAATGGGTAGCATTGGATTGATTGGTTACTTTTTAAGGAAAGTAATTTATTAAGTTACATTTGCATTACTTTTTGGATCTGGACTGGGCTTGTTTGTTAATAATGCTTGTAAAAAATATGATAGTAATATTAAGTGGCCTTTACAATGTACTTCCATTCAAAAATAAATTTACGTATTGTGTTCATATTACAAAACCTATACGGCGCTGTTAAGGTGGAAAACGGGTAAGTTAGGGACTGATTTGGTGGTATGTGTAGGTGTAAGGGATGGGACCACAATGTAACTATAAATGTAATTACAGAAATTAATTACAAATGTAATTGCATGCAGGTATTTTCTATGTATTAGTGCAATGTAAAAAAAAAACATGTATGCAAACGTACCAAATAATTAAGGTCAGAACAATGTAGTTATGGCCACTTAATATAAAGTGGGACATAAATATTTATATTTATGTTGTATTTATAAAAAACATAAAGCCCTTTTACACCAACAGTGACATGTGAAGTGAATATACAGTACCTCAGGCTGAAGGAAATGTAAATTTATGTCTGTACTGGGACAAACCCTTCCAGTTTACATGAAGAATAGGATTAATGAAAAAAAAAATCTTTTTTCAGCAATGAATAACCAGAGTTTGCATTTCATGGTATTAATTAATTTGAAGGATACTGAATCTGTTTTGTGCAAGTGAGTAAATATAACTGTTATTACTTTTTATATTTTAGTGATATTTAGAACAAATTTCATCAGCTTCGACGAGGCTAACTCATTCATTTATTCATTCATTCATTCATTTTCTTTTCGGTTTAGTTCCTTTTATTAATGCTAATTCATTATTGACAATCATTCTATTATCCAATCAGCATAAGACCAAACCCCTATAAATATAGTCAGTTTTCTCTAGACTTCAGCTTCCCTCCACCACCCAATCTCCACCATTTTAAACCCGATACCTACATAAATCGGAGGAGGGGGGTGTTCTGTAGCCGGGATAGACCCTGTGCTCTGACCCCTATCTCTCTCCATCCTGATAAGGGGAATAACACAAGTTATGGTGTCTTTTCAAGCTCAGAGCCCTCTCCCCTGGACAGCACACCAAATACGCCTATTCACGCATAGGCATACACACGTAACTCGTGACTTGGAATGTATATTTATTATTAGTAGTTACTTAAAGTAATCTTTTTACATAATTTACAAAAGTAATGCATTAACCCTGACACTGCTTGTGAACTAGTTAAAGTATTCAAAACCCAAAGGGAATCCTGCATTATCTTGTTTAAATTTCACACTAATATATTTACTAAGGGATATGATGTTTCACACTGTACAATCATAAATCCCTGGGTTAATTTGCATTGCGTAATTGCTGTTTGGATGAATGGAGAAAATGGTCCTGTTTACATACAGTATAAGAGCTCTAGCATTGCATCCTCATAATATATTTTACAGACTGCTATTTTTATTATTTTTTGGTCCCTGATAGCCATTTAAACCTTCACAAAGCCCTGTTTTTTACTCACATGCAACACAGATCTAATCTCAGATCTGAATAATCAAAACCTGCATGATAACTGACATTATGCATCCGTTCTGAACTACTTCTAGATGTGATTTTAAATCAGATACATATGTAATATCCAAACATCTGCCTTGCGTCTGAATACATATATCCGATTCCTATTGGAATTGGTATGAATTACATAAATCATTTTAATAGCATGGGGCAGCATGGTGGCTCAGTGGTTAGCACTGTCGCCTCACAGCAAGAAGATCGCTGGTTTGAGTCCCGGCTGAGCCAGTTGGCATTTCTGTGTGGAGTTTGCATGTTCTCCCTGTATTCACGTGGGTTTACTCGGGGTGCTCTGGTTTCCCCCACAGTCCAAAGACATGGAGGATAGGTGAATTGAATAAACTAAATTGTCTGTAGTGTATGAGAATGTGTGTGAATGAGTGTATATGGGTGTTTCCCAATCTATAGAAATAAAGGTGAATTGAATGTTTTAATACATTCATCACCTCGTTCTTGTTTTACCGTCATGCTTTAAAAAACAATGCTAAAATAAAAACTGCTAAATTTTGTGATCTATAACCATAATCATAACTCCTGTATAGCTGTTTCACAACAATACAGTTATGATCTTATTGCCACATTATATCATTACAATAACATGATATCATTCCCTTCAGTGATTTCCTGAAGACAAACACCAAAAAATAAGCAAGAAATTGTGATGACATATGATGACGTGTGCAGGTGCTGTAGTGGTGTCCCATTTCTTAAGCATAAAATTTGAAGCCCTTCCCCTTTACACTCTGTTTTAAAGGCCAAGGGGAGAGAGAAGGGGTAAAGATACAGAAATAGTATTGGGATTTGCCTTACTATTGTTACAAAATTTCAGCAACTAAAATTCAGTTCTTTTAAACAAAAAAATATTTAAATGCAATGTTTTACATTGTTACTATTTTACTGTTGTTTTGTTAATTAGGCCCCTGTCTTATTAACTTTTTTTCAGCTAGTTCAAATTGCAGCTGCTAGAGTGCTTTCTAGAACAAAGAAATATGATCATATTACTCCAGTTCTTTCATCATTGCATTGGCTCCCTTTTAAATATTGTATACATTTTTTTATTTTATTGACTACCTACAAAGCCTTGAATGGCCTAAGCCTGGTTTATACTTCTGTGTCGAGTGATCAGCGTGACCCATGGCACCTGCTTTGCGCATAGCCGTGCATTTATACTTGTGTGTGCAGTTTGTGTTGCTCTGCAATAACACTTTCGAAACGCTAGCTGGCAGTAAGTCAAATCAAATCAAATCACTTTTATTGTCACATCATCAGCAGCACGTGTGCTATGATGAGTGAAAAGCTTAGGTGCTGGCTCCAGACAGTGCAAAATACAACAACATACTCACAAAAAACAAGACAATGTAAAATTGGCAATTCCAAAAGAAGCTTAAGTTTTAATGTTCCTCTGTGTCGAGGTTCTTCACGACTGTTTTGTTTTTTCTGAACGCTACCTTAATGTACAAGTGGCTCAAACTAGCTCATTACCGGCGGACATGTAACAACTTTATTAATAAGATAAACACAAAGCAACAGTTTTCACCTGGAGGTCCTTCACGGGCCTTGACACGTGTAAACACTCGCCCAAAGGGTTTGCACGGCTCTCACCCCCTAAGACTGATTCCTGAAAGACACACAGTGACAGACAAGTCTTTGCATTGATTCCATGAACCAGCCTGAACCTACACACACCTGCAGCTTAAAGTTTTTGCCAGAGGAGAAATGGTCGTGCCCAACTAACCCTGGTTTCTCTCAAAGTTTTGTTCCTTCACTTTCATCAATTGATGAAGTTTGTTCCTCACCACTGTCGCCACTTGCTTGCTTGGTTTAGGATTTGTGGAGCTGCACATTGATGAATTTGCACTTCAGTGTTTAAAAATCTTTGAGCAGTGAAAATCCAACCACACTGAACTGAACTAAACTGAACTTCAACTCTGAAAACTGGACTGACAGTTTCAATTTACTAGAACTTCTATGTGAAGCTGCTTTGACACAATCTACAGAAATAAAGATGAATTGAATTTTGGCATAAAAAATGGCAAGATTTGGCATAAATCTGGCACAGCAGGCATTCATCTGGCACTGGTATACAGCATGTGGGCCAAACATGGCCCTGGTTTGGCAGAGGTGGCACCGTCTTTACGTTGGCACACAAGACTTTGGCCAGATGTTAATAATTGATATGTGGGCCATGTAAGTGGCCTATCTTGACCCACATTTAAAATACATTTTTATTCTTTTCGGTGGTTTGATAAAAAACACGCCCTTAGCACACCTAAAACTAAGCACAATGATTCTTGGGTTTATCAATTTCATTGCAGTCGTCACACACCAACATATCTGGCTCAGTTATGGGTTATTAACTTGGCTGAGACTTGGCCCAGATATCGTCCATGTTTGACTCTTGGCTGGAAGCCAAACTTGGTCCAGTCATGTACCATAATTCACTCCAGCATGTGGGCCAAGCAAAAGCTGATTGTGTGGGCCAGAGCTGTGCCAAAGATATTTTGATATGTGGGTATGCAATGTAGCCTATACGAGCAACAGAAAAAGAAGAAAAAAGTCCCTTATGGGTTTTTCACACTGACCACTGGACTACCATTTTTTATGTCCTCATATGTTGGAAAAAGCAAAACCCAAGAGAGACCGAGGGCACGACTGACAGGTTAAAATCTCTCAAGCAGTTTTACAGAACGCAGAAAATTCTTCCAAACAGCAGATTTCACCCAAGAGAGGCACTTGAGTTTAAAACGCATGCAAATGTGTACCGCATGAAGAATGCATCAGATTTAATCTGGTATATCTCCAGGGCTGCTTCTTATTTCTGTCTATCAATATTCAAGACTCGATACGACACATTTAATACAAATCTAGAATGCTTAAAACTAAAATGTTTCTTTAAGCTCACAGGGAAACCAGTCAGTTTGGCTGCGGGGTGATAAAGCATTTTAAATTACATCTTTGTGAATAATTCTATTATTATCCATGTTGTAAGAGTTCTGCCTGAGGGGGAAAAGCCTGTTAGGCTGAGCTTCTCCTGTAGTGCACAGACACAAACATATTGTCACATGTTGAATGCTAATATTCAAACTAACTCTGACACACTGTCTGGCAGGATGTCCAACTCTCTCTCTCTCTGTCTCACACACTCAAAGAATGGATATGTTTTTCCACTGATACACACAACAGAATAGTGACGAAAACTGTCAGGTTGATTAGCATCTGTGATAGCAACAATGCTAACACAAGAAGTCAACAGCAGGCCACTATTAGAAAGTGATGTAAAATCTTTTTTTGATGGTAATTATGAGGCATACTCTCTTCCAAAAGAAGCTTATCTTTTAATTAGCTTTTTAAACTATTATCCCTGCTGAAAAATCCAGCTTAAACCAGCTAACCATCTTAGGCTGGTTTTAGCTGGTCGACCAGCCTGATTTTAGAGGGGTTTTGGCCATTTCCAGCCTGGTCTTAGCTGGTCAGGCTGGGAGTTGACCAGCTAAAACCAGCTTGACCAGCCTGGTTTAAGCTGGACATCGCTGGTTTTGGATGGTCAAGCTGGTTTTAGCTGGTTTTAGCTGGTCATTTTCCAGCCTGACCAGCTAAGACCTGGCTGGAAATGGCTGGAAACCAGCCTGGAAATGGCCAAAACCTCTCTAAAACCAGGCTGGTCGACCAGCTAAAACCAGCCAACCAGCTTAGGCTGGTTTAAGCTGGATTTTTCAGCAGGGATATTACTATTATATTACATTTTGAGGTATTTTTCTATGCTTAATTTAAACTATAACTGGATCGAGCCTAAAAACTAAATGAGTCTAATTTGAATCATTCAGACCTGCTTGTCAACCCGATGAGTCATTGAAAAGATTCATTGAAACTCTGAGGAAAAAATTGTTGATGAACTGGACATTGTTAGATTCTTCATAAACATGCCAAGAAAAACTAGCGGAAATTTAGTGCTTTTATTTTAAAATGGACTCAAATTACTTTCTGTTTTTCACATAAAACTGTCATGAGCATTTTTATGATACTTACATGGTACTTTTAGAAGCTTTAAAACCACTATTCACTTTGAGTGCACAGAAAACAATAGCATGGGGGAATCGTCTTAAAGGTCCCTCTTTGTATTTTCTGTAGGAAAAAAACCATGAATGCTTTGGGAAGAAAAGAGCCTGAGTAAACAAATATTTGGGGGATGAAGTTTTTGGGAAAAGGTCTCCTAACATTAGACTGTGTGTTATTTCCAAAAATTATATTTTTTACAAGTGGCAGAGACAATAAACTTGAAATTAAAAACAGCATATGCTGGTTAAATAGGTTTTGACACATGGTTGCTGGTTTAAGCTAGTTCTGGATGTTTGATCTTATTTAAGCGGGTTCTTGCTGGTTTTAGCAGGTTCTTGCTGGTCATGAGCTGGTTAAAACTGGTTCATGCTGGTCATGAGCTGGTTTAAGCTGGTCCTTGCTGGATTAGCTGGTTCTTGCTTGTCATGAGCTGATTCTTGCTGGTTTTAGCTGGTTCTTGCTGGTCATGAGCTGGTTTAAGATGGTTTTTGCTTGTTTTAGATGGTTCTTGCTGGTCACAAGCAGGTTTAAACTGGATCTTGTTGGTTTAGCTGTTTTTTGGTGGTCATGAGGTACTTTAAGCTGGTTATTGCTGATTTTAGCTGGTTCTTGCTTGTCATGATCTGTTTTAAGCTGGTTCTTGCTTGTCATAAGCTGGTTTAAGCTTGTCAGTTAAGTCTTGACAAGCATGTGACCAGCTTAATGTGTACCAGCTTAAACTAGCAACCATTTGCCAAAACCTACTTAACCACTATATGCTGTTTTAGTAGTGACTTTAGTTGGTGTCTATTGTACATCATGGTACATGTAATGTTCATTTCAGTATTTAATATTTATATTTTCATGCATATTTTTCATCAAAATAATACATCTTAAATAAATTTATGGATCATTAATATACTTCTAGTACCATTATAGTTTAAAGTCACAAGCTACAGCAGGTGTTTCATGTAGTTTTTTGTTTATTTTTCATTGAAAATTCTCATGTTACTTACATCAGCAAAGCTCTGATTATCAGTCTTGCAGTCCAGCATAAACTGTGTATTAAGTTGCAGTTCTACTAAAGTTACCGGCCAACTGGCACATTATTTACCCACTAAAGCCAATTTTTACTCTTATTTGGCATTGGGTGAGAGTTAATTTTGGACCCTTCATTGGTCATTTACTGAGCTAACAGTGATTAGAAGTGATTTGGGAATTGAAGATTAATCTATAATGTATTATCATTGCTCCCTAGATCAAGAAACATAAGCTCTCTCCAGGGGGGAAGCATCCTTGTAAAGCAACGTGACTTTTGGGTAAGTGACAAAATTAACATATTTTGTATTTTGTGTTGGTTTGCCCCTACAATCTTTTTTTAATAGACTATGCCAGTATGGAAAGTCCCTTTCTCGGTTATAACTCATTCTAAACAGGCTGTTGCAATCTGATCTGTTTTAAGAGCAATTCTCCGGTGGTTTCTACGTAATCAAGTGTATATTTAGCTGCCTGTCTATCGTCTGTAAACTTGTGACCCACAGAAAAGAAGTAAAACCTTAATGTTAATACTAACAGACATGCCAGGATATTACAACACACAGGGTCCTGGCTTTTCTTTCCCGCATCTTTAACATTATTTAAGTACTCGACTGAGTCTCTCGACTGTGTTTATCACCGTCTGAAAAAAGTGACTTGTATGTGTGCACTGTGCCGTTTGTCAGCTGTTCGATGAAGCTCTCCACATGCTGTAAACATTTTATTTCCCACCATTGTGAGCTCAGAGGTCATTGTATGATAGAAAGAGTGCGCTGGAGTTCGTAGATCCACAAACATGCCACCATCTCACAAGTGGATAATTTAACAGCTGAATGTCGTTCAGCGCTAAAAGAGAGCACTTATGTCTTCTGTTTGGAAATGGCGGGAATGTGTTTGGAGATTTATAGATTATTATGGAAGTCAGAGGTCTACTTGTTTTAAAAGCATTGTGATTATGGGTTAGCATTTTCAGATTTATGGCTTCTTTTTTTAGTTTTGAGGCTCATAAATATTTACAATGGTAATTTTAACTGTGGCATATTTGTGTTTTTGGCTAAATTCCTCTTTGAGTGAGTTAGGAGTTTCTCAAACACACAAAATGTTACTGTTCATAAATACAGCTATGGAAGTCAATGGGACCATCAACCAGCCCAGCAGTTGTACCTCAACTTCGTGGGGGCATTGCATTTTGTTTGGAAATGAAAATTGAGTTGACGTCAGAACCCAATGTCAGGCCGTTGACAATGTTCAACGTCAAATCTAAAATCAACCAAATATCAAAGTCTATTGATGTTTCAGCTTGACTTTGTGTGGATGTTACCACTATGATGTCTATCAGACGTTGAATTTTGGTTGCCATACCTGACGAATAAATGTCAGTATTTGATGTCAATATGACGTTGGTTTAAGATGCTGGCCCAATGTAGGATTTTGGTCACTTTCCAGCACAACCTAAAATCAACATATTCAAAAATATCAAAACCACATCAAAATATCAACATCGTTTGACAGCGTCATTATTAGATGTCAAAATAGCATTGTCCTTAGACGTTGGCTAGACATAGAATTTTGGTCACCTGATGTCATGACCTAAATCTAACCTAGTATTGATGTCTTACGATGTTGTGTGCCTGCTGGGAGCATTCTTTAAAATATCTTCTTTTGTGTTGAACAGAACAAAGAAATTCATAAGGTTTAAAACAATGTGAGGGAGAGTAAATAGTGTGGTAGTTTTAATTTTTGGGTGAACTACCCCTTTAAAGTGCATTGTTATGTAATTTTAAAGGGTTGTAATGTTGTTTCGAATATGGGGTTACACACAAATTCCCATAAAAATATTTCAACATCACCTTATTTCTTTGAGTTTCAAACTTAATTTTCTTTTTGACTCTTCTTTTCCAAGAGCCCTCTCTGCTTCGATTGGTTGGATGGCCTAGCCATTTATTTAAAACATTGTTAATCTTTATTCAAATTTTTTTTTATGAAATCGCAAGTGAAATTAACGGATAGTTCACCTAATTTTTTTTTTATCGATATTCAATCATCCTTAAGTAGTTTCTAAACCTTTATGAGTATATTTTTATTCTGGTTGAACACAAAAAAAGATATTTTGAAGAAACGGAAAACCGAAAATCAAACAAATACTATGGAAGTCCATGGTTACAGGCTTCCAGCTGTCTTCAAAATAAACAAAGTAAATGACAAAATATATTACCTTTGTAATTTTTATTCAAAATATAGTTTTTTTTTCTAAAATATTTAGTAAAATCCAATTTTTCACATATATATGTAAACAAGATAGATAGACGGACGGACGGACGGACAGACGGAGGGAGAGGCAGACAGACAGACAGACAGACAGACAGACAGACAGACAGACAGACAGACAGACAGACAGACAGACAGACAGACAGACAGACAGACAGACAGACAGACAGATAGATAGATAGATAGATAGATAGATAGATAGATAGATAGATAGATAGATAGATAGA
>CAIGQZ010001336.1:8157177-8172653 GCA_903798205.1 Danio tinwini | reverse complement strand
AGATAGATAGATAGATAGATAGATAGATAGATAGATAGATAGATAGAAAAATGGAGGAAAAGACAAAGGACAAATTGAAAATATTCCCATTACATTTGTAAATGTTACAGTTTTTCTCAGTGGCTTTGGTGCATTTCTCACAACACTATTTACATTTGCACAACAGTTCATGCATTTCTCAAAACAATTAGTACAAACTGCAAAACCTAGTGGATAACCTGCAAAAGCGTGTCACTTGCTCAAAATGGAGAGCTTATTCTTCAAAAGCAAGTATTCATGTCAATGAAAGTGTCAGTGTTATCAAGATGAAAAGTCCTGCCACCATTGTTTATGAACAAGATAGTCAAATGGCTTTGTCATGTTTTCATTATCACACTTTACTCTGTACATTTTTTCCAATACACAGGTCTGTAAATCATTTATGAAATTGTTCAATTTAGAAGACATTTTCAGAAAAAATTTTTTTGATTTTTATGTAATGACTCAAGTAATGAAATGAGGACTATAGTTTTTTTATGGAATGACTATTCAGCATCCACAATTTTAGTTAATTTTGACTGACATGACATAAGCAAATGATAATGTTACAAACAGCAGAGAGTTGTCTGAAAGCAATTGATGCATGTCTAAAAGCATTTGCAATTTGCTGGAAGGAATGAGAAACTGCTACTATGATGTGCACAAATGACTAATTGTTTTGAGAAATGCATTAACTGTTGTGCAAATGTTAATAGTGTTGTGAGAAATGTACCAAAGTGACTGAGAAAAACTGTAATATATAAAAAAAATTGTCTATTTTTTAAACTGCACTTTTTATTAATCTTATTGTGAACTGATTGATCCATGCATACATTTATTTATTTTTATTTTTTCAAGGTTTTCACCTTTATTAGATAGGACAGTAGAGAGTATTGACAGGAAAACATGGGGAGCAGAGAGAGGGGGAGGATCGGCATAGGACCGCGACGCAGAATAGAACTCGGGTTGCCGTGAGCACCAGAGTGCATGTGTCGACGCACTAACCACTACACCACTGGCGCCGATGCATACATTTATTTTGAAGTAACAAAATATTACCCTATAATTTTATTCAAAATATTTTTTCCTGCAAAATACAAAATACTCAACATTAATGTAACCCAGTATAATAGTATATGTGAAAAAAGACAGATAGATAGATAGATAGATAGATAGATAGATAGATAGATAGATAGATAGATAGATAGATAGATAGATAGATAGATAGATAGATAGATAGATAGATAGATAGATAGATAGATAGATAGAAAGAAAGAAAGAAAGAAAGAAAGAAAGAAAGAAAGAAAGAAAGAAAGAAAGAAAGAAAGAAAGAAAGAAAGAAAGAAAGAAAGAAAGAAAGAAAGAATAGGAAATAGACAAAGGAAGTAAGGAACATCCTACTATTGCATTTGTAAATGTTAATATAGTCAACTGTTTGTCTATTTTCTTTAAGTCCATTTTCCCCCTACAGCCATTTTGCTCATTTGGCCTGTCAACACACACATCCACTTTAATTATTCACCTTCAGTCATTTCATTCTGACTTTTCCGAGTGACCAAGCTCCAGTCTGGCAGAAACCCGTTTCTATGGCAACAGGCAGGAAACACATCGATTCTGGCTAAAATGACATTTGCTTTGCCATAACGATCTAAGCAAAGGATTTTCGCTTTTGTTGTCATATAAAATTAGCTGCTTATTTGAAGGCAAAGCGGGCCAGATTAATTGCAGTGACTCACACCCGTGTTAATGATAAACACAGGCTGCACACACACACACAAACACACATCTCCAGGTTCAGCACATCGCGCATTATCTCCGACCTCCAACTCTGGAATCAGATGGGAAATTAAAATAGTGCTGAAGAAGACTGACACATCAAGTGCTTCAATGAACCATCTGTTGCATTGTTTCGCAGGATAAATAGTAGCTTGTGCCTTTTGCCACATCACAATGCACAGAAAACAATTGAATATTAGATAAAGACACTCGCAGACACACGCTCCCTTGTGTTGCTTGAGCTTTAGGCTGTATTTAAACGTATTCAGAGCTCAACGCATGCAGTCAAAGCAATACTACACCACCCAGCGAGTCTGTCAATCAGCCCGTTTTTTCTGTCTTTTCTGTCTCTCTCTCCCCCTTCTTGTGTCCCTCTTTCTTTTTCAATGTCATATCCTCAGAGAATTGTCTGTGTGTGTCTGGAATAGAAATATGAATCTGTCTTAAAAGTTTCCTTTTGACCTTCACTGGCACTCTTTATTTTTTCTCCC
The DNA here is from genome assembly GCA_903798205.1 of Danio tinwini. Lineage (NCBI taxonomy): Eukaryota > Metazoa > Chordata > Actinopteri > Cypriniformes > Danionidae > Danio > Danio tinwini. Next base: position 8,170,368 of record CAIGQZ010001336.1, on the reverse strand, counting down.
TTGCAGTTAGTAATTAAAGTCAGAATATGTGAAACCTGCAGTAAAACAATCATTACATGATTAGAGGTCGTAAACCAAAGGCATGTCGTCCTGTCGTTTTATTTAAAAATGGCAATGTGCAATTACCTAATTTGTATTGTCACTTTGAGCTATATTAAAGGGTTAGTTCACCCAAAAAAGATTTCTTTGTCATCATTTATTCACCCTTTACTTTTCTGTTAAACACAAACAAAAAATATACGCAAGGAAATTTGTTTTTCCAATGGAAGTCAATGGTTACAGGTCTTTAGCTTTCTTCAGTACTTGTAAAGAAATCGATTTGTGTTGGGACAACATGAAGGAATTAAGTTAACATTAGTTTTAACAAATGTACACTACCTGACAAAAGTCTTGTTGTCGATCTCAGTTATAAAAATAACAAATAATAACTTGCAGAAGGTAGATTTTTCTGATGAATCCTCTGTCGAACTGCACCTCAATCATCACAAATAATGCAGAAGACCTATTGGAACCTGCATGGACCCAAGATTCTCATAGAAATCAGTCAAGTTTGGTGAAGGAATAATCACGGTTTGGGGTTACATTCAGTATGATGGCGTGTGAGAGATCTGCAGAGTGGATGGCAACATTGACAGCCTGAGGTATCAAGACATTTGTGCTGCCTGTTACATTACAAACCACAGGAGAGGGCGAATTCTTCAGCAGGATAGCGCTCCTCATACTTCAGCCTCCACATTAAAGTTCCTGAAAGCAAAGAAGTTCAAGGTGCTCCAGGATTGGCCAGTCCAGACACTAGAGATGAACATTATTGAATCTGGGCTAAGATGGAGGAGGCATGCAAGAACACTTTCTTTGCCATTCCAGATGACTTTATTAATAAGTTATTCGAGTCATTGCAGAGATGTATGGATGCAGTCCTCCAAGCTCACGAGAGCCATACACAATATTCATTGGTTTTCCACTGCACCATGACTTTATATTCTATACTGTACATTATTTCTGTTCAGTGACAAGACTTTTGTCTAAGCAAAGTCAAACCTTTCTGTCCTAATTAAATCATTAAAAATGAAGACATGATCATGTTTTATTTTGGTAAAATAAGCGTAATTAAGAGGCCTTTGCCTTTCATATAAGCCACTTCTGATACCAAATGATCAACTAGAAGTTGAACATAAACCAATTAAGTTGTCCCCCCCAAACAAACATAATTTTTTTTAGTGTGTCTTCTTTTGTGTTCAACAGAATAAAGATTTAAAAGTTTAAAACAAGTAAAGTGTGACAAAAAATGACAGAATTTCATTTTTGTATGAACTATCCCTTTAAGGACACGAGTGAATAGTGAAAACCGCATCGATTGAGCGCAGCAAAGCCTATTTTGTGCGTGACTGTGTGTACATATAGAAACATTAGTGTGAGTGATTATTGTGCCTTCTACTGTGAAAAATGACAGACTAGACTCTCCACATATATGCGGCTTTATGGCTGTGACAGAGGATGAATGATCCTCGGGTGGATGAAAACCATGCTTAATATAGACAGACAAGACGCATGAGCCAAATACAAACCTTTCACACACTCACACATCTAAATTTTATCTAGAGATGATCAGTCAGTTCTGAGAGGTACAAGTGGGGGACGGTCTCTTTTCCATTGAATATCTTGAACGCTCAATAATCGGACTTTATACTCAGAATTTATATCCCGCAATTGTCAGTTTTGAATACCAATTATTACTTTTATCGACTTAATTTTCTAAGATTATATCTTACAATTCTATTTATGATTAACTTATGATAATTCTAAAAAATATCTTGGAATTTAGCTTCCCCCTTAAAACATATCAAAAAGTGTATGTCTCGCAATTCAGACTTTTTTCCCCTTATATTTCTGTTTCTGTCATATCTTGCTATTTTCTGCCTCTCACAATTCTTGTTTTCAAAATAATTAATAATTCAAAATTATATCTTGTATAATTCTGTTGTTTTTTTTCTTATCAAAATTCAGGGTGTTTCTCACAATCACAATTTTTAATTTGTCTTGCAGTTCTTTACGTTTCATTTTGAATTTCTGAATTTTTTTTCTGAATTTTAAAGGTATATCTTGCAATTTTAAACTTTTCCCTCACAATTCAGATTAGAAATTTCTAGTTCTATCTTGCAATTTTGTGTTTCTCTCTTGTGATTTTTGTTTTCAGAGTTCTTTTCATCATTTATTTCTTGGAGTTCTCTAATATTAATCTTGAATTTTTTCTCAGAATTCAGAATTTTCTTTTCTCACAATTGACATTTTTTTCCTAAGAATACATTTTGAAAATAGATTTTTTTTCCCTCTGAATTTTGAATCTTGCAATTCTGACTTTTTTTCTCACAATCCTGAATGTATATATTGATATAACTTATAAGGTCTAAATAACTTAGAAGGTCACTGGTTCGAGCCTCGACTGAGTCAGTTGGCATTTCTGTGTGGAGTTTGCATGTTCTCCCCTTGTTGGAGTGGGTTTTCTTCTGGGTGCTCCGTTTTCTCCCGTAGTCCAAAGACGTGCTATAGGTGAATTGGGTAAGCTAAATTGGCCGTAGTGGATGTGTGTGAATGAGATTGTATGGGTGTTTCTCAGTGATGGGTTGCAGGTGGAAGGGCATCCGCTGCTTAAACCATATGCTGGATAAGTTGGCAGTTCATCCCGCTGTGGCGACCCCTGATTAATAAAAGGACTAAGCTGAAAAGAAAATTAATGAATTTTTTTAAGCTGATTAAATCATGCTGAGTAACACAAATCTTAAGGTCCAATTTCTTATTCTTATTTCCCATCTCAAATGCTTTTGGATGAATGGCATTACCAATGATAAAACATTCAAAATTTATTATTATTTAGTTACATTTTTTTACTTCCCCAAATGTAATATTTAATTTTAAAACATATTAAATTAAAAGGAGTACAAAACAAAAGCTTTTTCACTAGAGCATTTAGACTTGATCCCATTCTAGTTGCACAATTTCAACCCCATTCGATTTGACTCAACCAATCAATCAGCCTACAGTTGAACAAAATAAGCATTCCCATTCAGTGCTGGGATGTGCTGAAAAATGTCTCTAACGCATCTACAGTACGTGACGTGTAAGGTTAACGATGGTGAACGGTCAGCACGGCTCATTAATAGGCCTCCACTTAAAGAAGACTCCATCAGAGAGAGAGGTAGAAGAGTCCTTGTAACGTCCTTCTCCCTCGTTCCTCTATTTGTCTTCTAGTTTTATCTTGCTCAAGCTGAAGGGGAAGCCCTGCGCTGCGGGACCGCCACTGTTTTACCTTCGACCCACCGCTATATTTATCCCATTGTGCTGAACTAATTGCTGGTCTGACATCACCTCTTGAAGGAGGACAGCTGATGAACAAAGCATCTGCGGATTATTTTTAGTTTGTTCTTAAGACGGCGCTTCAGGGACACACAGGCAGAGAGAGAGAGAGAGACAGGAAGTGCCCGTGCAGCTGGAGACAATGTTATCTCGGCAGCAGGACAGGAAATGGGGTCCAATCACTTCCTGGGGCCTGAGAGCTTTGTTAAGACACTGGTTTGAGTTCTGATCGGCTGTTTTTCCACCTCAAGGGTTTCGGCACAAGGGGATTTGAGAAGTGGCTTTTTTAGTGCTCATTATCAGATTTTGTTTTTCTTGCTACAAACCCTAATTCTACTATCATGGTATTATAGAATGATATAGTTTGCAATATTTTAGGTTTAATTTTTTATTTTTATATTTAAGTTTTTACACTGTAAAAGCAATTAGCTACTTGAAGTCAATAGGTTTACTGTCTTTTTACAAATTTTAATCAACTGATCACATTAAAAGCAACCAGTGTACTCACTTGTTTAGATAAAGTCAACAAAGTACTAAAAAAACCAAAAGCCTTACTCACTTATTTAAGTAAAGTCAACTAATCATTTAAAAACATTGTGCTTACTCAATTTTTTAAGTAAAGACAACTAATGGCTTTAAAACCAAAGGATTTACTCACTTTTTAAAATAAGATCAACAAATCGCTTTAAAAAACAGTGTGCTTACTCACTACTCTCAAGTGAACAACTAATTGCTTTAAAAGCAATGGATTTATTAAAGATTTTAAGTAAAGTAAACAAATTGCAGTAAAACAATGTGCTTGCTAACTTTATTAAAATAAATACAACTAATCGCTTTAAAAGCAACACTTTTACTCTTGTTTTAAGGTAAATGCAAGCACATAAGGCAAGGCAAGGCAAGACAATGCAAGGCAAGTATATTTATCCTAATTTATCCAAGTCTACTTTTTCCCATTTTTTTATGTTACAGCCTTATTCCAAAATGGATTCAATTCATTTATTTCCTCAACATTCTACACACAATACCCCATAATGCCAATGTGAATTTTTTTTTTAAATAAATGCAAATTTATTAAAAATAAAAAAGCTGAAAAATCACATGTACATAAGTATTCACAGCCTTTCCTCAATACATTGTTGATGCACCTTTGGCAGCAATTACAGCCTCAAATCTTTTTGAATATGATGCCACAAGCTTGGCACACCTGCCTTTGAGGGTTTTTTTCCCCCAATCCTCTTTGCAGTACCTCTCAAGCTCTATCAGGTTAGATGGGAAGCAATGGTGTACAGCCATTTTCAGATCTCTCCAGAGATGTTCAATAGGATATAGGTCTGGGGTCTGGCTGGGCCACTCAAGGACATTCACCGAGTTGTTGTAAAGTCACTTCATTGATATTTTGGCGGTGTGCTTTGGATCATTGTCCTGCTGGAAGATGAACCGTTGCCCCAGTCTGAGGTCAAGAGTACTCTGAAGCAGGTTTTCATTCAGGATGTCTCTGTACATTGCTGCATTCATCTTTCCCTCTATCCTGACTAGTCTTCCAGTTCCTGCTGCTGAAAAACATTCCCACAGTATGATGCTGTCACCACCATGCTTCACTGTAGGGATGGTATTAGCCTGGTGATGAGCGGTGCCTGGTTTTCTCTAAACGTAACGCCTGGCATTCACTCCAAAGAGTTCACTTTTAGTCTCATCAGACCAGAGATTTTTGTTTCTTATGGTCTGAGAGTCCTTCAGATGCCTTTTGGCAAATTCCAGGCAGGGAGTGGCTAACAACTCTACCATACAGGCTTATTGGTGGATTGCTGCACAGATGGTTGTCCTTCTGTTTGGTTCTTCTCTCTACACAGAAGAAAGCTGGAGCTCAGACAGAGTGACCATCGAGTTATTGATCCCTTCACTGACTAAGGCCCTTCTCCCCACCATCACTCAGCTTAGATGGCCGGCCAGCTCTAGGAAGAGTCCTTGTGGTTCCAAACATCTTCCACTGGAGGTCACTGTGCTCCTTAGAACTTTCAGAGCAGCAGAAATGTTTCTGTAACCTTCCCCAGCCTTGTGCCTCCAGACAATCCTGTTTCGGAGGTCTACAGACAATTCCTTTCACTTCATGCTTGTTTTGTGCTTTGACATGCACTGTCAACCCTGGGACTTTATATAGACAGGTGTATGCCTTTTCAAATCATGTCCAATCAACTAAATTTACCACAGGTGAACTCCAATTAAGCTGCTAAAACATCTCAAGAATGATCAGTGGAAACAGAATGTACCGGAGCTCAATTTAGAGCTTCACGGCAAACGAATTTAATCCATTTTGGAATAAGGCTGTAACACAAAAAAAGTGAAAAAACAGATGCGCTAAAGATACTTTCCGGCTGCACTGTTTAGCACATTTCATACAAAATGGTAATTCAAAGTCCTTTACAAAAACAAGAATAGAAGAAACAAGAAAATAAAAGTGATTAAAATAATTAAATATAATTAAAACAAATAAAAATCAGATTAAATTGTGTTAAAACAGGTATTAAAAGAATGAAAAAGAAAAGAAAGACATAATAGTGCGATCTGTCGGACGTAGCACAGTGCTCATTCAGTAAAGCCACAGCTAAACAGATGTGTTTTAAGTCTCGATTTGAATGTGCCTAATGTTGGAGCACATCTGATCATTTTCTGGAAGCTGATTCCAGCAGTGGGGGGCGTAGTAGCTGTCAGCGGATTCACCCAGCTTTGACTGAACTTTTTTAAAGTAAAGACAACTAATGGCTTTAAAAGTAACACATTTACTCACGATTTAAAGTCAACAAATCGCTTAAAAAGTGGTGTGCTTGCTCACTTTTTTAAGAAAAAGACAACTAATTGCTTTAAAAGCAACACATTTACTCACGTTTTTATGTAAAGCCAACAACTCACTTAAAAACAGTGTGCTTACCTTTTAAAATAGACAACTTATCGCTTTAAAAGCAACTGATTTCCATAAGTTTTTAAGTAAACAATTTGCAGTAAAACAGTGTGCTTACTTTTTTAAAGACAACTAATCGCTTTAAAACCAAAGGATTCACTTACATTTTTTAAGTAAACAAATCGCAGTAAAACAGTGTGCTTGCTCCTGTTTTTAAAGTAAAGACAAATAATAACTTTAAAAACAACACATTTACTAATGCTTTTAATTAATACAACAAATCTCCTAAAAAAACTATGGGCTTATGTTTTTAAAGACAACGTATCGCTTTAAAATCTACAGATTTACTCAAGTTTTTAAGTAAAGTAAACAATTTGCAGTAAAACAGTGTGCTTATATCAAAGTAAAGACAACTAATCGCTTTAAAAGCAGCATGTTTACTTACTTTTTTAAGAAAAAGCAACAAAATACTTAAACAGTGTGCTTACTCACTTTTTAAAGTAGACAACTAATTGCTTACAAAAAAATTGATTTACTTTGTAAACTATATCAACTAATCAATTAAAAAACAGTGTGCTTTTTAAAGTAAAGTCAACTAATTGCTTTAAAAGCAATGGATTTACTCACTTTTTAAGTAAAATTAACTAAACGCTTAACACTAATTGCTTTAAAAACAGTGTGTTTAATTTTTAAAAGCAACACATTATAAGTAAAGTCAACAAATCATTTAAAAACAGTGGGCTTTTTTAAATAAAGACAACTAATTGATTTAAAAGCAACTGATTTACTCATGTTTTTAGGTAAAGTCAACTAATCGCTTTAAAACCAAAGGATGTACTCACTTTTTAAAGTAAGATCAACAAATCACTTTAATAAACAGTGTGCTTACTCACTTCTTTAAAGTAAAGACAACTAATCACTTTAAAAGCAACACGTTTACTCACGTTTTAAGTAAAGTCAACAAATTGCTTAAAAAAAAAACGTGTGCTTTTTTAAAGTAGACAACTAATTGCTTTAAAAGCAATGGATTTACTCTCTAAAGTAAAATCAACTAATCACTTTTTACAGTGTACTTATATTTTATTTCAAATGTGTACTTTGTACTTTGAATTTTGTGAATTTTATTTTCTAGTATTATTTGATTTTATATTTGATATTTGAAGTCAGCCAAAGATAGTTTATTAGTTATATTTCTGCCTTAACTAAAGTAATTTTGTTAAATCAATCAAATGTAACTAAATTTAGTTAAATCAATAAATTAATTTATTATAATTTTGTTAAATTAATGTCGTGTTTAATGCAGGTAATTATTATAATACAATTACTATGCTTATATTTAAAGCAGGGTTGCCCAAACTTGGTCCTGGAGGGCCGGTGTCCTGCAGATTTTAGCTCCAACTTGCCTCAACACACCTACACGGATGTTTTTAGAAAGCCTATAAGGGCTAAATTAGCTAGCCCAGGTGTGTCTGAATGGGGTTTAAACTAAACTTTGCAGGACACCGGCCCTCCAATACAGAGTTTGGGCAACAATGATTTAAATTATGTGTAATCAGGTTTCACTTTTATATTTTTTTGTTTTATTTTCTGATTCAGTTGACAAAAAGGCTTTCACTCAGTTTGCATCCAGCCCAATTTCCTCTATAACCTTCCCACAACATAACTACAACATCATGGCACCAACATCCGCCCATCCGCCCTTCAAATAAATCAAAACCCCAGCAAATCACCATCAGGCCGCACAGTAATTATGTTGTACATAGTAAACCATTGGTCTTCTGCTCTCTGCTATAATGACTGAGCTGCAAAATGAGCTGATCCAGGGTCAGTCTATGCCTACAATGTATGCTGTTGATGATGATCCAGTTAAATCTGAATGTGCTCGGTGTTATTTAGCAGACAGAATTAGCTCAGCGTGTGAGAACTTCTCCATGGAGGACAAGAAGAGTCCAATATAGAAATTGCCACCTACATGTTTACCACACACACACACACACACACACACACACACACACACACACACACACAGACACACACACACACACACACACACGTTACACACAAATAACAGCCCAAAGGCTCCAGTCTCTGCAGGCTGTCTGGATGTGCTAAATGAAATTATTCCCCCTCATACAGAGAGGAATCGTTCTTTCTTTCTCTCTCCTGTTTTCCTGACATGTCTTGTGTCTCGGAAGCGAAGTGAATTAAAAGCTCGTTTGGCAGGTATTGTGTCTCTTTGTCACCGAGCGCTCGGGGCTCAATGGAGAAGCAGCAGCAGCTGGTCTTACTTACCTGAGAGAAACATCAGCCTTCCTGCTCCCATTAATGATGGGGTGAATGAGCAGCTTCACTTATCTGTCCTGTCTTTCCTCTCTTTCTTTTTTTTTTCTTTTTTTCTCTCTCGCTGCCTGTCTTTGTGTCTGTGGGTGCCGCTTTCCAATAGTGGAGCCCAAATAGGATTTAAAACCCAAAGCTTTAAGGTATATACTGTATTGTTACTGTAAATCCTGATAAAATAAACTTTTGGCAGATATGCTGTTTACGGTCCAATAAAAAAAATATTGACAACTATTAGCTATATCTCTTTTGTTCTTTACAACAAAAATAAATCCAATTATTTAGCTGTTAAGATAGCTTTGAAAGATATAAGATACCACTATTTTAAACTATGGAATCTGGGGGTTAAAAAACAAATATTTGATTTAAATATTAAAGGGCACCCATGATGAAAATCAACTTTTGTAAGCTGTTTGGACAGATCTGTGTGTAGGTATAGTGTGTCCTCAGTCATATTGGTGTGATAGAAACACAATAAGTCTCTTTTTTAAATTTCCTGATGTTAAAATAGGATCCTTTGCCAGAGATGGGTTGTGGCTGGAAGGGCATCCGCTACGTAAAATAGTGCTGGATAAGTTGGCAGTTCATTCCGCTGTGGCGACCCCAGATTAATAAAGGGACTAAGCCGACAAGAAAATAAATGAATGAATAAAATAGGATCCAAATCCTTGCAATTTTGAAGCCCACCACAATGTGACGTAGGAGTGAGGTTCCCCTGCCCACCGAATTGATTGACAGGTGTGTATTAACATGACTCCATAGTAACGCGTATAATCATATTCACAAGGCAGGATGTGCATAAAGCAATTTACAATCTATTCTATCTAAATTTTAAAATCTTTTAAAAGATCTTTTCAGCTCTCTGTAATCATCTGCACCCCAAGAAACCAGTCTGAGATGATTCGCACTTTATGATATGGCACCTTATTCTGCTGGAAGTAGCCATCAGAAGATGGGTACACTGTGGTCATAAAGGTATGGACATGATCAGCAACAATATTCAGGTAGGCTGTAGGGTTGACACGAAGCTCAATTGGTACTAATGGGCCCAAAATGTGCCAAGAAAATATTCCCCGCACCATTACACCACCACCACCAGCCTGAACCATTGATACAAGGCTGGATGGAACCATGCTTTCATGTTGTTTACTGTGAATTATGAACCTGCCATCTGAATGTCGCAACAGAAATTGAGACTCTGACAGGAGTGGCACTCGGTGTGGTTTTCGGCTGCTGTAGCCCATCCGCCTCAAGGTTCAACGTGTTGTTCATTCAGAGATGCTCTTCCGCAGACCTCGATTGCAATAAGTGGATATTTGTGTTACTGTTGCCTTTCTATCAGCTCAAACCAGTCTGGCCATTCTCCTCTGACCTCTGGCATTAACAAGCATTTGCGCCCACAGAACTGCCGCTCACTGGATATTTTCTCTTTTTCTGACCATTCTCTGTAAACCCTAGAGATGGTTGTGTGTGAAAATCCCAGTAGATCAGCAGTTTCTGAAATACTCAGACCAGCCCGTCTGGCAACAACAATCTTGCCACGTTCAAAGTCACTTAAATCCCCTTCCCTCCCCATTCTGATGCTCAGTTTAAACTGCGGCAGATCGTCTTGACCATGTCTACATGCCTAAATGCATTGAGTTGCTGCCATGTGATTGGCTGATTAGAAATTTGCATTAATGAGCAGTTGGATAGGTGTCCCTAATAAAGTGGCCATTGAGTGTATTTTCTTACAGCTTCACATGATTTGTAGATGTTTGTTCCCCTCAAATAAACGCTTGGTTGATTATTTTTTGCAGCCGCTTTGGTAACAACACTTAATAGCTGAACGTAATGAACGTAACATGTTGAAACAGAAAACAACTGAAATGAGAAATGTGCTTGTAGACACGCTCATTAATTATAATGAAGTCTCTGTTGCGTCACGTCACTCGCTCTTATTCTTGACAAAGTGGTAAATCAATCAGTACCACTAAGAGATCTGTACACTTCCCTGTTCAGCGCTGAAAACAAAGTGACCGTCGTCTTTTTTGAAGCACCTAAATCACATTGAGATCTCAATTAACTTATCAGCCTGAACACAAACATTTGTTAAGAGCTTCTTCCACTGCCAGAACGGCTGAAGTCTCCCGAATAAGAGACCTGAGAGCGCACACGTTCTCCCGCTCTCCTGTTTTAATGATGGCTCTGGTCTCTTTTGTAATTAGATTAAAAACAACACGTTATCTTAATGAGACGACAGAATTAAGAAGCTTAATAATATCAGACTTTGGTGCCCTGCTCCGCTGATTATATCGTTAATTAAACTGCGTTTTAACGAGCTGAATGGATTAACAATTAATGCTATAACCAGATTTCACTGCATGACTGGAAACAAAATAATATTATACATTAATGAAGGGGTTACATTGTGTGAATACTAATGATTCTGCAGCTTTTAAAGTTCACTCTTGTTTTTACAGAGCTGAGGGGCTGAAGGGTCACTGTGTTGATTTTCTTATGTATACAGATACACACACTAATGAAAGTGTATGGTAGAAAGGTAATGGTACTGGCACAACGTGGTATTACCCTGTAAATTGTACATATACTACAATTTATATTGGTATTACACTGTTTTTGTACATATATTATAGTTTTATACTTGTTTTTTGGACTCATTTTTTGTACTGTTGTGTTTTGGACATGTGCTGTGGTATTACCATCATGTTTTTCTTTCGTGTACCATTATATTTCCCTGTTTTTGTTGACATGTAAGGGGTTTTTGTACCATGTACCATGGTACTACTATGGAAATGTACTGTTTTTTTTCGTGTAATATGGTATTACCCAGATTTTGGACATATACTACACTCTCAGAAATAAATGTACAGAAGCTGTCTCTAGGGCGGTACCTTTTCAAAAGGTACATATGTGTACCCAAACAGTCCATAATGGTACCTCAAAGGTGCATATTAGTACCCAAATGTACCTAAAAAGTACCTTTGAAATACTAATATGGACCCTTCAGGTACAAATATGTACCTTTTGAAAAGGTACTTCTCCATAGACAGCTTCTGTACCTTTATTTCTGAGAGTGTATGGTACCATCAGTTTACCCAGTTTTGGGACAAGTTCTAAGCTACTACTATGGGTTTTTGGACATGTACTGTGGTATTACCATCATGTATTTCTTACATGTACCATTGCATTTCCCTATTTTGTGGGCATGTAACAGAGTTTAGTTTTTGGCCATGTTGCATGGTACTACTATGAATTTTTAAAATGTACCATGTTTTTTTTTTTGTATGTGTGCAGATTTTTGACATGTACTGCCATTGTTTTTTATGTACCATGTTTTTTGAACATGTACTGTGGTTTTATCATGGTTTTGGACATCTACTATTGTACTACCATGTTGTTTTGGATATACGCCATTGATTTACCCAGTTTTGGGACACGTTCTAAGGTACTACCATGGGTTTTTGGGCATGTACTGTGGTATTACTATCATGTATTTCCTACATGTACCATTTACCTGTTTTTTGTTGACATGTAACAGGGTTTTGTCCTGTTTTTGGACATGTACCATGGTACTACTATGAATCTTTAAAATGTACCTTGTTTTTCGGATGTGTAATATGGTATTACTCAGATTTTGAACAACCATTGATATTTTTCAAATGTACCATGTTTTTGGAAATGTACTGTGGTTTTATTATGGTTTTTGGACATATACTATGGTACTACCATGTTGTTTTGAATATACATCATTCCTTTACCCAGTTTTTGGGGAAGTTCTAAGGTACTTCCCTAAGTTCTTGAAAACGATCATTTATTGTTTTTTGGACATATACCATAGTATAAACTGTGTGGATACACACTAAAATACTTGTACCATGGTTTTACCCAGTTTATGGACATGTACTATGGTAATATCTTTAAGGTTAAAATTTTGTCATAGTAATGTTATTTAAACGTATACAATGGTATTAGCCTGTATTTTTTACACATATAAAGTCTGTTTTTTATCTGCCATATTATGACCCTTTTTTGGACATTTAAATGTGCTATAATGTTATTTTGTATTTTGGACACTTTAGGAGCATACTATGGTACTGTGGTACCATAGTTTTATTCTCTATATTCGACATGTACATCAGTATGTGTTTTTTGGATAGTGTGCCATTGTATAATCATTTTTTTCTTTTTGAGACAATCCTTTGTTATGGCATTACCATGGATTTTGGAAAATGCCCCACGGTCATAAAGATTTTACCATAAAGTGGGGTATTTCTATTATGTTTTGGGGGGTGCATGTGCAATAGTATTACCATAGTATTTATATGACAATACTACAATAGGCTTTGTATACTATGGCTTTACTTCACAACTATGGCTAAATCATTGTAATTATTTTTATTTTTCAAATAGATATTAGGGATTATTTCATAATGTTCTATTATTTTGTGTATTATTTTGTTGTAATGTAATCGTGTTTGTTTTGTAGTGTGTGTGTGGGGGGGGGGGGGGAGGCGCAAGGTGGACCTGAAGCACAGTCAGCATTTATCAGCTTTATGACAGCACACTAACGCCATATTCCCACACTCTTACTTGAATATGTGCAG
>CAIGQZ010001336.1:8145720-8157167 GCA_903798205.1 Danio tinwini | reverse complement strand
TCTCTCTCTCTCTCTCTCTCTCTCTCTCTCTCTCTCTCTCTCTCTCTTTCTCTCTCTCTTCCCCTCAAACACACAATTTTAAGGGTAGTACCCAAGGGAGATTGTTACCTGCACTGCACATCCATCTCTTGCACAATTAGCATAAAACACGGCACACACACACACATATAATATCACTCTCTCCCTCACAGAGTTGACCTCTGTACATTTAATAAGCAAGTATGTATGTGTGAAACTTTATACCTGAAATGCAAGGTAATTACTAAGGTAAGCTGCAAAGATCACAGCCAGCTACCAGCCTGTGTTTTTTCTTTGCTTTCTCTCTCTCTCTCTCTCTCTCTCTCTCTCTCTCTCTCTCTCTCTCTCTCTCTTTCTTTCTCTCTCTCTCCCTTTCTGCCTCTCTGCCTCTTCTATTCTTTTTATTGACCACTTTTAGTTTAATTGATTTACTTCATTTTGAAATTGGATGTTTAGTCTCAATGATTTGATGGCATTTCTGTTAATATAGTTCTCTTTTCACTTCAAGCATCACACCAGATATTTATTTGACTAAAAACTTGGTTTGATTTTACACAATGAAAGACAAGCCTATGCCAAATGCTCATTAAGTAAGCGTTAAGTAAGGGTTCCTCCCATCTTTTTTTCTGTGCCATTGCTGTTTGTTTAGCATACTGTGGAGATTGAACAAGCTCTATTCTCTGTTTTGAAACAATATATATTGTGAAAAGCACTTTTGAAAAAGTCAAATTCAATGTTTGTGTACATTATGATAACATTTTTGAGCTATTGTACATCTATAATGTGTAAACATGAGTGTATTTATGGGAAAATTACACTTTGGCTTAGTATATAGACTAATTGTACTGCTAGTGCACTAGTAAGGTTAGTGTACTACTACTACTTTACTACTAACTAAAGATCTTGGTACAAAAACGCCTGGTGCATTTTTGTTAAATATATACTAGATTGGTATAACATGCTACATATTCAGATGTACTATGATACAGCTTAGTGTAATGTTTATGTGCTACTGTACATTTACAGATGCACTAGTTACAACCTACTATAAAGATAGATGCACTTGATACAGCCTTCTGTATATACAGTACAGTGTGATAGTTCAAAATGACCACTACCGCCATGTGTGACGCCACCACGGGACAAAAAGATTACGAAAATGTGTTTAGGTGTAACAGTAAAAGCAGTTTGCGACAATGCTGACAGGGGGCAAGAATGAACGGGATGCAAACGGACAGAAATATACAGTAGCTGTAAATACTCTGCTACTTGTAAACGAAGATGAAATAATAAAACAAAGCATTATAATTCCTTCATATATCATTAAAAGCATGTTATCAAGCTTTATTATTGTTGTAAACTTGTTAAGTACAATGACATAAATAAATAAATAAATAAATAAATAAATAAATAAATAAATAAATAAAGCAGTGTTTATGCTATTACAACCTTTCAAATCTTTCTTACTATAATGTCTACTGTAAAGAACGGTTAGTGTGCTACATTTACAGATGTGCTAGATACAGTCTTTTATACATACATGTTAGTGCACTACATTTACAGATGAGCAATTCCCTACAAATGTCAACCTTGCTGTGAAAAAGTGTTTGTTTTTATCAAAATATGGAAACCGTTTCTAAGTTTTTTTTTTGTGTAAGCAAGCATTTTATAGTACTTTAGAAATACTCAAAAAAGTATTTGTCAGTGTTTTATTTGATTATATTTGATTTCATTTAATTATATTTGATTTACCAAAGTCAGAGAAGTGGCAATTTCACATCAGTCACATCCATAACGGAGAGATGTCACATCCATAACAACACTTTTTTGTCATAAATGCAAAAATATTAAATTAAATAAAATCAGTCATGTTTGTTCTACAGAGAGCCGAATCTTATCCTTTTGATTATCATTATTTCTTGTGGGTTGTGCAGTTTAATTCACAGAATTTCTACAAAGTATGTTGTAAACTGTAATCTCACAAACTTTTTTGGGTCACATGCATAACACATGTTTCTTTTCCTCATTTAAAGAACAGTTTACAGAAGTTTACAGATTGATATTTTTCTGACCCCATAACTCTGTGGTCAGTTGTTCTGGAATATAAACAGATGTTTCAATGTAATGTTAACGTATACTTTCTATGTGAATTTATGTTTTGAGTTTTTATTGCAAATGTCACATCCATAATGCTGGAATTGCTCAAATACAGCCTACTGTAAAGAACAGGTAGTGTGCTACATTTACAGATGCACAAGATACAGCCTACTGTACATAAATGTTTGTGCACTACATATACAGATGTACTAGATTCATTTAGATCAATAGGAGTGTCGAACTAAGAACATCTGAACAAAAAAATCGCTATACACTTTTGCTAATATGCTACAAAACTGTAACAAGCTGTTTATGCTGCATTTAAAGTGTGGCTGGATTAAACATTTATTAAATATCTATTAAGAGAGAAACTGTAACAAACTTGCTAGCCTTTATAAAGTGCAGCTAGATTGCTTTACCATAAAGTGCTGGCAATGCATTAGCCTGTTCAATTGCTATAAATTATTTCTGGATTGCTATACTACACTGAAGTACTATTGTGCTATATTGTTATAAAGATATATTACTATGACAAACTGCTAATGCTACAATTAAATGCAAAATGTGCTGTTTGATTCCTGTACTGCAAGCAGTAGCAGTAGCGGCAGTAGCAGTAGCAGCAGCGGTGGTGGCGGTAGCAGTAGTAGTAGTAATCATTGTAGCAGTAGGAGCATTAGCAGCAGCTGTAGTTGTTGTAGTAGTAGTAGTGGTTGTTGTAGTAGTTGTATTTGTAGGGTTTGTTGTTGTTGTTATTGTCATTTTTACTGTCATTATTACTATCATTACCAGTGTTGGGTAGTAGTGACGCTACTAGCTTAACTACATTTCTGAGTAGCATGGCGGTAGCGTCGCTACTTTCTAAATCAAAAAGCTTTTCAGTAGCGAAGCTATTTTTTTAGTCAAGTAGCACAGTAGCGTCAACACAAGCTACAGTTGCCTATCGCTGATCAATAAGTGACGGCCCCGACATTCACAGAGCTGTGAGGCCGGTGTCTAGCCGATGAAATTAAATCCATATGATGGTGAGAATGACTTGGTCGACAACAAACTTTTTGGTGTGTTACTGACACCTCTCATTCTCGTCGGTGACATTGCCAACCAATTAGGCTAGCACAAGAAATTTGCTTGATGAAAAGATGACTGACTTTTTTTTTTTTACATTATGTATATACAATATAATGCTTATTCCTAAATATTTCCCTTATAAATTACTATAGTATTTTAAATGTGTAACTATAATTAGTTTCTGTTTGGTACAGCATATTAATTGCAGTAAATAGTTGAACTGAACAATTCTGCCTCGTATGTTTCATTGACAATTTTATTGATCACTAAAATTTGATTGACTTGGATTTAAGTTGCTTCGATATAAAAATGAAAATTGCAAAAATAGCTTAGATGTAGCTAAGCTAGTTTTGCCAAGTAGTTTTTAGCTTAGCTTGCTACATTTCCCAGAGGGTAGCTTTTAGTGTGCTACATCTTAAGTAGAGTAGCTAATAGCTTAGCTCACTACATTTTTCAAGTATCATACGCACACCTGGCTGTACCTTTTTTTTGACGTTTTTCTCTGTTTTCCATTTGTATTTAATTCCATGTCATTTGTTTACCTTTTGTCAATAAAAAAAAGCTATATAATTTCTAGTATAGCCATTAAAATTGTAAAAAAAAAATAAGATTACTATACTGCAAAAAACTGACAGTATGTT
Source organism: Danio tinwini (assembly GCA_903798205.1). Classification (NCBI taxonomy): domain Eukaryota; kingdom Metazoa; phylum Chordata; class Actinopteri; order Cypriniformes; family Danionidae; genus Danio; species Danio tinwini. The sequence continues at coordinate 8,153,346 of CAIGQZ010001336.1, read as the reverse complement.
AAATTATTTAAACAATTGGTAGTAAAGAGCCCTGTAAAGAGCCATTATAGTGGATTACATAACTATAAAAGGTTTGTTGGAGCGATACGTAACCATAATAAACTGCTATTTAACTAAAGCTGTGCTGCTAGGATAGAAACAGATTCAAAGATCTACATTTGAGTCAGATTCAGATTAGAGGTTTAAAGGGTTTAATGAGAAGTGAGTGGGCGATATCACACTATAGTTTAATTACCATTATCGTCAAGCCTTAAGTGCTAAGAGAACAAAAGACCAAATGTAGCATAAATGGCAAATTATTACCAGATCTTTTAGGATTTAACGAACGCCGTGCATACATTCAGATGAATTAATGATGATTAGAAGTCTGTTGGAGTAAAGGTTTATTTTTAGACCAGTTGCTGTGCTGGGTTTGAAGTCGTTTGGTCTTCGGCGGTGGGGGTGAGCGGGGTTTTGGAAAGAAGGGGATGTCAGGACGTTGCATCAAGGCAGAGTCCTCAGAGAAAAGACAGTATTCCCACAGGTTCCTCCCTCCTTCTCTCTCTGTGTCTCTGTCTTTCTGCCTCTCTCCAGAGAACATGACCATGCTAATGAGCCTTTTGTTCACTGCAACCATGACATGCTGAGAGAAGCTTGCTCTTGCCCATTCACGGATATTATCATACACACGCAATGCATGTTGACTTGGACTTTGCTTAGTGTTTAGTGCACTCTTGAAAATAAAGGGTTTTTTATTCACATTGCTGATTCCATGAACAACAATCCTTTCTATTGAACGAAATGCTCTTTATAGCTGTTTAGATTCTGCAAATATTATTCACTGTGGGAAAAAAATCTTTTAAGAACTGTTCATCAATTCTTTTCTTTAAATAATGGAAGCAATATTCAATCAAAAATATGTTTGCTGTTTGTTCAAACTACTTATTTAAAGGGTCACGAAACACCAAAACACATTTTTTGAGATGTTGACAGTCATATATATGTCCCACGCTGCTAAAAGCACTATTAGGACACATATTTTTAGCTAAAAAGTTGAAATTGGTAGTTTTTTTGCATTGTTTAGAGCAAATTAGTTCTTCCGGTTTGAAAATAAATTTTGAAGCTATGTCACGGCCATGAGAACATTGTGTCTATTCCAGCGTGGAGATTGGCTATTTGTACCAGCCGGTACAATGTGACATCTTTGAGTTTTCAGCATTCATTCATGAGAAAGACTTGGTTCGAACCCATCAGCACGCTCTATTGTAAAAAAGGTGCAACTTCATTAATATGCATGATAGCTTCGAAGACTGTTTTTACCTGTTAGTGTTCAGACGGCAGAGAGATGCCACATTGTGTTGCCAATTGCCGTAACTAAAACAAGTGGAAGAAGAAGAATTGTTCGGAGACATGGGTCGTCAGTGTTGTGTTTAGTTATGTTTATAAATGTGCCGCAACGAAGGTTTTGTTTCATTTTCCTGCTATGAGAGCACAACTGGCTTGTGGGCTCACATGTGTGGATTACAGTGGTCTGCTAGCACACGACAAAACTATGTTTGTTAGGAAAAAAATTTTCCCAAGAGCTTTTCGCATCTGGAAAAATCCAGATTTACCACTCGTCTTCTTTAAAAAAAAAAAAAAAAAAACACAGTCCAGTTTGTGTTGATTGTCCTCTCTCTACGAATTTGGTAAGTGTGTGATCAGTGTTCTTTGTTTATGTTTATTCAGATGACTAATTTAGTTAGTATCGTCAGCAGTACTCTTTCAGTTGTTAAAGACATACCTTAGACAAAATTATTTAGTTACTAAGTTTACAGTACATTAATATCACTACAATATTATAGACTGAAAGATCTGCTGTAAATGCTGCTTTCCGAATGTAAACATCTTAATCAAACTATTACCGTCATGTAGGATTTTCGCCGGGTATGATTTCTGCCGCATTTTGTGACAGGATAGTCTATAAGCACACTATTCTCTGAACCTAACGAGTCTCTGCATTTACTAAGAAATGCGGAGGGTTTTTCCTCCCATTCAGTGTGCGGTATCCAATTCCATTAAAACAACACTCTTCCAGCAGTTCCTTCAGAGAACATGCAAACATACGGGGAGAACGGCTGACCAAGCCGAGGCTCGAACCAGTAACCTTCTGGCTGTGAGGCGACAGCACTACCTACTGCGCCACTGCACCACCCATTGTCTTATTCAGATTAAGGCAAATAATTTGATTACTGATGTCCATGTAAACGTAGTCACTGTCTATCTTCCCTGCGTCTGTGTTTGTGTTGAAAATCAGCGTGTGCACATCCTGAAACTCCCCTTTTTATGCAAACCCTTCCCTGTTTCGCCACTCAACACTCCCACCTAAACAAAGCTGGACCCACTTTTCTTACATTTTTCAAAGTAGACGTGTGAAAACACCCTGCTGTGACAGGGGGGGTTCCATGGTCCTTTAAATTGAGCTGAGACAACACAATTCTTAAGTTTTTTGGGGACAACTTAATTGTTTTATGTTTAAATCCACTTCAATTTGTTAAAAACAGATGTTAACTTAGTTCCTTTATGTTGTCCCAACACAAATCAATTGTTTACAGTATTGTCCAAATATAAACAATTAGGAAATCACTACTGTCTAATCAAGAAATTAAATCATTACCAGTGCATCATATTGGCTTTCATTTAGTATGCTTCTGTCGTTCGTTGAGAGAGTAAGTTGCCCATTTTTTAATTTGGATAATGGAGAGTGGCAAATGTTGTGGGAGCAGTCAAAATCATTACTAATTATTCAATGACATTAATATTGATGAGATGCATGATGAGTTGAATCACTGACAACCTCATTCAAATCAATGGCCACAACAAGTAACCACATGTCGATTCAGAACAGTTTCAAAGATGTGTGATGTGCCTACAAATTATAGTTTTCTTTTAGAGAAGTCCTCCATTTGCATGCAACCAACTCACCCTTGAGAATTGTTTCAGATGTGATGCAATATCCAGGGCTGTTTTGGAGTTGTGCAATACATTAATAATTGTCATCCGGTTTGTAAGTCGCTGAATAATGGATACGAATGATGACACACAGTTGTGCTGGTAACTAGTTTATGAGGAGATCTGGCATCATTGACAGCCTCTCCAGTGAGAGATTTAGCAATAGTATTTTTATTACTAGCAATCAACTCTTGCACTATTGCTTAAGCTAGGGTTTGGGACTGAATCAAACTTGTAGTTCTGAAAATTAAACTTTGGTTATAAAACAGAAATTAATCATACTGTACCTTAAAGTATGCAGGGTATTAAGATTAGATGATCTGATATGCATTTAAGTGAGCTAGTGGCTGAACAAATGTTTGCCACATGTTTGAACAAATTCTATAGATTTACCTTGAAAGAGCAACATGGGTGATATCTAGGGATAACCAGGGTGGGCTATTTTGACATGAATCACTTAGACCAGCAGACAACAATCTAGCTTTACCTTAGCAACTGCTCAAAACACTTTAGCAAACTCAAAGGAAAGCCAAGCAGCCAACCATTACACTAAATTATAATGGTAAGCATATAGCAAATGGGCAAGAATCCATTTTTTTTTAAATGCTCCACAATTGTCTTTGCATTGGCATGTATGTCGCCAGCATTTGTCTCTGAAAATCCGGGAGACCGGGGTTGGTGCAGTGGTGGGGATGTCTAGGTGTCGGGGGTGAGGTGTCTGAATAACACAGCTAAGTAACTGTACTATGCACTGGGTTTTGGGAAGCTGCTGCGATCAGATTCTATACCAAACTCTGCAATCCTGGGGTGTTATAAATTGTACCAAAAGGTGAGTACCTCAGGTTGGGGGGGGGTAAAATTATGGGAGTTTTCCAGGAGAAATAACAAAACAGGAGAGTGGCAGGAGATGGGTCTGAAATACGGGAAATCCTGGGAAAAACAGGAGTGTTGGCAGGTATGATGTATGTATTCATTCATTAATGCATTTATGTGTTTATGTATGTATGCATTTATTTAATTGATGCATACATGCATTATAATCACATTGTTTGTTATAAACAAGGTAATTGTAATAACAAAATCATAAAACTATAACCATTTTCTTTATTCATGCATGCATTTCTGTATGTATGTATGAATTTGATGCATTGTCACATGACTTCCTTGTTCCTTTTGTTCGTTAACCCTGCATGTAATTATTTGATTAGTTTGTACACCTGTTCTGTTTCTCTTTAATTGTTCTCTTGTGTATTTAGTTCTCTGAATTTCCTCGGTTCATGCTCAGCTGTTGTCTCTGTTAGTTTATGAATGTGTTGCCTGATTGTCTGATTAAATTTTATTAAAAGCTAATATTGTGTTCATCATCAACTTTGTGTATTTCTGGATAATATCTTAGCCTATATGCCTACACCTATGCCCCCAGGTTGCGTTTGATTGTCCACAAAATTTTCTAGTGAGATTACAACAATATTTTTTCATTTTTTATAAGTTTATCTAATATTGTATTAAACATATGATGTATGTGGGACTTTTATTTTGAAAATGGGCAAGAAAGGAAGACCAACATGTAGCAGTTTTAAAAAGTAGGCAGTCATGCCTGACCACGGCGCGTTCATTCACGGAGTGTTCTTGTAAGAATGCAAAATGCTGGATATACAGATTAAATGCATTTAATGTCACACCAAAGAAGTATGAGGTATGTTCATTTATGATTGCATGTTTGCAATGAATTAACAAACACATATAAACTACTTATTGTAGGTGTCTAATGCATTGTGTCATATCACTCAGCTCTTCCTGTGATTTTTCTAGAGTATAAGGACGAAAATGAACAACAAACTCAGAGTTTGAGATTAATTCCTGTCAATGTTTCCACATAACGTATATGGAACGTTAAGGTACAATAAGTTAAATCTTAAGGTTACATCTCTGTCATTCCATTTTTTTTGGCATAATCAATAATTTACCCTATATTTCAACCACAACACAAGCCAAGAGCAAACAAGGATACTTTAGTGGCAAAAAGATTACCTAGCTAAAATAAACATCTCTACAACTTAAGTTAAAAAGATTATTTTTACAGATTTTAAAAAAGGACAAATGAAGTATAATTATTTTGCGTGTACATTAAACTGTGCATGTGTGAGAGAGAGAGAGAGAGAGAGACTGAATGCAGTGATACAAGCTGCAGAGCATAAGAGCCGAGCTCATTATTATTTATGACCGTCCCAAATATGGTCAAAATCTAGCTTTTCAAATAATCCCTGTGGTTATAAATGAGCCGATAAAACCATTTATGGATCCTTTATTATTTTACATAATCCACATACCTTACTAAAAAGGTATCAGAGAACAATTTAACATATTGAATGTATTTCATGGCACTTAAAAAAAAACAACTTGGTAACACTTTAGAATAATGGTCTATTAGTTAATGTATTTACTAACATTACCTAAGTGTGAATAATCTTGTAAAGCATTGATTAATCATATTTCAACATTAACTAATGCATTATTAAAATCCAGGGAGCACGGTGGCACAGTGGGTAGCACAATCACCTTACAGCAAGAAGGTCGCTGGTTTGAGCCCCGGCTGGGTCAGTTGGCATTTCTATGTGGAAAAAGACATGCGGTATAGGTGAATTGAATAAGCTAAGTTGGCCGTAGTGTATGTGTAAATGCAAAAGTGTATGGGTGTTTCCCAGTATTGGGTTGTGGCTGGAAGGGCATCTGCTGCATAAAACATATGCTGGATAATTTGCCGGTTCATTCCGCTGTGCCACCCCTAATTAATAAAGAGACTAAGCTGAAAAGAAAATGAATGAATGATTATTAAAATCCAAAGGTGTATTTGTTAACATCATTTAGCACTGTGAGTCCACATAAACTAATGTTATTTATGGATAAATACAGTAATAAATGCATTACTAATTATTTCTAATTTGTAAATAACTAACATTAACTAATGGACCAATATTTTAAGGTGCTACTGAAACCTTTAATATATAGAATTATGGTAATTTTTACTAGTTGTCAAGGAAAGATTTCAATTTTTTTTTGTTTCACTTTTATTTGGTTTAAATTCAATAATAACAAAACACAACAGTTACTTAAAAGTAGGTACAATTAAAATGAAAATATAAAAAATAGCTCATTTAAACTACAAATGTCGAATTTAAACTACAAATATTTTAGTGATGCTAAATTAACCCTTTTTAATAACAGTGAAGCTTAATGGAATGCATTTTTATAAACTGAAATTGAAAACATATTTTGGAATGCTAATAGTTTTTAACATATTAAATATAGTAGAGACCCTCTGGGTAGAGAATCAGTGAGTGTGTGCATCTGTATGAACACCAGCAGATGTTTGGAGAGTAGAGCTGTTTTCTCAGGGCGCAGACTGAAACACTGAGGTTTCTGTGGGCTCTCTGGCTTTTGTTTGAATTGGCTTCTTGGGAAGATAGCAAGGATGAATGAATGGATGGATGTGTTTGCTTGCTTACCGAGAATTTGTTTGGGAAGAATTTGATAACTGTAAAGACAACATGCGATAAGCGTTAAAAATGAGTAAATGTTAGCTTTAGCGCTAGGCTTGTGTACATGTCACCTGTGTGTGTGTGTGTGCGTTTTTGTTCATAAAAAGCCTTTAGCTAAAAACCCTTGATGTATTAAAGCCTTTAATGAAAGCCTTGTCAAGCATTCTCCTGTGGATGCGGTGAACAAAAAAATCCCAGCATGCTCTGCTTATTTCGTGCTGTTCCAGCATTGTTTGTGTTGTGTATGTGTGAGTGTTAAACAGAAAGAGGAAGAGTGAAAAGGAATCTGTGTGTGTGCAAATAAGCTTTTTCAGACTATTGGGGGCATCAGCATTGGTATCTGCATTGCACAGACGTATAGAACTGCATTGGCATCACACAGATCATATATCCCACACACTGTGTCTCTCTGTGTGTTTGAATGGGCTCATTTTTCATTTTCCTTCTTTTTCTTTCAGAGCGAGAGCATTTAGAGGCATCCAGATATAAAACCAGATTTCCAGATCCCGCACATTGGCGGGTGACACGTAAGTTCTCGATGTGACATTTATTTGACATTTGAAGGGATTTCTTTGTGGAATGAGGTGATATTACTGCAGTAAAAGTGGAGATAAAGCTGTGGGAGACGGTCACTCTGCATGCTTCATATTCTCTGAGGAAATATTGCGAATATTCTCTAGTGTCATTTAATATTTCTGACACAGAAAGTATGTTTCTAATAAAATAATAAAGCAATAACGCTTGATGGAAGAATGATCAGGTTGCTGAAGGAAATGAAGGAGTGTTTTGTGCTGACAGATGATATTAAAATATATTGTTTTTGAAATTGACTTTTTAAAAATGAAAGTTCTTGCAGGTGAATATTTACATGTGAGTTAGGGCTTGAATAGCAACTGTAGGCTTAGTGCTAGAATTAAATATTATATTAAGTGTGATAGTAAGTAGTATTATAAGTGCTATAATGAAGTGTCAGGTCAGTGCATATCATAGTTTGCAAAATTGTAATTGGTTTTGTTTGGGTGGGCGGAAGGAAGGAAGGAAGGAAGGAAGAATGGATGGATGGATGGATGGATGGATGGATGGATGGATGGATGGATGGATGGATGGATGGATGGAT
>CAIGQZ010001336.1:8133620-8145320 GCA_903798205.1 Danio tinwini | reverse complement strand
GTGTGTGTGTGTGTGTGTGTGTGTGTGTGTGTGTGTGTGTGCGAGAGAGAGCTTACGAGAGGGTGACAGAAATTGACTCTCACCTGTTGATGCAGGGTCATAATTACAAACTTCAGTTGTCGCCATGGAAACAAGCCATGTTCCTATGGAGACATGGGGTGGTTTTCAGGGGCACAATATGATCCAGTGTGTGTATGTGTGTGTGTGTGTGTCTGTGTGCACATGTGAGAGGCTTTTATTTTTCTCTGACCCATCAGTTGAGTTTCTGTAAAGCATAAACTCACTCTGAAGTTCCCGAAATGTTCTTCCTTGTGTTCTCTTTTAGTTGTTACAAAACCTTCATACAACATTCTGGGAAGCTTAGGTAGAACGTTCGACAGTGCTAACCACTGAGCCACTGTGCCGCCCGTAATTTGTTTTCTTAATTGAATATACATATTTTTCACAAGTGCAAAGACATGTATAGTTGAATTGGCTAAGCTAAATTGGCCGTAGTGTATGTGTGAGAATGAGAGTTTATGGGTGTTTCCCAGTGATGGGTTGCAGCTGCTGAAAGGGCATCCGCTGCGTAAAGCATATGCTGGATAAGCTGGCAGTTCAATCCGCTGTGGTGACCCCTGATGAATAAAGGGACTCAGCCAAAAAGAAAATGAATTAATTTAAAGGCCAGCTTCAAGGTGACCTTTAGTTCAGCACAGTTTAGGACTAGTTGTTTACAAATAATTCCATTATAATTTACACTCACCGGCTACTTTATTAGGTACACCTGTCTAACTGCTTGTTAACGCAAATTTCTAATCAGCCAATCACATGGCAGCAATTCAACGCATTTAGGCTTGAAAACATAGTCAAGACAATCTGCTGCAGTTCAAACCGAGCATCAGAATGGGAGAGAAAGGGGATTTAAGTGACTTTGAACGTGGCATGGTTGTTGGTGCCACACGGGCTGGTTTGTGTACTTCAGAAACTGCTGATCTACCTGGATTTTCACACACAACCATCTCTAGAGTTTACAGAGAATGGTCTGAAAAAGAGAAAATATCCAGTGAGAGGCAGTTCTGTGGGCGCAAATGCCTTGTTGATGCCAGAGGTCAGAGGAGAATGGCCAGACTGGTTCCAGCTGATAGAATGGCAACAGTAACTCATATAACCACTCATTACAACCGAGGTATGCAGAAGAGCATCTCTGAATGCACAACATGCCGAACCTTGAGATGGAAGAGCTACAGCAGCAGAAGACCACACCGGGTGCCACTCCTGTGAGCTAAGAACAGGAATCTGAGGCTACAATTTGCACAGACACACCAAAATTGGACAGTAGAAGATTGGAAAACGTTGCCTGGTCTGATGAGTCTCCATTTCTGCTGAGACATTCAGATGGTAGGGTCAGAATTTGGTGTCAACAACATGAAAGCATGGATACATCCTGCCTTGTATCAACAATTCAGGCTGGTGGTGGTGGTGTAATGGTGTGGGGGATATTTTCTTAGCACACTTTGGGCCCATTAGTACCAACTGAGCATCATGTCAACACCACAGCCTACCTGAGTATTGTTGCTGATTATGTCCATGTCTTTATGACCACAGTGTACCCATCTTCTGATGGCTACTTCAAGCAGAATATGTCACAAAGTGCGAATCATCTCAGACTGGTTTCTTGAACATGACAAGAAGTTCACTGTACTCAAATGGCCTCTACAGTCACCAGAGCTAAATCCAATAGAGCACCTTTGGTATGTGGTGGAACGGGAGATTTACATCATGGATGTGCAGCTGACAAATCTGCAGCAACTGTGGAATGCTATCATGTCAATATGGACCAGAATCTCTGAGGAATATTTCCAGTACCTTGTTGAATCTGCCACGAAAGATTAAGGCAGTTCCGAAGACAAAAGGGTGTCCAACATGGTACTAGTAAGGTGTACCTAATAAAGTGACCGGTGAGTGTATACTTACACTACAATTTTATTCGATAATTTCATACCTACTTTTACCATGCACTTTCGCCATGCACTGAAAAAAATATGTATTGGATTTACTAAATATTTGTAAAGTAAGTGGTTGCAAACAATTTATATGGGCTAAACATAAACAGAGTTGAACATTACTTAACTTATATCGTTTGTATAAATTGTTTGCAACTTACCTTACAAAAGTGTACTAAATTCAATTTATCATTTTTTAGTGTGCATTTTCACATTTAATATCCACTTTTGATTATGTACTCTGGATGGAGATCTTTTCTGAAACATACACCAATGTAAATGTGGGTTATTTTCATTTTAAAATTGCTGTCTAAAAAAAAACATAACTATTGCAAACGTATCCTGAGCTCTCGCTGTTTTCAGCCTCTCCCTTCACAGCTGCCCGATAACTCGCATCCAGACAGAACGTCGGGAATCCTGACACAAAAGATCACATTTCTAAATACGAAATGACTGCGTTTCTCTTTGGGGACCAGTAACGTATCTCCTCATTTCAGCCATCTATCAAAAGTGTCTGCGCGCATGTGTTTGATTGACTGGGTGTGTATGACTATGTGTGTTCGCTGTGTGATATATGATGTAATTTCAGAAATTTCTCCACATGCACAACGGCCTGAAGCAACAGAGCGGCAACATGTCCAACCCCCCCTCCGCCCCAGTCTCTCTGTTTCTGCATGAAAGAATGATAAATAGCTTCATGAACGCGGTGTGTAACGCTCAGTCATACACACGCAGGCTTGTGTGGAAGGTCAAACTGTATGTAAATTTTCTGCTTTTGGGTTTGGGTCCCAGCAGATGCCGGCTCCGCTCTGTGATTTGGAGCGACGGATGGCCGATCGGGCTTCGTCCGCTGAGCTGACTTTTCCTGTGGCTGTGGAGGGCTTTTTTCTTGTTTAATGACAGACTTGGAAAGAATAACAGAATGGCCTCTAAACATGAATGAATGATTGGGAAGGGGATGTGAAATGGAAAAGGAATGAGAAAACTGGGGTGAAAACAGGAGAGCGAGAGAGCGAGGAAAGAAAGAGGAATATGAATTGCAGATTTTGCTGTAAATGATGGATCTTCACATAAATAGTGCGCATGTGCGTCTGAGCTGACTAGTGGTGAATAATAATACTGTTGTGTTTATAAAGATGCTTCATGAGTGAACTGAGTTTATAAGTAATGATGAACTCTTTAAGTAATTGAACTAAACTGAATCAAAAACAAAACTGAGTTGACAAAGCTACAGTTGAAACTGTATTTGTAACTTGAAACTGTATTTGTTTTGTCTGTATTCTCCATATTTTCATATATATAAGTATTTTGCTTAACAGCAATGTTATAGTATTTATATTCCATAGAAATCTAGTTTTGTCTTTAATTTATGGCAGTTGTCTTATTATTACAGCAATGAAAAAAAAACATTGTCAGGGCTACATTAAGAACTCATTGGGCATATAGGCTATAGTAAACCCAAGGGCCGCATTAATTTTGACACATTTTTGCCACATTTTTATTTTTTTTAGTCTTGCTGTTATTATTAATTTGCTAATAATATCTCATTTTTTATGACTTGATTTATATTTGATTATAATAATATATATGTCGATGCAGTGGCGCAGTAGGTAGTGCTGTCGCCTCACAGCAAGAAGGTCACTGGTTCGAGCCTCGACAGGGTCAGTTGGCGTTTCTGTGTGGAGTTTGCATGTTCTCCCTGCATTGGCGTGGGTTTCCTCCGGGTGCTCCGGTTTCCCCCACAGTCCAAAGACATGCGGTACAGGTGAATTGGATAGGCTAAATTGTCCGTAGTGTATGAGTGTGTGTGGATGCTTCCCAGAGATGAGTTGCGGCTGGAAGGGCATCCTCTGCGTAAAATCGTGCTGGATAAGTTGGCGGTTCATTCCGCTGTGGCAACCCCGGATTAATAAAGGGACTAAGCCGAAAATGAATGAATAATATATATATTTTTTTCTTATTTTATAAAAGCAGACCTTAATGCAACACATTAATTACATAATGAACTTTTAACAGGCTGCCAATATCATCAAAATAAATTGTAATACTTCCTAAATTAGTATTTTATTATAAATACTTTAAATTTGGATTTAGGGCTCGGACACACCAAGCCAACGGTTGGTCGCTGGAGTTTGTTTGATCTGTTGGTCAATCAAGTTGATTTGGTGTTTCCACACATAAACTGGTTCCACTCATGGCTTCTCGTCGGGTTAACGTTGGAGCTTGTTAGCGTGTAGAATCTGTATCAGCCATCGGCTAAAGAAAGTGCTCTGATTCGTTGCTGAATAACCAGGAGTATGGTTTTAACCACGAGTGTTCATTCAATCTTTTTTTTTTTTTGGCTTAGTCCCTTCATTAATCAGAGGTTGCCACAGCGGAATGAACCACCATCTTATCCAGCATATGTTTTATGCAGCGGATGCCCTTCCAGCTGCAACCCATTGCCAGGAAACACCCATACACTCTCATTCACATACATATACTACGGACAATTTAACTTACTCAATTCACCTATACCACATGCCTTTGAACTGTGGGGGAAATCTGAGCACCTGGAGGAAACCCACGAACATGCAATCTCCACACAGAAATGCCAACTCACCCAGCCGAGGCTCAAACCAGCGACCTTCTTGCCGTGAGGTGACAACGCTACCCACTGCACTACCACGCCGCCCTTAACCACAAGTGTGAAGTGAAATGAAATAGCAAGTAGCAATTCAAGCCAAGGGAGATTACAAAGAGGCCGGCTGTAATTTTGCTACATTTCTCAATTATTTGCAAACGATTGAATGTCAGACATATTTGCATGTACGAATCCCTCTAAATGCTGCTTTGTTTACGCTTTATCTGCATAAGTCGAAAGAAACATTTGTGGAACGAGAAAACAGATACTGCCCCCTACAGAGCGGGAATATACATCTTCATGCGCAGGCACAGAACATGGCTCTCGTTTTAGTCAACTTTCGTGTTCGTGCACAGCTTTTTAATCTAGACGTAATCCAACAAGAGGCGACAACACAGTTGGATTTTGTTGGTGTTTGCCATTGGGTTGGTGTATTCCTTCCGCCTTAGAGTTAAAAAGCTTATTTAGGCCTAGAACTTTAGCTAATCAGAAATCCCTAATCATCTCTTTACAATCCATGCTTCTAATTTCCTAAAAAACTGGTCTTGTGAGTCAGTTACAGCAGGCTAGCATATTTTTTAGTATGAGCAGTTGACAAACAGACACAATCTCACTGCAATTTGTAACTTTTAGATTTAGTGGTTAATTCGTATGATCTCATTCATATAATTTAGTAAGCTTTGCTTATCCCCTTAATGACGGGTGGGTTTAGGGGTGGGGTTGGGTGCCATGCCTCTTTTTTAAAATCATACATTTTCATACGACTGATCTCATATGAATTAGCCACTAAACTGATGAAACATAAAACACGTTACGTTTCCTCTTGAGATCAGGCTGGACAAACCATGTTTGAATTGTAGTTTTTTGTTTTACAATGAGCTTGCTTAGCCTATACTTTTGATTAGGCAGTTCTCAAGGTAAATTTGAAATTGTCCTATCCTGTAAAAAAAAATGGGATATCCGGTCACCCTATTTGGGAGCCAATACAAGGCTATTGAAAATTCTGATGTGTGGCCCTACACTCTCAGAAATAAAGGTACAGGAGCTGTCACTGGGGCAGTACCTTTTGAAAAGGTACATATTAGTACCTGAAGGGTCCATAATGGTACCTTAAAGGTACTTTTTACGTACATTTGGGGACTAATTTGCACCTTTGAGGTACCACTATGGGCTCTTTGGGCACAAATATGTATCTTTTGAAAAGGTACTGCCCCAGTGACAGCTTCTGTACCTTTATTTCTGAGAGTGTAGTGTGGCTTCGTCACTATTTTGAACACCGCGAGCCCAACAAATACTATTGACATGAGAAAGCATAACCCAAAGAGGTATTTCCCAGCATCATAGCACAAAATTAATTCTCTAGCCAATCCAACACCCCCTCCTTCCATAGCCCTTATGTTAATCCAGCCCCAACCATTGGGAATAATGAGAATTTATTGTCATGAAATGTCACAATGTGAAATAAATTAATAAACAGGCTTCTTTCATTATGCAAAATGCAATTTATTTTCATCTTCTTCCTTTGTTATTAAGGAGTAAAATGTGGCCCAGACAAGTTTTCATCATCTTTTTTATGTTTTTCATCAGATTCAATCGTGCATGAAAAAAAACTATCAGGATATTAAACTGTCCTTTTGTTTTTCCAGCCATACATGACTTTGGAATATCAGGTTTGGCAGGAGCTGATATCTGGGCAGGCTAACTCTCTAAATCTCTCCGTCTCTCTCTCCCTCTTTCATTCTGTCTTTCTCACTCAGGCTTGCAGACATCTCTGCGTTCAGGGGCCCGAGGCGCTGTTGAGCGTGGCATCATAAAACAGGCGGGCGAGGAGAGAGAGCGAGTGTTTGTGAGCAGATTAACACACTGTGTGTTAGGGGATTTCAGCTGCTCTGGCTAACACAGTCAGTGTCTGATTGAAAAGCCTATCCGAAGCATACGGACAGAGTCGGAGTGCACTGTAAGCTGCAGATTCATGTCAACAGTCTTTAGCCTTATTCTAAATCTTAACCAGCTGCTGGAACTTGTCCTGAAAAAATTATAACTATATTTGTGTGTGTGTGTGTGTGTGTGTGTGTGTGTGTGTGTGTGTGTGTGTGTGTGTGTGTGTGTGTGTGTGTGTGTGTGTGTGTGTGTGTGTGTGTGTGTGTGTGTGTGTGTGTGTGTGTGCACGTGTGTGACATCTCTTTATCTCCTTGTTTAAAGCTTGTCTGAATCAGTAAGCAGTTGTGCTGTTATCTGACCAGCTCTTGTGTTATCAGTAGGCATTCATCATTATGACACTCACACATGCAGCATACATGTAAAATAGAAGCATAGTGCGCTTGATAGTAGCCTATTAATTATAAAGCTTCTTTACTTGCATCTGTGGTTCCATCTTTTACAGTTCCCATGAAATCAAAATGCATGTTTTTTTGTTGTTTTTTTGGGCTTTTATTGTAAATATGTTCGCCTTAAAGGGATAGTTCACCCAAAATTCTATCATCTACTCACCGTTTACTTTCAAACCTTTTTGAGTTAAAAACAAAAGAAGATATTTTGAAAAATGCTAAAAATCTGCAACTCTATTTGTTATTCCTTCTATGGAAGTCAATGGTTACAGGTTTAGCTTTTTTCAAAATATCTTCTTTTTTTGATCAACAAAAGAAAGAAACTCATTAAGGTCTGGACCACTTGCGGGTAAGTAAATAGTGAGCAAACTTTCATTTTTGGGTGAACTATCCCTTTAAGGTTATCTAAAAGCCAGTATACTCCAAAATATTTGCATCTTTCCTTATTTCTTCTAAAATGGATCAGTCATATTCATTATATCACTCTGTACGTATCTCAGCTTCTCATTAGATTTTCTGTCCAGTTGAATGCTCTCTGGAACCAGAATATTTCTGTAAAACTCATGGAAATATAGTGGAAGGGTCTTGACAAAATCCACACACAAGTGGTCACAGGAGATTCATTTAAATGCATGCTAATACCAGGTGGAAACTAATGTGTCTTGGCTGACCGCTTGTGTTTGGATCACTGAAAATGCATGTTAATACCAGTTGAAAACAGGGCCTTTTGCACAGAAGAGGTGCATTAAAATAAAATATAGCCCCTTTAACATCAATAGAGCCTTTTTTGGTGGAATTTTCTAATGGACAAGGGAATTGTCTGGATGATGAAAAGTCTTATGAGTGTAATTTGGGGATGATGGAAAATTGTATGATAGGACACCTTCTATAGCTCAAAAGATTCTTAGGTTGTTTTTAATATTCTCATAGCTTTTAAGAGAGAACAAAAAGTATTTTCTGGAATAACCCATCTGGAACCTTTCAGACTGTGATTATAACCATGTTTATAGTATTATAAACATTAATTTGGTCACATGTCTTTCCAAACCTGTATGACTTTCAAATGTGGATATTACCGTATATACAAAAAATATCCTTATTTTCTATCTCTTTTATATTTCTGTTTATGTGTATTTAAAAAATATGAAATGTGTTTTTTTTACATATAAGGCAAAATTCATGCAGATTTGGAACAATATTACGGTCGGTGAGTAAACTATCATAATTAAAGGATCATCACATCATTTTTTATACAATAATTAGCTGTTCATTGTATTTATATTGCTACATTATTTCCTTCACTGAACCATGGTTCTATATTATAAAGACATGCACTTAAGAGTCTTCTGATTGGTTAATTGCATTTGCACCGTGACTTCAGAGGCATGTCTTTTATTAACTGTTCAGTTATCTTAGAGAATTATTTGATTCATTATCACCAAGGGCTTATAACAATCAACGTCTGCCACTGGATAATGAGTGAATGAATATTCTATCATCATTTTCTCATCCTCACATTATTCCAAACCCATATGACTTAATTACTTTCTTTTGAGGAACACAAGAGCAGATGTTTGGCCAAACATCACAACTGATTATGAGAGCTGCACGAATGCTGGAGAGACTGTCGGTTTAGATGTATAATCATCCAATCATAAGACTTTAGAAGTCATAAGGACCACTTTTTTGTACGTTCAGAAAAGAGCAGTGTGAACATTCTTCTGTAAATCTCCTTTTGTGTTGCAAATGGATTTGAGATGGCATAAGACTGCCCCTTCACAAAGACAAATCTTTCATTATTGGATGAAATATTCCTTTAAATAGTAGTGGATTAGTACTGAGATGAGGGTCAGTGCCACTCTCTGAACTCTTTAATAGCCATATATCCATACCTCTGTGAACAGACTGTACTGAAAAAAATGTTATGCCTCTCTCTCTCTCTCTCTCTCTCTCTTTCTCTCCCAGTGGATGATCAGATTGCAGCGCTGGCTGCTCTGCTGCGCTCTGAGCTTGAAAGTGACTACGTGCTACACATTTTTATGTCACTGTGTCACCAGCCAGAGAAACAGATTCCTGGAGTTGGCGCGCGCTCCTAATCCTTATTGCGATGTGCACAGACACATTATGTGAAATGAGTTCCACACAGAAGTCCTACAGAAAACATTAAGTTTAATAAATAAAACACAAATGTTTTCATTGATCATGTTTGGTAAAAAAAAAGGTTATGTGAATAATCTAATTAAAGAAAAAGTCTAATGTCTTGTTTTATTAAAAACCAAAACCAACAACTATAATATGCTATGCATAATTCAGTCATTTAAAAAAAATCTGCTTATTTAATAAATAATTAAATCTATTCATTTTTAGACAAGACAATGTCAATGTTTTAACTTCAGAATAGTTAAGAAATCAATATTTAGTGGAATTAATTGGAACAAACAAATCACAGCAAAAATAAATAAAAAATGAATAAATGTTATTTGAAGTTGACATTTTCTTAAAAAGTTTTCTCTAATATATAAAGCAAATGTTAACATTTTACTTTATACCATCATAACATATAGCATAGCTGTTAACAGATCATAGATAGATAGATAGATAGATAGATAGATAGATAGATAGATAGATAGATAGATAGATAGATAGATAGATAGATAGATAGATAGATAGATAGATAGATAGATAGATAGACATTATTTGTGCATATACCGTGTAATGCAGGCCTTTATACAGTGCAAGTGTAGCATTTTTCGCTCTGATTTTAACAAAAATTGCTCAGCAACCGTACAGTTGCTTTGGTAAAGGTGGGAAAATGACTTGTTTGCTTGTAACTTGTTAACCACATTAAATATAGGCTATAATATATGATGTTTAACAAATTAAATATAGTTGTTATGGTAGTAAGGTTTGCAGCTGGTGTTTTGAACCTATAGCCTTTGGGAATTAACCTACAAAGGGGGGGGAGGGCAATTTTTTTTTCTATAAGTGAATTTGGTTGCAATTTCTTTTAGTGCAACACCAATGTTTCTTATTTTTCTAAAATATGTAGGCTAATTGGCTATTCTAATGTAAATAACGTGTGTTTTAGCAATTATTCATTCATTATTTTCCTTCAGCTTAGTCCCTTTATTCATCAGTGGTCGCCACAGTGGAATGAACCACCAACTTATCAGCATATGTTTTACACCGCGGATGCTCTTCCAGCTGCAACCCAGTACTGGGAAATATCCATACACACTCAATCACAAACATACACTACGAGACAATTTAGTTTATTCAATTCACATAGCGCATGTCTTTGGAGAGTAGAGGGGAAACAGGAGCATGCCAACTGACCCAGCCGGGGCTCGAACCAGCGAGTCAGCGACCTGTGAGGCGACAGCGCTAAGCCACCGTGTCGCCGTTTTAGCGATTCATCATTCTTAAATGGGAATTCGCCCGTACTGTTTCTGTGATTAATATATGCCTTTGAGTGAAATATCTAACTTGTAACGTTAGTGTTTACTGAAACCTTGCTATTTGAGCATGCTGTTGTACACATTTAAAACGCGTATACAAACATACCTCAACTTTTTTTTTGTTTGACTTCTTATTAGGTTGTCACGTTAATTGGGGGTGCCAAACCCCTCATTTTCCTGCACTGCGCTCCCACGCAGAGGAGCGCGAAGTCTCTCTGGTTTGGCCCCCGGTCTCCGTGTCTGGTTGGCAGAGAGAGACAGCGCGTCGGTCTCTGCCTGGAAGGGGTGAGAGGGTTTGCTCGTTTCCAGTCCTGCCCATTTTCTCTCAAGGAGGAGGAACGGGAGCAACCAGTACTGCTAAGAGTTTTGACACCCACAGTCTTCATATCGGATGCTGACACCTTCGCACTAGTGAGAACCTGCTAAATATACCCAGCAGTGCCCGTGTACGCGCGACACAGAGGACGGAAATCAGTCATATATTAGGGAGTGACCCGACCGCTGAAGCGCCCGCAGACACCGAGCCGAGTCCAGGACGCGCTGTCAAGCATCTCCAACACTTCGGATTATGAAATTGAAGCAAACACAGCAGTGACGGTGACTCCCAGTGATCTCCCAGTGAATCTCCCGCTTTCCAGGGGTGTGAGTTTTCATCTTCGCGTTATGGAAGAGGAGACCGCGGCTCCCTGGCTCTGAGTGACAGGATCTTTCCTCAGCTTCCCAAAACTACCGCGTGGATTCAACCATAATTTTTTAGGCTACTTTAAGTCCTGAGGATATATCTAAAGAGATTTCTTTTGAGGATGTACTGGTGTTTGCTCTGTGTGACTCTAACGGGATTGTCCGTGGCTCGCGCTCTGACGGGTAAGTTGGTCATTGTGGTGATGTGTTTTCGGGTTTCTCGGCGCACCGGAGATCTGTTATGGTGATTTTTTTTACTGCCGTTTGCTATTGATGCTCACCTGTAGGGCTGCTGTTATTGAAGGTAAAGCTAGAAAGCGTAACTGATGAGGAGAGAGATTTAATTAATGTATTTCAGTAAGTTCGCATTAGATTGCAGTTAAAAGTAAAATAAAAAACTGTCATCATATGGACATATGGCTTTTTGGTCTGTTCCTTAAAATTTCGTAGCTTTATTGCGAAATCAGCTATTAATCAGGTTGATTTAGTGATATTAGTACTATTATTTGAATGAAATTGTTTTTGGGTGAGGTTTGTTTTACGAAATACCAATGTTTTTGTATTGAGAGATGTCACCTCTAGATAGATAGATAGATAGATAGATAGATAGATAGATAGATAGATAG